>JAOWBC010001714.1:94501-115761 GCA_028566105.1 Hypoplectrus providencianus
TTCCTAACTGTCACGTACTATACTTTTGTAGTAACATTAGACCCTGATCACAGACTGTGGTTTGTCTGGTCTTTATTTACACCATCACATGTAGAATGGACACTGAACAAGAAGCAATGGAGATCTGGGTACATGAGACCAGAGCAGGCGAACCAAACACAGCCTGCTTCCTCCTCAGTACTCACTCTTGCAGGCGTTGGTGTTGCGCCCCTCAGCTGGCCTCCAGGGCAGGTCATTGTGGAAGTCATCACATTGCTCACAGTTTAAACCCTTGGTGTTATGGTTACACACACACCTGCCATGAACCTGGAAAGAAAATGTGAGTATTAAGAGGGGGTGTTAAAGCAGCTCAAGGAAATATAGAATTAAACCTTATGAAATTATGAGAATAAGAAGGTGAACTAAAGGAAAGAACTGCAAATGAAAAGTATAGAGACTGAAAAAGTCTCATCACACACCATTCCTTCTATGTCATCTCTGATGCCAGCAATGGGGGCGCACTCTGAGGCGTGGCCGTAGCAAAAGCAATTGCCACGCACAACAAGCTCATAGATGGCGTAGTAGTACTTCTCTTTGATTTCAGCTCTGGGGTCCAGCAGGTTGTCTCCAAGTGTGTGGAGCTTGGTGAAGTTCACTCTCAGGTTAGTGATCTTTAGCTGGTCTGTTGGGGAGAAAAGATGAAAAGAATAAGAGAGGTTGAGGAGCAGAATGCTGGTACCTGTATTCAGAATAAGACTCTTTTTATGTGGACTAAGGAACTGAATTCATTATATGAAGGTCCTATGATGGATGCTGCTGTTGGACTGCTTGTGATTACTGCCCTGGTTCTGCTGCTGATGCCTGCTAGCTTCCTGTCTGGTGTTTATGTGCCTGACTGCATGTCATCTGAGTAATGCATGTTGTGACACCTGATTCAATGTTACTGGGACAAACTGGGCATTATTATCAGTTATCATTCCCATACATATGAGTGAGTAGGAATCCATTCCACCTAGGGTTGCCAACTCACTGAAAAATCAATGGCTCCTTTTATTGTGAGTGAAACGATTCACTCTAAGTGAACTATTTGACTCAAACCTAAAATTGAATTAAATGCATATTTTTGAGAGACATGAACACATGGTAAACAAATTATTAACCAGTAATTCACTTTATTACAAAATAACAAAATTAACTGAATAAAATAAGTCTTTCTTACATAGATATCTGTCCTGTTTAACCTAAAACTGTATAAATTCATATAAAACCAAAAATAGAAAGCGTGTTGTCTTCCACTGTCTTTTCCATAGCAACAGTACCTCGACCAATGGGATGAGCATATTGTGTGTCATCATACTCGTGTGTAAATATGCTGTCAGCTCATTGGTCACAGAGCAGGACAGGGCCTGGGAACAAGTTTACTGTAAATGTTCATGTAAAGTGCCCTGTTAATCATTTTCCAATGGCTATTTTCTGGCTATTTTTTGACTCTCACAGTAATTCGGGACACAGTGCGTCCCTTTTCAGCTCAATACGGGACAAGTGCTTGTGTTTCTAAATACTGAAAGATTCTGTTTTTCTCTACTCTAATTCCACCTGCTATTATGGCTAGCATGTTGCCAGCAGCCCAGCTGATAACGTCCCTGTAGTGGTTCTACCTTAATATGAACAGCACCAAGGCAGAAATCAGAAATTGAGTTGTCATAATAAAAGTGACAGTCACTTCTGATACTCCCGTATATTAACTTTACTTTATATTTACTTTTACTTTCATTATTTCTCACCTTCAAAAAACATAATACGACTGTATGACCATTTGCTATAGGTAGGCAATTCCTAGATGTCGGTATGTCTTGGTGAACTGGACAGTGTCTATATATATCCGCCCAATTTTCCACCTTCAATGAACAACATCCAGACTTCACTGTAACTTTCAAATAAAGTTCCAGAGGGAAGAAATTTCAAAAATGATGGACACAACTATATATTAAGTACCTGTCCACCCTAGGCTAGAGGTTCCTGACTTGACAGTAGTGGAATTTGGTGTTGAAATGGTTCACTCCTCATCCTGTTTCTCTAACCTCTCAAACTACTGAAAAATAGTTCCTTATAGGGAGAAAGATAACTCCCTCCAGAGAGACTTGTCTGTCTTTTCACCCTGTCAATCTACTGTTACAGTCCAGCTGTTCACCTGCAATCTTCAACACACACACACACACACACACACACACACACACACGTGTACTTAAGCACTCAAGCAAACCAAAGCACTTTATACTTATTTTCATGCACATCTTAACTTTTTTCTCGTACATAATTACTAGCACAGTGCTGTTCTCATACCAGCAGCAGGGGAAATATGCCTCAACTACTTACAGTAGCCATACTCCCACTAAAGTCTAATCCCATTCAGAAGCTGGATGTTAAAAGGATGCATTGAAGAAAATGAAAAAAGGGGATGTTTCCTTCAACCGATTCAGAGCGAACAAATAAGCTGCCTAAACATACTTTGGTCAGAAGATGGCAGTGTAATGTATTGCTTTAGGCCAATCTGTCATTAAACAGTAGAAGAATAAGAGATTGAGCAACAGAGAAGAATAAAAATAGGTTGCTAATCTGACAACTTTGGCCAACCATAACAGAAAATTTGTCTTCAGGAATTAGATTCAATTTGGCAACTTATATTTGTTCTGTCAAATCGGCTCTTGTTGACTGGTATAGCAGAAACAGCTGATCATTCATGAGCTAAATGTTTGCTGTCAGAATTTATTCAGAATAAGCTAGCTATGTTTTTTTGATGGAAAACATAGCTAGTGACTGACAGTGTCAGTAACTATCAGTGGGTCACAAGGTAAATACAAAACATAGCTTTTTTTTTTACTATAACTGACTATGATTATGATGTAAACGTTGATTTCACAATGTAATGGCTATTTAAAAAAATCCTTCTTCAAGTCCAGTCCAGACCAGTCAAAGCAGTGTTCAGGAATAAGTTACTTTTTCATGCATTTGGCCGTTTAAATTAAGTTGTGACCAAGCCCACCTGTAACACTGGCAAGTAATGGTGGTGTATGGAGCATTTGTTGCATGAATCTTTGCTAGTTTGTGAGAGCAGCACCAAAAATAATTCCATGAAGAAAACTGTTACTGCACCTTTATGACTGTACACAAGATTACCTTAATGACTTTTTGAAAAGTCATGTATTAATACAACTTGTACTTAAAATATTATTCAACTGTAAGGAATAGGTGAAAGCACATCCCTGAAATAACTATTGCAATTATAAAGATTTCTCAATCAACTTGTTAGCATAAATTTGTTTTACCACCGTTATCAACATGATGAATGTGATCACATGGATTGTTAGCAACAGAGCAGCTTCAGTCTACATTGAGTCTTCTTTACAAATTGTTTTCCTCTTCCTCACCGGAGAGGAAATACCTCGGCCATGACCAGCATTGTGGCCCGCTGACCTTCCTGTCTTTCCAAATCATGCTGCAATCAAGATGGGTGAAATGTTTCATGTTTCGTCCGTACTCCATCCAGAGCCTGCTGACTTTATCTCCAGTAACAGAATCCCTCTCTGACGGACAAGCGCTAATCCCTGCAGCTCCACTGCACTTAGACACCACTAGCACGCATGGATGTACAGAAAACTATTCAGCTTACTTACTGGTTGAGGTTAAAACAAAACAGCTTCAGTATATGCAGATTAGAGGGAATGTAGCAAGTCAGACTCTACAGTATACTTTAGGACTTTTTGTTCAAAACTGATTCTCAAATACTTCTTCTGGGGCTCTACCAGTCAAATACTTTAATTTATCATTTCGGGGCTATGACGGGTATTAAGGTCCGACAATCTAAGATATATAACTAAAACAAAATATGTAAAAAAAAAAAAAAAGGAAAAATTGTCAGTGAGACCTGGGAAACTTACGGCAAAATGTCCTCAAATTAAACAAATATAGTTCCCCAACAGGGCTGACTTAGATGGTGATTCATTGCATTGACAATAGCAGATAAATATGGATTTCGAAGCTGTGAGGAGGTCAGGGGTCTCCATGTGGGCCGACTGCGGTGAGACATTTAATGACAGAACAAGACGATCTGTGCTGCTGTGTTGGAAAGAGATCTCGGGTTTCTGGGAAACGCTCTCATGTCCTGCCAGTCTAAACATGAGGGCTAGGACAGTGAGGCTGTGTGGGACAGAACAGCTGCTTTTCACATCCCTCCATGTCTTCCACACAGCAGGGCCGTGTTTCACACCCCAGAGAGTTGGGGCTGTTACAGGCCCTGATGTGTCACAGCTGGATGACAAGAGCTGATTATGTCTGCTGGAGTTTGATTTATGGTGACAAATGGGACTGCAGTGCGTACTTTCTTTGGAACTATTTATGAAAGTTTAAAGTGAAACTGAAACTAGTCTTCTTGTCTTCATTTGTGCATATATTGTACAACAACACTGCAGCAACATTGAGTGAGTGGTATCTACAGTCAGTCTATGGATGGTGTTGCTAGGAGAGAAACTGTCAGTTTCTGTCTCCAGATGTGGTGACAGCAGGGCCAAGGGTTTGCTCAATATCTAAGCTAAGTTGTTGGCATAATGTTTGTGGTGAAGTCATATTTGATAATTCCCATGTTCCCTCCAAAATGCAGTTTGAGCATTTGATTGAATGAGACAGGAGGGGCAATCTTAAGACTCATGTCACATGTAAATATTGTGCTTGCCAAACACAGAAGGGCTTATCAGCACTGTCAGTCCACACCTCTAACATCCCTCACATGTCTTACTCCCTTTCCTGCTCATGTAACCCAACTATGTCCATTCCAGCATGTTTTGTACTGCATAAGATGCCATTAAGGAGATGAGACATTAGTAGCTTTATCACCATGCAGAGTATGAGTTATGCAAAGGAAAATAACAATCCAGTAGTCAAATTAATCCATAGTATTTCAAAGTATTTAAAAGTCAAGTACTTCAAATAGAAATCTAAAAATGTAGAAAATATCTCAACTGACTTCAGCTCCATGTAGCTAATATTATGTTGCAAGCTAACTCAGGCTTCTGTCATCTGTTAATAATAGTAAAAAAAAACATGAAACAGGTGGGTATAGATTAAGTGGCGATGTGGTTTCATCTGATGGACGTGTTGTGTGTTCAGAGACACTCTTCTGCATATCTTGGTTGAAACAAGTGGTTATTTGAGCCACTGTTGAACCAGTCATTCTCCTCTGAACTCCGGCATCAATAAGGCATCAAGGCTCACTGGATTTTTTCCCTTTTTCTCACCATTCTCTGCACTCAGACCAGCCTGTCTCATTGTGACATGCTTGTTGGTGCCAAAATCATTTAAATCACTTTTTCCCCCATTTGGATGCCCGCTTTGAACTTTGAACTTCAGCAGCTCGTCTTCACCGTGTCAAGTTGCTGCCATGTGATTAGATATCTATTTTAAAATCAGTTCAATTTATCTCTAAAAAACAGATGAAATTTTTACCACTCATCCACTCACTTATTATTTTGTAATCAGCAAATCGAGGTTTTAGCGGTGTATAGATTATAGCTAGAACCATTGGGAGGACTCAGCATTAGCTATAGCTGAAAAAAGTTGTAATTATTATTAGTACTCCAAGATCAATCACGTAAAAGCAAAGTCATTATTAGTAAATCAATAAAAAAAAGCACTGCCTCCACATCTGGTATGTTTGTTTGGGGGTAATTTCAGTTTGAATCCGTGCAATGTTTTACATAGTATGGCTTAGTGTCTCAATCTGCTGCTGGATATGATTGTGACCTACTCTGGATGTTCGGGCTGTATGGATCCTCGATCCTGATGGCTGGATCCAGCACTCTGTAGATGACCTAGGAGGTGCAAACACATTATACATTTAACTATCCGGAACTCACAACAACAATAAGATAAGCAGCTATTTATCAATTTATATGCCATTGTTTCAATCGCTCACCTCTCCCTCGGTTGACGGCTCAATGTCAGAGTAGCGTGACTCGCAGATGACATCATTAATGGTACGCAAAGGACCCTGGGAGACTCCTGGAAAGGTAGCAGCACAGTCGTGGGAAAAGTAGCGGTAGATCTGCCAGGTACGACCAAAATCTGCAGACCGCTCAATCAGCATGGCGGCCGGACGGAAGGTCTGCAACACAAGAATATTACATTTGTTGGCCTTTAAAATTCATTGTGTTCAGCAGAATCTTCTCAAAGCACAAAAAAATAAGTTCCTCATTTCAATTACAGGTCAATAATGTGACCACAACAGATTTTTTCCTACCTTGAAGGTCATAATCAGGTGAGTAAAATGAAACTCTGCTTCCAGATCCAGCTGGATGAAGACATCCTTCTTTCCTAGAAGAGAGACAGACATTACATTTACACAAAGCCAACATTTTCCTCATTGCTAATGACTGTCACTTAGATTGTACTTCTTTCTTGCCTTTGTTTCCATCTATAGCATACATTCTGTGACAGATGGATGACAGAAACTAATGGCGAGCACTCATAAGTACAGTAGCAACTGTGGTTTTGGCCTGGTGAATGGCATCTTGACAGGAAAAGGCCTTTGAGACTTGGCAGGAGAAATGTTAAGAGCATGTTGGAAAAGCCCACACACTTCCTGAGTTTCACAGCGCCAGGTATTGTGTAGGACCACTTTCACTCATGTTCTCTGTGTATTGTTTTACATGTGCAGAACTAAGCCAGGAGGACTTTCCCATTAGTGGTGATTTGAAGACAGACCATAACACAGCTCTTTCACACACACACATCTAAAAGGAAGAAAGATTCTTATAAATGTCTGTTTGAATTCAATTGTATTGGCCCTATCTGAAACTGTCTGTTTTAGCGCCTGTCTCTTTAAGATCTCTCCTGAAAAAAGCCCAGTCTGCTGTAATTGGCCAATGTTGGCTTAAAAAGTCTTGTTCATCTGCACCATCTTTGCAGATGGGAAATGACTTATTATCTGCTCACTTTCATGTATTCATAAGTACCGCACTTGTGATTTTTCTGCATAAAATGAGAGCCCGCTGTGTTGTGGTTTTCTTCACATCTCAAGTGTTTGATGTCCTGGCAGTGATCCATTTGCACATCCCCATGGCAAGAGCATTGACAACCACTTGTTTCTGGTAGCTTCCTGCCATGGTCACTGCTACAGAATTATTAAAAATATAAACCTAACCTTTAATCACCTATTCTGAAGGATGGCTTAAGATGGCTAAAAAATGCAGAATGTTATCCCCTCAGAAACATCAATATCGGCGTTGGTACAGTCAGCAAAATACAACTCATACTAATATTTTAAACCGTCCACATGGTTTTGACAAATGCTCATTTGGTTAGAGATACTGTTGTAAAAGTGAGCTGAAAGTGAAATACATTGTACGTGCAATATGTAATCCAGAGTTCTGTGGGAGCAATCTCAGTCTCTGTCTAAAACACCTCATCCAGAAAACTATAGCTATATTGTGATATTATTCTTATCAGGAAATGATATGACCTATATTTGGACAGGCAACTTTGGTCCTATAATACATACATACATAATGCATATTAAATTACAGGGCCTTAATAGATGCATGTATGCATGAAATCTCATGAAACTATGAATGAGTGCGCACAGTGGGATCTCTGTAATCAATATCAAACAGGCGCACTGTGCCACCAGCGCCATGGAAATGCCACAGAGATGCCATGGAAAAGGAGTAGCAACGCGGGGTAAAAATAGCCATTATATTTCCTGTCCCCCTTCTTCTTCTGTTTCTTCTCTGTTCTATTCTGGACCTGGCAGTGCTGCACAGTGCTGTCATCAACAGCACTCCATCACAGCAGCAAGGCTCTGAAACAGCTGAAACGAGCCTTGTGTCCCACTCTGCGCAGAGCTTTACAGTCACTCATTGTCAAACATCAGTCCCCTCTTCTTGTCCTCACAACTGTCTCTCACTCCGCAGTGGATACTCGTCCAATGTTTAATGTATCTTACCAGCAGAGCCTTTCCTGTCCCCCGTCCTCTGCCATCCCCCCCCACTCTCTCTCTCTCTCTCTCTCTCTCTCTCTCTCTCTCTCTCTCTCTCTCTCTCTCTGTTGGGATGCCAGAGCCGAGCCTACTCTGTTATTAAGCCCATCTGTAGCTGCTCAGACGACGCGTGTGTGTGTGTGCGTGCATGTGTGCGTGTGTGTGCAAATGTAATACTGCTTGAGGTTCTTCTTCCTTTTCCAATTTTTCTCTCTTTCTGATTTAATCATTTCATCTCTGGGATATCCACTAGCTTATCCCCTTCTTTTTCAGCCCTCTATTTCAACGTTGTCTCTGTTCTTCGCTCAAACATTAATAACTTTAACTATGTGCCTGCGCCTTTAAGTAGACACCATATTTAGTTTGTCACATAACAAACTTTGGCAGTATGCGAGGCTGCATCAAAAAACACTGTATGAGCAGTTTCCTACTTGGTAACGCTTAATTCAAATACATTATTTCAGTTTGCTCAGCGCAGATTTGTAGCCATGGAAGTGAAAGTGGAAGTTGCTGAGATAGTCAAGTTCAGTACAAAGGTTACCTTAAAATACTAATTTCTAACAGAACAGTACAATCCTGATTCCCAGAGTTTGGATGCTGATAAAATGGTGAAAAAACAGAATGCAAGCTTTTACAACTGTCCTTAAGTTGGAAATAATGCCAAGACAAAGATATTTAAAGCTGAAATTAGGGAAAATATAATATACATATGTATATTGATGTTTTACAAAGCATCCCAACATTTTGTAATGGAGTTTGTATATATGGATTAATGCTACATATCTGATGGCTTACTGCTTTTACTGTACATACATTATTCTACTGGGCATACTAATTATTAGGTTCATTTCACAATCATAGCCCCTTTAGTGCACAGGGCACTATTGTTTGCCAATAACAAAATGAGAATCAGCAAACCAAATACAAGACATGAATAAAGCTTTAATTTAGAGTTTCTAGACGTGTCATCAGATATTGTTGTGTTGTGAAACTGGGTTTTGCATATCATACCACTTCACCACTTGTGAGCAGCTCAGCTAACAGGCTGATCAGTACTCTAGCTGCTGAATAATAGAAATAAATCGTTATCATTTTCCTGGGTATTTAAAAAATAAATAAATATGAATTATTTTCACGGCCAAACCAAAGTGGCCACATCGTCTCCTCACCGTTCTCTGACTGCCACCAGGACTTCTTGCGGTGAGGCTTGAAGGTGGTGATCACATTCTCTATCCGGTGGTTGATGGTGTTATACACAGGGTCATACGGCCGTCTGGAGTCACAGTCAAAACACTTCTTCTCATCCTGCAGACGATGTTAAAAAAAGTTGGAGGCATGGGCGGACACAACATTCTAATTTAATATGTCACACAAACGCACACACTGACCTGCAGATGACTGACAATGCAGTAGGGCTCTTTTCTCCTCATCCCACACGTGGACGAGGCCTTCAGGTTCTTCTCTCGTCCAACCAGCAAGTCCCCCGTTGCTGGGTAACAGCTGCCATGGGCGCAGCCGTGGCTGTGGTCAGGCTCCTGGCCAGCGGCAGCAGCCAGGACTGAAAGGAGGCAAACAGGAAATGGTTTACAATCAACCGAACACCCATTCACAAGCTTGTGTTGGCAAATTAAGTTCTTGAAATCAGTACCCGTCTCTCTGTTCTAAAAAAAGAGACCACATCAAAAGTTCTTATCACTTCCTGAGGAAGACAGACCTCAGGATAGGAAGTGAAACTGCAGGAAACCCAGGAAGTTAATTTGTGGGTTTGTTTTGTGTCACAGTCTACAACAGTTCTTTGTGTTAAGTGTTTGTTATTGTGAAACCTATTTTGGCCACCAGAGGCAAAGGTTTACCACTGCCACATGTTCTAAATAGGACTCAAAGTGTTCGTGTTTTCTTCCAGCTGAGTCTAGTTTCTTTATGCACGCTAAAAAACAAGGTACCTACTGTGTATTTTGTGTTAACAATATATAGTATGTTCTAAATAGGACTAAGCAACAACTTCGTCCAATTTAGTACACTGGATAATGATGCATTTCAGGACCTTGTGGTGCTAGTGAGAACTGCAAAAACAAACAACAAATCTGTCCGTCTGTCAGCAGGATTACAGAAAAACTTCAATCCTTATTTTCATGAAATTTGGAGGAAGTGTGTAGCATGGGCATGGGAGAATTTTCAAATGGATCCAAATATCAGGACGAATATAGGAATTCATTTTTACTTTTACAGGGTATCTGTAGAGCATTCATGTAGATATTTAGTTTCCTGATCGTATTTCCTTGCCTGCCTGACCCATTTTCTTCGCTCTTTATTGTCATGCAATACTGGGAACAGCTTTCAATGTGTTGTGAAATCTGAGCAATCAAATGAACACATATCCTTTGAGGCCTCCATTTTGTTTCCACATTACGACTTCAAGCAAAGGAACACGCTGAAGTAGAGACAACTGCAAAACCTGATGATTGTGACAAATCTTTTTTTAACACCCGGGTGTCATTTATTTTTTTACCTGTAAGGTAATGACCCGACAAGATCTCCAACGTAAGTGTCAAAATAGGCTTTTTTTCAATACTACCCATCACAACACTTGGGAGTATCTGTCCTAAGTGTCACAAGATACAGAGGAGTGTTCTTAAAATAGCACACATGATCTTGCAAAAAGGCTGCAGTTCAGCTGAAATTAGGCTTACAAACCCAATGAACTAGGTTTAGGGCATTTTAAAAATGAGTAAGGTGTAATAACAAACAATTTAAAGTATATAAGTGCCAGAGGTAAAGTAGTTACAAGGGTGAGTCATGTAAGCTATACATAAAAAAATGTAATGCACAAACCATTAGCCTGAGGAGTTGTGTAAAAAGCACGTTATCTGCCATTTGTTCAACACACACCTCCCCTCCTTCCCTTGACATCCAGCATTTAAACTCTGCATCGCTTTCAATTGCTACTACTACATCAGTGAGATGGCGGCAGCATCTAAAACGTTCATATTAAAGTTGGGCAAGTAAGCGCTTATAGTCATCAATATGTCATGGTTCAAAGCTCTTGGGGGGGGCAGGGGTGACTTTTTTTTCCAAAGTTCTTGTGTAGAAGCCTGATAATGGTCATGAAGGGCTTACTGAGGTGGACAATGGCCCCCTGCAACTGCACGGCTACTGCTTGTTCAAGAGCCGATTCAATGTTGAGACAACATGCAGTGGGGGGGGGGGGGGGATTCTATCTCAAGGCTATCCTGCAGGTTAACAGGCTCTGCTGTCTGCTGGAGTCCCAAAGAGCTGACCTGACAAGAGGCCCAGCGACAGGCTGAATCTGGAAACTAACCAATGTAGGTCATACAGAGGTCAACAAAGAGCAGCAATGCTAGGAAGCCTTGAAAATGAATGAATGATTGTTTCCTGATAGCTTAACCCTGCTGATGGAGATGAAAAAAGCTTACAGATTTGGTATAAATGCTGAAATAGAAATAGATAGTGTGTCATTCTTTAATATGCTGTGACTGAATAGCTGCACTGTGTGTGGGAGTTAAAATAAACCTTATAAACTTTCATGACAACCAGCAGCCGCCGCCACACATTCCACTGGACATCCTGACGTGAGGTCCTCCTCCTACATGGCTCTGGGACTGCTGCTGTGAGGAAATTGGTATGAGGAGAGAGGAGACCCTGGGGTACCGCTGTCAATCAAAGGTCTGTCCACAACAGGTGTTTCTAATCCTCTCTTTATATGTAAACAGGCTACATGGCAACTTCACAGTCACTTCTTGACAAAACACTTCTACCCACGGGGGGATGTCCCACAACTTTGGAATATAGGTTTAATGTGGATATCTTCTGAGTTAGCCCTGCATGGAAGAAAACCTTTGTGTACTCTGTTTTTCTT
This sequence comes from Hypoplectrus providencianus, assembly GCA_028566105.1. Lineage (NCBI taxonomy): Eukaryota > Metazoa > Chordata > Actinopteri > Perciformes > Serranidae > Hypoplectrus > Hypoplectrus providencianus. The sequence goes on from JAOWBC010001714.1 coordinate 106,387, forward strand.
TTCGCTCTCTCCTTGTGTGATAATAAATCATCTACATCTGTATGTGCGTGCAAACAGCTTTTCTCAGATGGTGTCATTGCACATACAGAGCTATGTTGAGACACAAACATAACTCTACCTTGTCCATGCAAACCTCCTAAAACAGTTCAGGACAGGCAACTTTTAGCCGAAAGACTCTTGCCTTTCCCTTTGCTTTAAAATACAGCTAAAGATAGACAAGAAAGTGGCGAGAGAAAGAAAAGCAACAACATGCACCAATGGGCTACGGCTCAGAGTTGGCCCTGGTTGTTGTCATGGACTCAATCTTAACCTCTTCAACTGCCCTGGGATTACAGCTTCCATGGCGACATTTCTGTCTTTCAAGGGCTATAGCTTAAAGCTACAGTAAATATGACACTGGTGTCACATGACAGACCTAGAGAGGACCTAAAGGCATCCATTGGTACCACCCATGTCGTGAAGGGGGCAAATTAACACTTCAAAATTAGACATTTGGTAGTGGAAGAACTGATGACGAGGTCCATTGACATCTGGCCTCAACATATCTGAATGAAAAAAGGTTCTATGGGTGTCCACGAGTCTCCTCCTCACAGACATGCCCACTTCATGCAAATCCCATGCAGTTTGGCAGAGACCGTGTAATTTTGGGCCCACTGTTTGAGTATTTTTTGCAGACTGGGAACAGTAAAACAGTCTTGCAAAAGCTGGGACTCCATAGGATTCCCAAGTAAACTTGGCCTGTTGTGATCTGTAGGATAACTAGTCTCATGAAACGCTAGAACCTCAACTACAAAGAATGGGATTTACTGGATGTATGGCTTTCAACAGAAGTATAGTCAAATGTCAACATTTTTTTTATTCCTCAAGGTCTTTGCGTCTTAACATTGTGTTCTGGAGGGATTCTGGCAAGGTGTATCTAATCTGGAGTGGTCAAAAATGGTTACATTTACCACAAATCATTACCATTTACCATCAACCCAGAAAATGTTGTAAGGACTTATGAAACATAACTGAGCATGACTTTCTTATACTTCAGTCGTATGCAGCTGACCTGATATCTCCCCCTAATAATCCACTACAGGTTTTTGAAAAAAAAAATGTGTGTATGGAAGTTTAGAAGGAGAAACACTGTGAGTCTGCCATGATGTCATCCTTCTCCCTCACTGGATGCCTCTGCTGCCTGCACACTGCAGACAGGTTGCTGTACCTGTTAGTGCCTGGATGCATTCTGCAGGTCTACACTCACTGATTAAGGTAGACAAAGACGGTGCATTATCACAGCCTGACGCTGCTCTGAGGCCAGCCGTAGATAGGAAAACTGCTGGGAACAGTGCGGAGGAGGATTTCACATGGAACCACTGGCTCTAGAGGGAACCTGTGTTTGCCTGGCATGTGGACAAGTCTCAGGTTGGTGCCAGCCAAGTGAGCAACAAGCAGGTCACTAACACATGCCTACAGTTAGGAGGTGCACCTGTGGGTCTATCCAGAGACACACATTCACTCACAGCTACATAATCATAACTCAAACCTGACAAGTACATTGTGTTGTACTCCAACTTTCAAGTGAATGTAAGCATCAACTAAGTGCTCGTTGACGAAACAAAAGGCCCCCATTAAAGGATTTGTTCAAGTAAGGTCGCAATCTGGGCTGCTCCACAACAATCATTCATCTATCAGACAATGACCTGTGATAAAGGCAGACCCACGCCTGTTCCCTTATCTTTTATCTGACTCTAAAAGTGAGGAGGACAGAGAGTGTGAAGAAACACAAACAGAGCAGGTCAGATGGGTGACAGAAAAGGAGGGACACATTACAGAGCCTTCGTACAGACAGTGGAAAGATCCTTCCAGACACAACATGATATCTACTCTGGAAACTACTGGCACAGACTCAAAAGTCTGCGTGTGTGTGTGTGTGAGAGAGAGAGAGAAAGAGAGAGAGAGGGAGAGAGAGATCGAGATCAAGGGGGTGGACGAGAGGAGCAGATGTCTGATGTGTCGTATAATCATAGGCTTCATGTCGTCTGTAATCTCTGACTGTCTGCCTGTTTGTTTGTCTGTGAAAAACCTACACAGGTTTTGCACGAGTTGGGCTGACATCACCACAGTCTCTTGAAAACATCCATCTATCCATCCATTAACCACAAGACTACTTTGCCCCCGAAAGTGCCCCCCCTTGCATTTCCAAACACTATTATTGCTGCATAGCCTGTTGCAAAGACAACTAGATGCTTTCGGTCTCAAAGCTACCTACAACACAGGATACAAACTATTTTTTCCATATATCAATAAAATATGGGCTATTAAGTAATCAAAGCTTGTACTTTCTTTCTTCTAGGTCTTGGTTCAGTTTAGTGCTAGCAAATAATTAGCAGACTGGCTACTTACCAAAGCAAGAATGCAAGAATTCCATTTTGAATAATAATTTCAGCGTTATGATTCCATCCATAGCTTATGCAAGTCCCAATGAAGAGTTTTACTGAGCTGTGAGTACTTTTTTCATTCTAATCTATTTCGTTGTGTGCCTCTTAATGCCCACTGGTGAGCTTTTATTGTGAAAGAATGGAACAAAAGATAAGCTATAATTTGCTGCCATTGCCAGTTTGCGTTCTTGGTCCAGATGACTGAGCCCCCACTTTATTAAAAAATATCCTTTATGAATATATGCACACCTATAGGAACTTTCTTTAAGAACTGCAAAAAAATCTTTCAAAAAATCATATATTACCACTTTTAAATACTATTTCTATATTGTGTGCTACAGTCCAGAAGACCTTCATTGGTGATGATGATGATTCTGCATTTCTGGTTATACTCACACTGACAGCGTGACGCCAGAGCCCTCATGGGTCACTGTATAGAGGCAGCTGCTGCCTTGATGTAAACCAGGGAAGGAAGCACAGTTTGAGGGAGGGAGGGATGAGATAAATAGAAGATATCTGTCATTAGGTAGACTTTCTTCCCAGCACTTCACAGACTAGTGAGTGAATATATTTGCTTTCAGAGTTGAGGCTCTAGCTGGATAAGTGCGACACCTGGAAACTGCAGGAGCTCTAGAAGCAGGTCCTGATGAGAGACGAGCCAACCACTTAATGAGTAAAGTTTAGCAGCTTGCTTTACAGGAGTATGGCGAATATTAAGTTTACAAAGCAACAGAAAGTACAATACTATTATTGCTTGATGAGATTCAATTATACACAACAGAGATCCTTCTAAAAAAAGCTAAGCTAACTGAGATGCTCACTGAGAACCAGAGGACCTGACTGCACCTGCCCCTCAACCAACAAACAACTTCATGGTTATTGAAATGTACTCAGAACCATGCATACACACTGCTATGCTTTTACACATATTGACAGATTGCCAGAGCAGCAATTTTGTCAAAAGGTAGCCATGTCCTAAAGTACACCCTGTTTAATTGTTTATTTGATTCTAAACAAAACCTAACTTACAAAATAAACATGAAGCTGTACGAAATAAGACTTCAAACTACTGATTGAGATCATAGTCCTGTTAGGAATATGTAAACTGCGATATAAATCAAGTGGGAATGAGAGAAATTTTCTCATAGACATCTATGCAATCAGACTTCATTTTGCAACAAGCCCCCTCTGCTGGTCATTAGAAAGAATGCAAGTTTAAGGAACTTCGGCACTGACTTTACTTTTGAGACCCAGAGGCTATGTCCACCTTTTATTTTAAAAAAAAAACAAAAAACAAAAAACAGTCTTTGGCTAAAAGTTTTTCATGGCACGTTAACGAGCGTATTTTGCTTTCGATACAAGGTTCGGCTGAGGGTTGGCAATGTGGCTGACAACATGGCTCCTCCTCAACTAAGAGGAAACAGTCAAGACTTCTGCATCAATCTTCTTTCCATCTAAGTGTTGAGGTATGATCGTAGCTTTGAGGACAGAGATGATGTACTGTTGGTTAGACACCAGAGCTTCCTTCCTTCTTCTCCTCTTTCTTTCCTCTCTTGCCATAAATGGAGAAGCAGGGAGGAATGCAGGCTGACAGCTGAGAGAAGAGAAGGGGGCTGTGGTGGTGCTGCTGATGTGTGTGTGTATGAGGGGGGGTCTCAGCTCACAAAGCACTGCTGTTCAACCAGCCATTAGCCTGTAACAGCAGGGTATGCACTGTAGCCCAGCACCATATTGTGCACTATTCAGGTTGTTTACCTCCTTGTAGCTACACAACACATTAGAGTTTATTATTGAGCTGTTTTTAGTGCCGTTCAGGTGACCATTATTGATATATTACAATGACTGCTTTTTCTTTATATATCATTTGTGGTTTCAGTCACACTTTAAGTCTTTAAGATTACAGTTAAAAAAAGACATCGTATCATTAAATGATAGTGGAATCTGACTCAAAGCCATCAGGTTTTTAACACGAGGAAATGCTTTAACTGTCAAAAACAGTGATACAGAATGCACGGTGAAGTCAAATTTTCACTCCCACAAATGAATTCCACCCCCGCCCTCTTCCCCCACAGGTGAGCTGTGCTTTTATTCCTGGCTTTCATCCCTGCCTTTGATTTCTCTTGGCTTTCAACCACTCAGTACATGAAAGTACAGTACACAAGAGTGGCCTACTCCAAACTGAACACATAAAAAAGTGACCCTGGAACCAGCATGGGAAAACGTTCCTTTGTCTTTCATTTAAGGGTGATGTAACCAAAGAGTGCTGGACCTTGAGGATGGATTTCACAGCGGCCAAATTATGAAATCAAACTTGAAATCCATAGTGTGATGCCACTGCCGTTTCTCAATGAGGGACCAGGAGTAGAGGAGTTTTTAAAAACTTTTTAAGTTGAAAAAATAATTTAATCCTAATGTTAATCACATTGGAGTATTTTTTTGACTGGGCGGAATTTGAAATTAGACACGAGGAGTGAAACGTTCCCAACCAACATGCTGATTTAGCATTGATTTATACTTCTGTCTGCACAGGTAGAGCTCAAAGGATCAATTAAGCACCTCTAGGACGTTTTAAACCAATATGGTAGCGCTCTCCACAGCCATCAACACCCACTGAGAAAATGATGTTCTTCCATGAAGTGGGGATGGGTTGAAACTGAAGCTGTCCCAGAAACTTGTAGTGGCCCAGTATCTCATCCATCTGTATCCATCCAACACCACAGAGTCACTAACTCCCCCAGCTTCAAGTATTAGGGTGGGGTGGCATCAACATGACACATTCCACTTGGGCTGGCTGGCAAGACACAGTTTGCTGTCACATCTACCAATGTAAACAACATTTGAAACCAAGAAAAACAGACAAACACATGGACAAGAAAGCACACGTGGATACAATGGACACACATATTTGCTAACACAGGAGTGCTAGGGTTAAATAAATCATGTGGCCCAGAATATCAGTATGATCAGACCCAACATCAGCTATCCTATGACAGAGAGCACATTAGAATAGCATCATTTTAAGACAGGCAATGAGCTGCATACCTGACCTCAGTGAGTGTGGGGCAGATATCTTTAGCACTCACCATCAGACAGCTACTTTAAAACCCGCCAGAGCAAAGTCAACAGCCTTTTATTTGAAACTCCCACTAGCTAATTAGTTTACATTCTCCGTCTCTGTCTGTCCATCCTCTCTTTGCTCTGCATTTAGCTGATGGATGGTCAACTCCCACAGTCAAACATCCAGCTGTTCTCCTCCCTCCTTGCCTCTTTATTATTCTCAGCTCTCGCCCCCCATCTCTCTTCTCCGCCAGTATCTAGGCAGCTCAGACTCCCTGCTCTGCCCCGCTGTTCACCCTCCCCACTTCCTCCCTTTTTTAATCTGTGCAGAAGGGCTTGCTTATAAAAATGATTGCCGACTTTTATGTCACATATCATTAAAGAATATGAGGGTTAGTGGGGTGAAAGTTGGTGACAAGGTTACATACCCACAACTGAGAGGAGTGATAAAATAAAATTAAGAACTAGTCGATAGGAAGACGGCATGGGCCAACTTACATTCCTAATGTGGAAGTCAAAAGTAATTTTAGCAGTTAACATTTTACAGAATATTAGTTACTTGTGGCATGCCACACACTTCAGGCCTGGGCCCCCTTGTATTTTGTTTCAAAATGCTGCCATTGTCTTCCAACTAATTAAAAAGCATCCATGTTACAATTGCTATGCAGATGATACACTGTTCTATATCTTTTATTGTTCTTTTAAATATAAATTAATAAGGTTGTTAAGTAAAAAAAAAAAAAATACATTTTAATGACAAATAATTTTGACACATCAACATAGATTTTGTTATCATATGAATATTTATTTAACTCTCTAACTACTGTACTTTCAATTGATCCAACTTTATGGATTATAGATGGCAACTCCACTTGTTGCAAAAAGAAGTCCAAAAATTAATATACATATATTTGTGGAAAGGAAGCCCATTTGTCCAATTCAATGTTGATAAGAGTATTTGATTTGTCACAAATCCAGCAGCTTTATTTTGCAAATAACAAGAACCATACCAAAGTCACACCATTTCTCAACCATCACACTGAATGTAGTTTTTCACTTAGTTGACAGGCGTTCCTAAGAAACTCAAATATCTACAATAGGTTCAAAACAATACAATTAGGAACCCCAAAAACCTGGCCGACTTCAACATATAGAACTAAATTGTATAAGAAACTCATTACAAAGATCTGTGTGTTTTCTCTCCACTCCATTTGCTTGGTCAAGTGCTAAAGACTTAGACGTAGACTTAGACTAGACTTTATTTATCCTTTGGGCTGACTCCCGCAGGAAATTGAGGTCACCAGCAGCTTTACAAGTAAAGGCACAGCACGCAAGATAAGAAATAAATAAAGTACAATAAATAAATAAAGTGCAGTGATGCTGCGAAAAGGTCCCCAGATTCTGGGACTGCCCCTGGGGCTCAAAAATATGCACCTCACCCTCTTAAAAACCTTTTTAAAAAAACTCTGCCTTTAAACTAGCTTTAAGCCACCATTTTTTTTTAACTGTATTTATTATCATCTATGCAATCATTTGATGTATTTATTTGTTAATATCAGTGTTTTCGGTGTTTTTGTTTCAGATGTTTTCTGAATTAAACATATATGTGCAATACAATTAAAATGCAAAAAAATAAATAAACATATTATGGAAGTAGTAAAAATCCAATTATTTGTAATAAATGTTCATATTCAAATGAAAGAAAATGATGGCGCAGACCTGTTTATCCTGTTTAACTATTCAAACTCCTGTTCAACTACTTGATAATGTTCATATATTTGGACTATGTTCATTATGTATTTTGTGATCAATTCTCCCTCAGCTGTTTGTGAGCTTGTCGCTCTAACAGACAGAGGCTTCCAGTAAGTGTGGCCATTACACAGGCTGTTAGATGAACAAGGCATAACACTGAGAGACAGCTGGTCCCACTGCAGGAGACATTCCTGTCCCATCCTGGAGACATCTGAATCACTCAGAGTTGGAGAGGAAACATGTAAAATCATCAGCAACAGGTGGAGAGTGCGGCTGAATGGAAACTTGCACTTACTTAATGTTGGCTCTTATAAATGTGAAGAACATTCCTTGCCCACCCTATTTCTGCTCAGCCTTCATTCCCACTTGTCTGCACTAACAGCTGATTTACTACTGTATAATGTTCATAGATTAATGTGAAACAGTGTTTTAAATCTGACTTCTGTGTTCACTAGGGTCGGGCGATATCCACAGAATTGGCATTGGCACTGTACTTGTAAAAGTTTTTCAGCACGCAGTAAATATCATGAGTTTGGTAATAGACATGGCATCATTGGCCTCACCATTGGCCCGACCCTGGTGTTCAGGGAAAATGCATGCGTTGCATCGTATCCTCAGACCGTATTCCAATTTGTAAATCATTATTTCACTGATACAATTTAACAACAGTTTAGTTCTTAACTCAGCTCAAAGAAATATCCCTAAATTCTGCTCAGGGTGGAGAATGTCCCTGTTTAAAAGAATGGTGCAACAGTGCAGCCACAGCACATATAAGTGCATTAGTGCTACATGATTATGATGATTGCATCTGTTAAATTTTCTGCTGCTACTGGCAGAAAAGTGCCATGATGCCTGAAGCGCCCACATGGCCAACAGATGTTGGGTGCAGCCTGTCGGTCAACCAGCTTGTCCATCAGTAACTCAGCTGAAGAGAGTGAATTGCTGTGGGTTTGGTTAGTGATTATGGTGTTGTGTGTTTTCCCTGGTGCTCAGCAGCTGCTCTGGGAGACATGCAGCCCTGCAAAGTGCAGATATGTTCACTGTAGGTGCTAATCAGAGCCTCTGACGAAGAAAATCTGGCTCCACTTAGAGTGAAAGTGCAGATAAAACCCACTGCATGAACCATTAGTTGAGGCAAGCTTTTGGCATGTGTGTTGGTCAGAATGACAATCTGGTAAATGTGTGTTTGTGCAATTACAAATACTTCTCAGTCTAATGACTGTGCCTGTGTTTTCTCTAACTGTATGTGTAGCTGATTGCATTCTTCAGTATGCATGCTCAAATGTCCAGCAATAGAGTGTAATAGTATAATAATTTCCTGTGCACGGGGCACAAGGGTAACCTCTGTGTGGCCAAAGGCAAAGGCCACATACTCTGAGTGTAATTTAGAATACTCAGGGGAGTAGTGCGTGGGGTGAAGTCATTTGTCAACCTTAATTTTGAACTGATGCTGACCCTTTGTTTCCCCTGAGGGAGGAGCCGGAGAAAGAAATAAAACAATGCTTGAAAATGTTAATTTCCCTGCAGGTACTGTATCTCTAGAGGTTTGGATCGGATGACTTCCAATTATTTACACATTTATCATAAAAAAAAAAAAATCAAATCAAGTATTATACTGCTGACAATATGCTGAAAGCAAACACACTGTACTCTGAGTGAACAATGAGGTTTGATTAAAAAAAAAAAAAAGAAAAAAAAGAATGCAAAAAATGCAGAAGTATCTTAAACCTGCATTCTTTGTTATGGCATACAGGGGGCGACTCCACTGCTTGCAAAAAGTCTATGAGCAAATGATCCTACTCCTCATATGACTATTAATATTATATTCATTCAATTCAAGTTGTTGTTGCTTGTCTAACGAATTACACATCTGTTCATGCCATTAAAGAATATTTCAAAATAATCTCAAGCTTACCATACCATGGAAAGTTTCCAGGAATTTCTCCAATTCTCCACATTTCTGCATCCCTCAGTCTCACTCACCAGAATGATTGCTATTGTGACAACAGTTTCCTTTTTCAACTATTTAACATAGTTTAGCTTGAATTAGGAATTAAAACAAAGACCTCTATTCCCATGTGCCCAATATTAAACACTGAAAACATTGAAGGAAGTGTTCCTCTGAAAGACCTTCCAAACATGT
>JAOWBC010001714.1:154093-166659 GCA_028566105.1 Hypoplectrus providencianus
ATTGATGAAGATGATAAGGGCAAATTAGAATTACGGCACCTTTAAAAATGTTCAAGTTCTTAAATGTCATGCATGTGTACCAAATTGTCTTGCAATCCTTTCTTTGTCCACATTTTAGCACCAATTCACCCAATTATGTTTCGATATTTTAAAAGACAAGAAACAACTTTGTTAAATTATATATGTGGGATCATCACATAACTTCAGTCCATCCTAAGTGGTTATCTATCACCACATTTTAGGCTTGTCATTTAACATTTGTGGAGATATTTCACTCCAAACCAAATATGTTAGGGGCCACTCAATTTTCTGATACATCACCTTGATCCGGTGCATAGATATAGTAGATAAAGAGTTCGATTGCCCATCAGTCTGAAAATACACCCTGGAGTCCAGTTTAGTACATCTTAGGTTTAGGCACAAAAAATGCTTTGTTAGTCTCAGGGGAAGATCACCACTGTGATTATTGGGCAATGGCAACAATGTGACCAAAATATCAATGGAAAAAGCAGCTAAATTGTGGAATCCTTTCTTTGGAACCATGGACATCTGTACTATTTTTTATGGATAAAAAAGTTGCTTGGGACTACACTGCTCAACTGATAGAGGAGACCTATATACCACTCCTTTAAATGCTAACTTTGAGACTAAAATGTGCTCAGAATTTTCTTTGTCATGCTGCCTCAAACAATTTGACATCAATATGCTTCCATGCTTATGAGAAAGATGCAAAAAGGGAGTATAGATGAAGGGAGATAGCAGTTAGCTAGTCAGCTAAAAGTTGACAATAACAGAAGAAAGAAAGGGAGGAAGAGCTTGAGGGCATGGGAAAGATAGGCGAATGTGGGGACCCAGGCCAAGAGCAAGAGCTTGAATCTCAAGGGGAGTAATAGAAATGTTAGAAAGCTTGGTTGAAGAATGAATGTCGCAGGTGAGAGAGTGGGTATGCATTGGAGAGGGGTCTCCAGCAGCACAGCAGGGATGTAGGACAAAGAAGGGGGCCAGCAGAGAGAGCAAGGGGGATGCTGAGAGAGGGTAAAAGGGGGTGCATTTGAGAGGGTGCCAGAAAAGAGGGGAGGGATGAGGGCCAAACAGGCAGATGAGGGTAAATTGGCACTGAGAAACAGTGGATTCCAGGGCAGCATTTCTTAATTAGGTTGTTGTCAAGGTGACTAAGCTGCTAACAACAACATAGATGTTAAAGAGCCTTGCCTGAGAATTGTAAAGAAATGCCTGAAGTGTGTTGGAAGTGGTGTGTATGTGCAAGTGTATGTGTGTGTGTCTTAATGTATGTGACTGTAGGTGCACACGTCTGCTTGAACAAGTGGATGTGTGTGTTTTTTTACATGCATGCTTGCCTTCTTCACCTCCCCTCCTTAATCCCAGCATAAATCTCCCCAAACCCTCATCACAGAGCCTGGCTGCTGAGGAGGACATTCCTTCCTACACAGTAGCCGATCCAACCTCACACTATGTGCCATCATCAGGTTGTTACATAAATAAATCATTGCTGCAGATTAGTAGTGTTTAGAGGGAACATAAACCCCCACAGTAATGTTGAAAATCTGACGATCAACAGAAAACTGAAACTAGAAGACCAAAGGAATCTATTCGTACCAACTACATGATGGTATTTTGTTGGAAAGACAAATAACCTTCCAAAGTGAGAAACTGACATGACCACTACAAAAGGGAGCCCTTGACCTCTGACCTTTGGATACCTGAATGGAAAGGGCTCTATGGGTACCCAAGAGTCTGACTCCATGATAATCACATGTATTTTGGGGTAATAATTATGTAATTGTGTGTAAACGACCTAATTTTTATAAATACGTTATGATTTTAGACCCCATAGTAGCATTTTATGGCAGTGAGATCATTTCCAAAAACATGACCTAGCTGTATAAATGGACCTGCTGTGACCTCTAGGATAATCACAGTCTCAGGAAGCTCATAACCACAAAGAAAAGACCTAGAGCATTCAGAGGCTTTCCTGGGAAAATTGTAAGGTTTTTTTTTAGTAACATCCAATGACAGTGCAATTCTTGCAGGAATCTCCAACAGACTAAGACCAAATAAAATCAAACAAATGGTATCAACCCCCCAAATTGCTGCAAAAAATTATTAATTAATTATATGATAACTTACATCAAAATGTATTCAAATTACAACCCTGATTACAAAAAGTGGGGAAAAGATATAAAAGTAAATTAGAAAAACAGATTGTGTCAAATTCAGAATTCCAAATGTATATGAAAAAAAAAAAAGTTTACAAGTTTGAACACAAATACATAATTTGTAATTGTCTCAGTTTTGGGGGAATCATGATTGCTTTCCACAGGATCACATCTTTCAGGTGATTTATAGCACTTTTATGTGGCATCTACTGTTGACCTTTAATCCCCCCCCAAAAGATCCCCCTGTCACCCACCCCAACCCCTCTGAAAACATTTGTTGAAAGGTTATGGGTGAAATGTACTTAAGAAAGTTAAAGCTTGGATTTACATACAAGAAAAAATAAATCTGAATCCTATTCATCACCCTTTTAAAGGACACTATCGTTCAATTTCATTTGGAGCTTGGTGTTAGCTTCTGTGGCTTTAAGAGCCTCCCTCCACTGAGCTCTTATTTATCTCCCATTAGTCAAGCCTGGTCAGCTACACTATGAGGCTTTCTGCTCCAACAATACACTGATGTAAGCCTGATGTTGATTTGAAAACACGTCTTTGTCACACTACGATGGTGGCTTAAAGAAAAAAGTACATCCCACCTACCTCGCTCAGTTTCTTTTCCACCTCAGTTCCAACATTGAAAGTTATATGCCCTGCCATTCTTTGTGTTCTGTTCTATGCCTTCATGTCCCTTCTTCCTCTGGATCCTACCTTTCTTTATCATTATTTGACATTCCTCATATTCCCATGTCCGTCACTTTTCTTGTTCTTTTCTCCTGCCATGGGAGCTTGTCCAATTTACAGTTTTTGTTACACTTTGCAATGTTGGTCAAAGGCCATCTTAAGAGGTCTTTAGAAACCATTTGCACCCTTAACTGACAGTTGGTTTTTTTTCTCTGATGTATGTAAAAACAATGCAATCCAATCTGACAATGAACAAAAAAAAAGGAAACATTTGAGAACCTCAGTCAAACAAAATGATTGATGAACTTCTGGACATGTAAATGTTTGGTGTGTGCCTCTAAAATAGCTTCTGACGGAACAGCAATGGTCCTCACCTGTATTTATGTTGACAGGTTGTCACCATATCCTGCCTAGTACTAGGGGGCCTCTCACCAATCAGACAAAGTCAATCATGTTCACCTGGAAGTTGACACTGTTGGATATTTGTGCCCTGAGGTAACAGAGCTTCATGCACACACATGTAGATGCACGGAAATGCATGTCGTGTAGAAAGAGATGAATGTCAACATGATGGTGAGCATGTCAGGAATTGTGTCATGTGGAGGCAGAAAAAAATACAAGAGCTGCATTCTGAAGAAGGTGTAGGAAAAACTGACAGAATTTTGTCTGGCATCAAACAGGTATGTAGTGGGATTTAGACACATAGCTGCCATGTACAAAGCTTTATCTGTGTCTGCATATTTCACAAAAATACCAGAATTTTCTATTACCTTGGCAAGGGATACTGCAGAAATTAACAAAATAAATCAAATTATCCATGTTAAAAATGCACAGGTGCTCTCCATTTATATATTTTATACTTCTACTGTTTTGTATACCTTATTTTGAAGTGCAAAATCGTATATTTAAATTTGCAGTTTTTTAATGCCCTGTGATCTTATTTTTAGACATAGTGAATAAGCCTTCATATTTATTCTGATTATATAAGTCTGACTTAATATTTCCATTGCCAACAATTGCTTTTCTGTTATTGTTTTGCAAATAATAAATAATAACCTTAAACATGAATCTGAGTTGGAGGCCCAGATTGACAATATCAATGTCTAATGATGAAATTTCTATGAAAGCATCTGTTACCCTATTTACATGTATTTCAAAGTATGCCACTATCACCAGATATGTATGTTGTATGTATGTAAAAGAAAATTAAGGCTGTTGATTCAAATCTAAAATGCAGAAGATGGCCTTTATTTCCCAACACTTTAACAAAAGTCTTGTTTGTCCCTGCATAACACTGACAAACTGAAACCTGCTGGTCCTCAAGAAAATTCGTGCTTAAAACAAAAAGTGTTGTTTTATCATACAACAGCTGTTTCATAGAGTATGTGTTGTTCTTAAGACTTAAAGTGTTGTTCTAAAGAGTACAAGTGTTGTTCTGAGAGTACATGTTTTATTCTATAAACTACAAGTGTTGTTCTCTAGACTTTTGACCTTTTTACTCCCTGAAGATGACACTGTGAAGGAAAATGCCATCGATAACGGAAATGTCTAAAATGACAGAAGGACATTTGCCTCAGAGAGAAAAGAAAAAGGACAGCACTTGCAGGGAGGGAGATATGGAGGGAATGTGTATGTCTAAGGTGTGGCTGACGTGTGTCTACACCTGGGTCTGACATTGAAAGGCTGGGTAATGTGTGGGGGACTTGCCCATGGAAACTGGGCTACAAACAAAAAGACTGATGAACAAATGAAGATGGAAGAGTGGAGACCGAAGGATGGAGATGGATGAGTGCATGAAAGAGGGAGCAAACAAACCACCCTATTTCAGTTTGCAGTGTATGCGGATTGAAATGTGTTGTAGAGGAGGTGTGGGACATGGAACAGGCAGGTGGGAGAGTCAAGCCGTGACTCTAGAAAAATTATATGTGAATCACAGCCCATAATTTGATTCTTCCCTGGATAACCTTTATGAAGACGACAAACTGAAACATGCTATATACGTTTTCTATCAGTGTTGTTCACCAGACTTTTTCTACAGACTACAGGGTTATTCCTATAGAGTACAAATGTTGTTCTACAGACTACAAATTTCCTCCTACAGACTACAAGTGTTGTTTAACAGATTAGAAGTGTCCTCCTATACAGTACAAGTTTTGTTCTGGTGTTGTTCTATGAAGTAAATTACAAGTGCTACTACGAGTATCTTCCTTGAGAATAGCATTGCATTAATTGCATATACAGAACAGTACTTGTTGTCTGTAAAATAACACCTGTAGTGCATAAAACAAAACTTGTAGTCGTTAGGAAGACACTTTGAACCACATTTGCTCTACACAGACTACATTTTTCCTTCTATAGAGTAAGTGTTTTTTATAAGGACATGTGCTGTGAATCACAACAAATTATGTGACTTTATAATTAAGACTCAACCACCTTATATATTTCACCTTGGCTGTATGTTCTTGTGTGTCCTAACCTGCAGATGGCTGACAATGCAGTAGTGCTCCGGCCCGTTCAGGCCACACGTAGAGGTAGCGGTTAGATTGACAGCTCGTCCAATCAGAAGGTTTCCTGTTGCGGGGTAACAGCTTCCTTCGGTGCAGCCATGAGGGCCTGATGGGAGCTCCTGTCCAAACACACTGAGAGCTGAAAAGGAGAGGGGGAAGGGTAGAAACAAACAAGACAATAAGTATTCTTCTCATTGTCTAAATAACTATTGGATGGTGTGGAAGTACACATGGGACCACACCTTCTAGTTCTAGTTCGACCAAGATGGGATTTTCATAATATGATACAATAATGACTGCTCTTTAAAATCTAATTGTCTATGCAACAGTTTTGTATGGTGAGGTTAGTTTGTTCTTTTTGAGCTACTGGGGAAACATGGTCATGCAACATGGTGTACTGGATACAAGACGAACTTCTTCATACGTATATTTAAAGAACTCACTCTGAAGAAGGCCTTGGAAATACTTCAGACTAAAATGGTAAATAGTCTGGACGCAACCTTGTTTTGGCTGCTCCTTGGTGGTGAGAGATGTGTACAAGGTTGCACAAATTTAAATGTTGGTATATCTCTTATAATATACAGAACAAGAGCTTCTCTGATCAGTTTGCAGTTTAAATGATAAATGATAAATTATTAATTCAAGTTAGAACAGCTGAGGTCCATTTAATAAATACTTAATGTGTAAAAAAAACAACAACTTTGCCCTGTTTGACAGCACACAGCCTTTCTGACTACACAGAATCAGGGCAAATTATAGGCCATAAGAACATTGTTGCAATTTCAGTGGACACTGCCTAACAACCCAGAACATAATTGTCCAAATGGAATATTAGGGAGCACAGAAAGTATAACTCCGTTCACCCAGCGGTTCCTGTTCCTTCACACACTCTTTGCATCACTGATTCTCAGTATCAGGCCTCATCAAGTATATATTCAGGAAAGAGAGGGCATGAAGACAAAGGGAGACAAAGACAAAAAACTGTTTGAACAGACCTATTTTTAGTAGGCAAAGAACAGGGTTCAGAAGTTATTAAGAAAGATATTTAGGATCAGTTCAGGTTGAGCAATTTATTGACCCAGACTGTCCCTGAGGAATAAAAATAACCACCAGAGACTGAAACCATACTGACAGAAATGCTATAAATTCACATAATGTAGATCTGTGAAAGACTGAAGGAGGAAAATATATTGGGAGAAGATAATAATACAGCAAAGATAAATGCCAAAGAAATTAAAGGCGGAATTAAATTGTTGGAGAAAGGGCATGGTCATGGAGCATGTGGCAAAAAAAAACGACTTCTGTGTCTAAAAAAACTTGAGGCTCCACAATCAGCAGAGCACAGAGTGAAAGATGTTGAGAGAGATATATGAGAGGGTCTTTCATCCCGATGATCCACAGAACAACAGGGCAGCAACAGGTTGAGGCATGATGGGAAAGCCATGGCTGGTTTGAGTTGGAATCATAAGCATCCTCTGCATGAAAACAGAGCTGCATATCTGCATCAAACAGACGAGCCACTGATGTTGGAGAGCTCATTTATGCACCAGTCTATGGTGTGGCTGTAATAGTTTTTGTGTTGGGATTAAATTAACAGGCAGTAGAGCTGTCAATCTTCCACTATAATCATATTACAGTTTCATTCATCAGTGGTTTTGATACTATCTGTACATGTTGTTACCTGATTTTTGTTTTTGTTTTTTAGATTTTCTTTCTTTTGGTTATCAACAAAAAAACACTAATTGCCAAAAACATACTTGCATCACATAAAAATCTGTTTTTAGGGACAATTAAAAATTACTGCAGTGTCAACAGTCCATCTGCACAAACACTCAATTTCATGTGTGTATAAATACCTTGGCTGTAGCTTAAGTAAAAGATTTAACCGAGGCAGATTTTCTGAATTCCAGTAAGGCATTAACAATGACTGGCTGATAATGTTAGCATTCTACTGCTAAACATGCCAGAAAACACACTACATGATCCACTGTAATGATATCCCACTGTATTTGCTACACTTTTGTACTGTACAGCAAATGAACAGTTAAAAAGACACATATTTACACATACTGTATGGGCAGGTGTGCACATGCAGAATTGCACATAAATGGGTTAGAAGATAAACCTGTGGACTGCAGATAAAGATCAAACACACCCTAACCAAACATAAACGTCAAAGCAATGCTGCAATACTGCAGAAAGATCTCAAAGATGTGATGTACAGACAATTGGCTGTGCGTGGAAGATAACGGCATTAAAGCAAATGAAAGAATGCATTTAATTAACAAAACTATTGGATGAAGCAGAAAAAAAACATAAATATGTCAATATGTGTCTTTCCTGGA
The DNA here is from genome assembly GCA_028566105.1 of Hypoplectrus providencianus. NCBI lineage: Eukaryota > Metazoa > Chordata > Actinopteri > Perciformes > Serranidae > Hypoplectrus > Hypoplectrus providencianus. The sequence goes on from JAOWBC010001714.1 coordinate 161,801, forward strand.
GCATAATATAAGACAAGCTGGGACCACCCCTCTTCTCAAACAACCCCTTCAAGACTGGGATTGCTCACTGGCTTTCACCTTGTCTTACTTCCAGGTATGACATTACACAATGGGTTCACTCAACGGTCAAATAAAACTGCCCTACATGAGGCCTAATGAAACACATGGAAATCTTCATGGCTTTAACATTAACACTGTTTACACCATATCTAGGTTTGGATTTTCACTTGAAATGGTAAATAGGAGATCTGAAAGGTTCAGACCATCTTGAACACATGGTAAATGTTACATAATGGTAACAACAAAACTACTAGTGATGAGGCTTACTGTTGTTCAGTTATGCTTGAGTTGACAATCTTGTTGCCTTGATTATTCTGTGTGTGCACCACAGCATTTTTCCCAGCTGAAAAATACACAGCACTGTCACAATTTGGAACTTTAGGGGTACGATGGCATGTGACTAGGGCCATACGGTTTGAGCTACAGCTGTTGTACCTGTGACATTGATAGGGCTAACAATAGGATCTCAGGGTATGTAACAATATGTACATTTGTTTCCAAATCAGAAATATAGGTAAGGCAAGAGTCTATTTCTGCCCCCAAAATACAATGATGTACCCCCATGGGCTTATTACTGGACCTCAACTAACTAGATGTACCTTTTTGGGAGCTTAAAAGGTGCATTTGTTCCCAAACAAATATCAGCTGTACAACTGCTGCACCCTATCCAGCTGGGGCTGGAGATGTCCAATAATTGTTGTTTACCAAGTATGTATAGCCCTTTTCAGATTGCTGTTTCAAGAAGCAATATTCATGCCTTTGCGACATTTTGCATTCAATTTTAACATCTCAAAGGCCTGATGGAGAGACCAAGTGATTTGTGATTGCTTTGATGGTAGTAACAGAGGCTTTGAATTGGGGATGACTGATCATGGTGGGATCAATTTGAACTGATGGACCCAGCAAGGCATATTTGTGCAATCAACATCCAGGCAATGAGAAAGGAAGTACATTGTATGATCAGAAACACGCCTCTCACCTGAATACAAAAGTAATCAAATCACACTCAAGTGTGAGAAGGGCTTACGTTACTACATTAGTATGTGATGGAAGTCTGTTAACCTGTGCATGTAAGTTCAGACAACACAGTGTTGCTTTTTGGTTTGACACAGGACACAGACAGCAGTTTCCTGAGTCAAAGTCCTCTGCTTGTTGCATCAATTAAGTTGTAAGCATAAGTTAACCTCTCCTATGTTCATGACCTTAGTTAAGCAGTGTTTCGTAAGTTAGATTAATTCAACATTTAGTTCAACACAGGATATGAACACTTGTCTCCTCGGTCAAAGTCCTGTTTTTGGTGAAACCCTTACACCCTTGCTTCACCCCCCTAAAAGGTTTTTTTCCTCAAGACTGAGAAACTCCCAGGGTAACAAAAATTCTTTATCCCATTTGTTGTAATGAACAGCATTTCACTTAAGCTCTTAACTTATTTCCCTTCCCTGTCTGAGTATCATCACAGCTTTTCACACTGGAGTCACCTTTCAGGTGAGAGTGATAGAGGTAACATGCAGATGTGTTATCTCCAGACAGGCTGTCTCGGCACATAACCCTCAGTAGTCATAATTTCCCCTCAGTTTTAATTAAATACTGAGGTTGCGTGTTTTCAAATAGACCACACATGCATGGAATGTAACTACTATAAAGTCTGCCATTGACAAAAGCTCTGTATCTATTGACTCTCTCCAATCTGTCAGACTGTGCTGAAACAGAAAGGAATGGTGCTGTGTTGATAATTTTTCACAAGACGTTTCTGACATCTGACACAGCCCCCCATTACTGGGTTTTAACCTGCCCTGATTTGCTCGGGCAGTGGCAGAATCGCATGTGTGAATTGTAATGCTTTAGTGATATGTGCAGTAAAACAATGAGGTCATCTTTCAGGATTTTATTAGTTACTGTGTTTCTGAATGTTAATGTCTTGCACTAAATACACCATGGTAGTTTATATTTATGCACCTGCTGCAATTTTATATATGCCATCTGCAGATACTGGCCTATCTCATATGTATTGCTATCTTTTGGTATTGACACATATGTTATCCTTAATGCTCCAATATGATCTTGAGTTAACAGAACTGTGCAAAAAACTTAGGCTTGAGCTGATTCAGTAATCGTGTCATTGTCACATAGATGTCCATCACAGCTCTGGACAAATTAGATTTATTCTGTCTTTAATAACTACTGACGGCTAAAGAGTGATTGTTAATTTGCAGTAAGGTACAGGACAACTACTTGACGTAAAGTCAAATGGTTGACAATAGGGCTGCACGATTCTGGAAAAAATGTGAATCACAATTTTTTTGCTTAGAGTTTGAGATCCCGATTCTTTGGCACGATTTTTTTTTGCAAAATGTCTATTGCATTGAAGAACTTTGACAAAACAAAAAACAGTGCTTTGGCAAGTGTATAGTATAAAATCATCAAATCAGTTAAATCATCACAGGAGAAATGTAACGTAAAGAACACTTTGCCAATGGTTGAGGGAGGAGACAGCGGCAGTGCTGCGTTTGGGGGCGCTTGAAAAAATCTGGGAGATAATAGAAGCATTCAGAATCATGTTCAGAATAAATTTGTGTAGAAATGAGATCACGTGTATGTGCGAATCGAGATTGCGATTTTTTAACGATTTATCGTGCAGCCCTAGTTGACAATATTTTATGTTTACAATGCATGTCAATGTTTATTATTACTTATTTGTTTCAGAAAAATGTTTCATGAGTCCATTTGCACAGTAATGGCTATGCAAAGACTAACAATCAATAATATCATAATTCTATACTTGCAATAGCTTCTCTTGTTATCAAAAGCAGGCAAGAGCAACTTCCCATTGCAAGCGGTAGGCAAAAGCAGTTTGAACAGAAGCTCTGAAAACTACTGAAATGGCTTTGCTACTGGGGTTATATCACAGAAAGAACATATTGAAACTGTCCAACCATTTTTGACAGATGGCCAGGCTTTATTCAGGAGAAATCTTCTCTACTGAGAATGTGGCTGAAAAGGAACCTGTTGGAAATCTGTCAACAAGGTAAAACATGTTCCTGTTGGACAAGGAGTAACTGTGCTCTTTGTACAAGACCACTGAAGGGCAAAACAAAAGGGTTGGAATAAATGAGTGTGACTTGAGGTAAAGCCAGTTGTATCAATGTTGTTTGACACCATCTGGTTTACAAGTGTATGATTAAAGTGAGGCATGTGGCAGTGTAACACACACACAAACACATACACACAAAGGGTGGGGGGGGCTTACAGGTAAACACCCCCTGGGGCATCCCTATTCTGTACATAGCCGTACAGCAGGAATGCAGGGACAGAGAAGAAAATGGTATTCATTACCAGAAAACATTCCAGGTGTCACCGTGGTGGTGACGGAAACACACACTCAAGGCCTGCACATACAGACAGCATGTCAAGAAAAGTGCCTGTGCTTTCTTTCACCTAAATGCCAATCAAAAGGCCTTTAAAACATGGTATAAATACTTCTCCATCTTAAAATGGTAGCAAACAACTGGATGCTTTCCATTTGCCTCAGAGTCTAAACCCAAGCCATTACCAACAACATAGGACACACTGCTTTTGCTGCCTGGCAAACAGAGATGTTTGCTTCTTTTGGAAAACAAAGAGGATAAGGCTTTCAGCCCTGGAGATGGGCAATGCAATCCTGACGGAGAAAAGGGAACAAAGATGATATGGTGGAGGCAGCTAAACAAGAAAAGCGGAGGCCACTGGATAACAGTAACTCTTAGACTGGTTTAAAAGACATTTGAGAAATAATAAGGTGCAAGACAGACACCAAGCTGGCCTTCTGGCTGTCAGGCTGGTTATAAACAGACAGTATACAAGCTGCTTGATATAGTTTCGGGCATTTCTTGGGGATACAGAGAGGAAGACATGCAGGAAAGGGCTCCGAGCTGGGTTTGGACCTGGGCTGCTCACTTGCAAGGACTAAGCCTCTGTGGTATGCACTCTACCAGGTGTTCCAGCAGGGCTCCTGGTTTGTTTAAGCATCAGCAACATGGCTTTCAATAGCAGCCTTGCTACTGCAAGACACAAGTCCCAATTTTCACCCCCAATCTCTGTGCAATATTTTTTTTTATAAATTTGCCATTTCTGGGGAGAGCTACTGTGAGCAAATCAGTTTTGTTTCCTAGTTAGCTATATCCACAGACTGTACTCCTCCTGATGAATTATCTTGTGGCCAGTCATGTACTTTGAAAATAACAATGGCTTAAGACTCCAAATCACAAGACAACAATTTGTGTGGTGTGAGCTGTTCAGCAATCAGACAACTTAGAAAGTCAGTACAGTCACTCATCTTCATACTAAGGTCAGTGTATACTTTACAATTCCGCTGTTTTTTAGTCCTCTTTGTGGAAACTCTGGAGAAAACGTTGCATTCCCTTAATGGCAGCATTCATTCTTCTCATTGATCCATTCATTCCTCGATTATTCATTAATATGTTACAGCAGGACTAAAGTCAACTCCAGCTTGGTTAGAAGTTTCTTTCCCTTTACTGCAGTCTTCCTTCAGTTAATAAGTAACATTCAGACTGACCCAGATACCTGTGTGTAGACAAGTTGGGAAAAGCAACTTTGATATAATTAATCACCACTTCAAGTGCATTTGTAGTTTAAGTTAAAGAGGATAATTTCTCTTTCGGTGCAACAGAATCCCTGTTAGGTCTCCTGAGAAACCCAAACATAGGTGACCAACAATGAACATTCAACAGTAGCTAGTGGTCTGTGTGTGTGTGTGTGGGTGTGTGTGTGCACGCACGTGCGTGCGTGTGTGTGTGTGTGTG
>JAOWBC010001714.1:188968-210919 GCA_028566105.1 Hypoplectrus providencianus
TATATCTTGTAAAACATTAAATCCCATCTTAACTTTTCAAATGTTAATTTTCAGACAGGATTAACGATACATTTAGCATTTTGGTCATACCTATCCAACATTGGTATGACAGAAGTATTATTATCTTGGGGAGCCAAAACCTTTTTTACAAGCTCAACTGTGGATGACAATTTTCTTGTTTACAGTCTTCAATAACTTGAGTTTGTTTCTGTTTGATGAGGAATGTAAATCAGGTCATTAAATCAGACCCTTTGTGTGGTTTTAAATCAACTACTGTAAACAGACATACAATAATATAGGCCCACAAATACACTTCAAGCATGCCAGCCTTTATATGCTCTATATAATGTCTGAATTTCAATCACTGTACAGGTCTTTTCTGACCACAAACTTTACATTTGTGCATAATGATCCAGGTCTGCCATCTAGTGAGACACCTCCCCTGTTGCAGTGGAATCCCTCAACCAGGTAAGGTTTCAGCTCTCTCTAAGTATCACTGAATGCAGGGTGCATATCCCAGCAGAGCACTACATGGGCGGAAGAATTACATTCAGTCTTTCCTTGCTACTGTAGTGTGGTATGGTTTAGACCTACTCTTAATGTAAAGTGCCTTGAGATGGCTATTGTTGTGAAATGGCGCTATACAAATAAAATAAATTGAAACGGTAATTGAATTGAAAATGGAACTGAATTGAGCCATCTGTGGAGGATGCACCAGCCTCAACCTCATGATTTTCAAGATTGCACAAGTCCATTAACAAAGGGCCGGCTCCCAATGGCCTCATGCATCAATTAAAACCACGGCAAGCACGTTTTACCCTAGAAATTGATCATTCATATTCAACAATAAGATCACTCTACAAGAAACCAAGCAATTTGAAAGATGTGATTGCCGTATTAACAACAGGGTTTAACAGGGATTAATACAGCCTCAGGGATTTCAGGATGCATCACACAAAAGAGAAAAATTGATACAAATGTATGGTGATTTAATAGGTTGAGATGAAAACATTGTCACAATACCCCTTTTTAACAGCAAAGGGTGTCATGTACTTGTTTTGACTTGTTCAAGGGCTGTCAACAACATGTCACGGTCCGAACTGTCAAGGACACTCCAGGATTTTATAACAAAGTTATCAGAGAGCAATGGATTTTTTTCTCCTCTCCTCAAACAACAGAAAGATGTCGAAGCTTATGTGTGGTGATATGCACATCCAAAAAGTGAAACAACCTATTTGTATAAACTCTGACAAAACAAAAAATTTTACAAAACGGCAAAAACACAGAATAAATATAAAATATTAGCTTACTTTTGCTTACACATTGCTAACATTAACCAGCTAACATATAGTTAACATTAGCTTGCTAACATAGCTAACATTAGCTCGCTATCGGTCAACAGGGGACAGTGAATCTAAGATCTCAGCTTCTGCCTGTGAATGAAGATCAGCTGATATTCTTGGAAAAAAAGCATGTAAATAAATAAAAACACGCAAGCCTTAGTTTGTTGAAGATATTGTTTATTTGTACATTAATTCAATTGTTTTGATTTGAAATTTATCTAACTTTTTTTGTTATTTGTCATCAACATAAAATATATTTTCAGCTGTATTAAGGTAACCTTTTTGTAGCAAAGTTTACTCAAGAGAAATAAAAATATACTTTTTCCTTTTATTAAGCCTAACATGATTTGATACAATTTCCTACAGTTACTGAGTCAAGTGTATTGTTTAGCTGTGAATACGTTGAACCCTATGTATTACCATTGTATTTAACCATGTGGATTTTTTCAATGTATGCGCTTTGCTATGTTAACTGAAATGGCTGCTGAAGACTGTCATCTCATCTGAATAACAATCAGACAACAAGGCTCTTGGAGACAGCTGACACCTCCCCTTAATTATTCAATCAAATGCATATTTCTATTTCATAGTTCTGCATCCCATCATATTGCATGTATAGTCTCTTCCCCTTACTGTTTAGGGAGGTGGAAAAGTATATTTAAGAGTTGTTGTTTTTTTTGTTTGTTTTTTTTTTAAACCAAACTTTTGGTGAGTGAGAGGGAAAATAGACACAACCAATATCTTACTTAGGCAAAACTAAAAAAATGTTACATATAGGTGCGGGCATTTCTTTCCCCGGTGGCACAATGATTAAGCATTTCTAGTCTATTTGATGCCTGCCACCATGTGGATCCACCAGTTGGCCTGCACGGTCCAGCCCTGCTTCTCACACACAGTAATCTGCTGGAGGAAATGCTCCTTGGCCTCAGCCTCACTTTGTTCCTCCTGGAGCGCCTCCCGCAGGTAGCACATGTCTTCTGCGGCACTCAGCTCCGGGATGCCCGTCAGCAGCATGAGAGAGAAAAGAGTGACCAGCAGACGAGAGTGCGAACGCAGGGAGAGGTACGCTTGTGTGCAAGTGTCCTAATAGGAGCAGGTGGGAAAGATTGGAGAAGGAATAGAGGACAAGGAGAAAACATAAGGAAATAAAACATTTCAAAACAACATCCACAGCAGCAACAAAAAAATGTATCCTACCAACACGACACATTTACTGTATATATGGTTATTTTATGTACCTAGATGTACGCTTAAGGTCAATATTGAATATATTCTGTACATGCAATTTATTTTGTGATCGATCTATTTAAAAATTATATTCAATCAGTAATAGGAAAAGATCATCAATAAGGAATATAAAAAAATTGGTATTTGGAGTTAAATGTAATTCATGATTTACTTCCACTGATAAGTATTTCACTTTAGACAATGTCAGTTCCTTGTTAGGACATTGAATGCCATTCTGAAATTAGGAACCTGTCGCTTTAAGAGTCGTATATAGGGGTATATTATTGTTTGGATGGACAAGTGAAAATGAGTCTCGAGGTTTCTGACTGTGCCAGGACATGTCAGTTTTGTATTTGTATTAAGTAAAAAAAAAAAAATTAAAATAAAATTTCAAAACTATTGACTTTGGAAGAAACATTTTATTTGGGCTGAGGAACACACATCAGCCATGGACTGACACACATAGACTTACATATATATTTTATTTATTTATTTATTTATTTTTTTATTATAAATCGTACACTCCTAAATCAGTAATTTTTGATCAAATCTAGATAGATAGATAGATAGATAGTCCTTTACAGTACCCAGTTGACTGACCCAATGTTAAAAAAAGTTTTAAATGGTGCACATGTATGTTTATTTTGGCAGCGATTTAAAATTTTGTCTTAGAAAACACATAGTAACAGAAAGTAATATAAATGCAAATTTTTACCAGAACTGATCATACACCTTGTCTTCACTTTTTGTGCTTTTTGTTTCTTTGTATAACAGAGTATGATCATTGAAATTATCATCCCCCAAAAAACTTTTTTAATAAATTTGATTTATCATTTAATGAATATATTGAGAATTTTATTTCAATTAGATTTTTAGGGCCTGAGCACTAACATTGCAAGAACCCTATTGTTCTTACCGCTAATGTAAGTTTTATGGGCATGTTTGATATAAATTATTCTTGGCGCAATTTGTATTAGAGCAGGTTGTGTCCATATTGTTGTTGTCATTTTGCATGCTTAGGGAAAAGGTATGCAGGAGGGAAAAAAGGTCAATTAGTCAACTTGTGTTGTGAAATGTGGTCTTAAAACCAGAAACATTCTCCTGAGTCATCCTATGTCTGTCCTTCACAACCGCCTGCTACACTTGCTTTACCTTCACACTCCTTAGTTTTGTTTCTGCCTGGGCGATTGGCTTCATAATTATTATGTCCTGTAGAGGGCGCAGCTGAAAACACAGTCAATGTAGCTGTCCATAGAAATACACTGACAAACATCTTCTGGCCTACCAGTACAGCAGGCCTCTAGTCCAGCATACTTGATAAGTTTGTTAAATGGTTGAAAAAAGGTTGATATTGTCTCTCACAGATACAAAGCCCTGACTCTGTCTTCATCCCAGCATGCAGACTGTCACAGATGAAGAGGGAAGACAGGGTGGAAGATAAAAATGAAAAATAATGTTTAAAGATATTTTCAGTCTTTCAGTCCTCAACAGTATTGGATGCTGATAGCCTCATGGCTAATGTCATAAGGATGGTGATGTTGTTTTGTCCTCCTCTTGTATTGGTCATAGAACAAAGGGTCACTGACAAACATTTTTTATTACTGTTTGGTTAAAAATAAGCATTGCCTTGGATTGGAGCTTTAGGCTGGAATGTTAGGGTAGGGAGGTTTGGAAAGTACTGGCAGTTGTTGGAGGATATACTAAAAAATTGAACTTGACTATTATCTTTAAATGTATAATTACACACAAAAAAAAGACAACCTCAACTACACAAACATAATCAAATAGTCTCACCCTGAACCTCTGGAAGTAGAGGCTGTTGCGTCCTCTGCCTCTGCCCATGACATACAGAAAGTCAGGTGTAAGGACAAATGGTACGCGCTCCCTGCTAACACCAAGGAAGTGCTTCCTGTTACCCAGTATGTGACCGAAATCAATGTGAAACAGGTTCCCTGAGAAGCCCAGGACATAAAAAAAGTCAAGTCATTATTTGTATTATGGTCCTTCTATCCTAGTCAGTGTACTGTGTACCAAACAACACAACGTACCTTGGTCTGTGATCATGATGTTGTCGTTGTGTCGATCTCCTATTCCCAGTACATACGTGGCCACACAGTAACCTGCGCAGGACTTAACGAATCTCTCCACTGTCTTGTAGTGCTGGAGTCAAATGAGATGACAGCAGTGCAGTAACATAACTAGTTACGTGCCACAGCATGAAAGGGTCTAATGGAACTGATACCCACTCTACAACGATGTACATGTATAAAATTATGTATCTATTAATGCATTTAAAATAAGAGGGATGAATGTATACAGCTCCACCCCCCTACTTCAGACATTTCATTAACTGGTAAAAATAGTGGGTTAATTTATTACATTAAAAAAAAAAACTTTCCTGTTCCTCAGCTCTAACTGAGGAACAGGAATTGTGTTGTGCTGTTGTAGTGTGTTGACTAATTGAAAACTTATGTATTTCTGCTCGAAGACCATCTGGCCCAGGTGACTTGCCGCTGTGCATGACGTTAAGTGCTTTTGTATGTTTTAATTAGCATGTCACACAGTGATTGACTGCAGGGCAGGCTATAAAGCACCAAATTGTCATTTTCACATTGCCATTGCCATCACCGTGAAGTTGTGGTCATTTCACATACTTATGTTAGATCAGGGTGATATCCTTTCATAACAACACCTGGTAATTTTTGACAGGAAGTTAGTCAAAATTTTAAAAGTTATCCATCTGAGATTATTTTATGTGTCTTAGACAGGCATGTATGTTCTATTTTTCCAGGATGAAGATGTCTCCAAATCTCAATTATGTTAAGTTTATTCCTGAATTTATTTCTTGTATGTTGATTTGTTTTGTTATTTTCAGTTGAAAAGTCATTTACTACACAATATATGATGTTTATTTGTTTGTCATTGTCACAGGAACAACGAAATTTTAAAGTGCTCTAAAGTCAGTGCTTCATTCATAAAAAAAAAAAAAATATATATATATATATATAAAAACTAAAAAAATTACTAAGTTTACTGCATTAAAAACAAGCTTAAAATTAGTATAAGTTAGCACAAATACATGCACAACAACATCTACACAAGACACATTCACCCGCTGTCATTCTTGCAGCATTCAACCACATGCAATCATGTCTGTTTGTTGAGGAGAGTTATTGCTTTGGGGTAGAAACTGTGTATTAGTCTGTATCGTTTGCCTGATGGCATGAGTTCAAACAGTGAATGACTGGGGTGTGAAGTGTCATTAATGATGCTTTGGGCCTTTTTCTGGCAACGGGAGCAGTGTAGGTCTTCCAGTGTGGGGAGAGGGCAGCCAATGATTTTCTGGGCGGTGTTGATGACCCCCTGGAGCTTCTTCCTCTGAGCTACTGTACAGCTGCCGTACCAGATGGAGATGCAGAATGTTAACATGCTCTCAATGGAGGCTCTGTAAAAGGACACCAGCAGACTCTATGTGATGTTCTCTTTCCTGAGGATCCTGAGGAAATACAGCCTCTGCTGGGCCTTTTTCAGCAGCTCAGAGGTGTTCACACTCCAGGACAGGTTGTCCTCAATGTGCACACCCAGAAAACGGAAGTTGGCCACCCTCTCCACACATAATGACACATATTGGCTGACAAAGTAGTTGAAGTTTTGATTTAACAAAAAAAAAAAGGAGGATAATCACTGTTAGCGGCCTACACAGATACTAAATTAAGGGAATGGAATGGAAACTGTCTTGCCACTAAAAATAATTAATCTGCCTTATGATTTATGTATTTAATCAATATCAACACTCCCCGAGCATATAAGAGTAGAAACCAGCTTTCATCTGTAATGCTATATAACGTTAAGTTGAATCCACATCTTGTTGAACACATGATTTTGAATCTTCTAGTTTTTTTTTGGTATAACTTACGATTTCTTGTAGTGGGCATTTGGACTTGAGCCACTCAAACAGAGCATCGTTTCTGAAAGCACCATTTGTTCCCCCGAGGCTCCTCTGGACTGCAGCAATGGTTGCTGCATCCCTCACAATCTCAATCACACCTGTTGAAGAGAAACTTTATGAAATTCACTGTGACCTTCTTCTGTTTATGTCACTACCATGGAACATCTTAGTTGCATCCTGCGTGCTATAAATGAACCAGTGGGAGTGATTTAAAATTGGGCATACTTAATATTGCCTACATAGTCTCTATTTTTTTTAAACCATTAGAGGCTAGAAAAAGGGTCTTTAAACATAATAACAAATACATGAATTAATAAAATAGAGAGACTAAGAGCAACTCATCCAACATGTCACACACCAGAATTAGGTTGTAAATTAATATCCAATGTATATATAGTAATCATGATTGTAAAACAATATATAAATACAGGATTTGTTATGTTAAATCATTCATCAGCAGGATGATAATCACCATCACTGCAGTTTTTGTTTTTTGTTTTTTTTTTTTACATAAAATAACTTCTGAGATTATCTTCTCCAAGGTGCACCACTTTTATTATTATATTTGCCCCTTGACAACTAGTGATCACAACAACCCCTGTAGTCTCATTTAGCCGCTTGCCTCTCAGCCTGGTAGGAAATAATGAATAGCAAAAGCCAGCACTGTATTAAACGTTTTATATAATTAAACATATAATTTTAATACAGAAATGGGAGTTACAAATGTGTTTTTTTATGGGTTGGAGAAAAACAACACAAAACTAATTATAAGAGCACCCCTGAAGGATGAAATGCATCACAGTGCATCAACAGAAAGTGTTTTGGGGCACATAATTAAATGAGTAATGTGTATGTATTTAGTGGGAGAGTCTAATTCACAAAGATAAGCTAATAGATACTTGCTGTTTTAGTCAACTAAGTCCTAATGGTAACTGAGCCAATTACTCAGCTATTACGCCATAAAACATAATTTGAAGAAAATTAAAAAGGTTTGTGAATAAACCAATAACAGAAGCCAGAATCCACTCTAACTCTAAAACAAGGAAGTTCTAAGTGATGTACAATCCATTCAAAATGCTAATTTAAAAGCCAAAAAAGTAGTAATCGTAATGCACAAGTGTGAAATGTCAAGAGTTTAATTTGGTGTGTGTTTCTAAGCAGATGCTGATTTGCAGAATGAACTTCCAGGAAGCATAGTTGCACAGCAGTGAATATCTGGATAATAAAAGCAAAATGACCTATGTTGTGTCCTGTGGAGATGCAGCCATATGGAACAAGGTTCAGGTCCAGAGATTTCTCCTGCCAGATAGAGTCCATCACTACCAGCGTCTGAACAGCACACACACACATGGAGGTTATCCACAGCTAAAATATATTTACCACATTCTGCTGTCAATAAGATGAAGGAAAAAAGACCCTGACCTGAATGACCAGCATGTCCTGCCTGAGGTCGTCCCCCTCTTTAAAGATTATTCCCACAGGAGTAATGGAGGTGGGTGAGGGCATGGGAGAGAACTCCAGCCACAGTGGCTTCTTCTTAGACGCCATCACCTTGCATTTGTCCAACTGGACGGGAGGGATGATGTTGAGGTGAATGTTTAAATAATGTCTGATGAGGACCGAAGCATTAGTATCAGCACTACAAGTTTAATTCATGTGTTTTTTTATTGTTACTTATAGGTTTATTCAAGGGTCTATGTAGTTTTGTATTCCTCATAATTGTAGAATTGTTGCTTTTTAAATTATTGAAACATAGTCAACAGCTATCCTGACAATTTAGAAAAGTAAGAATACCTATGCCACACTTCACATTACATGTCAGAGCAGTAATGGCCTGCTGACAGAACATGAAAATAATGAAATTATTATATATACGTTAGGGTTCTTGGTTGTTAAAAAAATATATATATACTACAAAAAAAAAGCTAAATTACATTAAATTCCATTTACTTTTGTCTTCGCATGACATCCATCCTTGTTCTCCTGAAATCTTAAAGGAGATTGGGCCATTAGGTAATCAGTGAAAAAAAAATAAATCATAATTTAAATTATAATTTAAAAAAAAAAAAAAAAAAAAAAAAGTTTTTGCTGGACCACTGGGCATTTCCTAGATGTCTCATCCAGCCCTGCTACCCCCCATACTAACAAACCAACAAAAACAGCTAATTGTATGCATAAGGTGAGCTCTATGTTTTTGTCCAAAAATTCACAATTGTTCAAGGGTTTTACAAGCTTATGTTAAAATTGGGCTTTTTGGGATGAACCATGCACATGTGACTAAACAAACATGAAGACACAGTAGAAAAAGATAGGCTTACCAGGATCCTCCCAGCTTTGATGCGGGGGTCAAAGGGCAGCAGGAATTCATTAGGCAGAGTACAGTTTCTCAGAAGCTCTTGAAGTTTTAGCGGCGCTTCAATAATAGAAACACAAACAGAATGAGCCAATCAGTGGAGATGCAACAAATTGTATCTTTCACGCTTTATAATAACAATCACATAAGCACATACATTTTCACAGCTCATTGTGGAAAGGATTTTTAATGTATATTAAGGGAGCACCATAGTCGCTGGAAGATTATGAGTTTGTTTATATCACCTGGTTGCAAGGTAAAAAAAAAAATAAAAAAAAAGACAAAAAGACAAAAACTAGATGAAATGGAGCCCACAAGTCTTTAACATCAACATTTCCTGAAAAATTTTGAGGATATAATTTTTCTTGTTGATGTATCCTATTAAATTAGATAATTCTCTGACTTGTTTTCTTCCCTCCCTTTTCTGTTCCTATAAGGTCAACATTAACACAAAAAATAAATAAATAAAAAAAAAAATTAAAAAAAGTAGGAGGACTTGACTGTTTAAAGCTGGGCATTTTACAATGATGCATAACTGCTCTGTTGGATAAAGTGCCCTTAAGCATCATTTTAAAGTATAAATAAAAGGGTTGAGCATTGTCAGTTTTAGTCTTTTCAGCTAATTCGATGACAACTGTGAGCGGGGTGAATTTTCAGCTACCTATTAATATGACTTAAAGTTATGCATAGTTAAGGATGTGGCTTCCTTAAGGTGTTGTGCTTCAACATCACAGCTTCACTCAGCCCCCTTTGTCCACTGCCTGATGAGCAGGACTCTCCATGCTTAGCTTCACAATGGGCCTCAAGCATAAATTCTTTCTTTTTTGTGTCCTATTTCTGTTCTTACGCACAGGAAATGAAAACAAAATCCAGTTTGGGATTGCGTAAACTATAGCAAGCTGGATGCTACATCCTCCATGTCTTCCATTGTTGGCAAACTGTTGTGGTTTTACATGTGTAAGCATTGTATACAGCTAGACCACTATATGCTAGGTCTTGCTGACCAGATCCCAACAAAGGAAATGTAGGACAGAGAGTGAGCTATGTAGACATCTTGGGGGCTTACAGGTACTCTACATACTGCTGAGAATGACTGTCAGAGCTCACTGTGTCTTCCCCCATCTCCTCCTTCTATTCCCTCTATCTCTGGCCAAAAAAGCTTAAAATGCCCTTAAAGATAATCTCTAAAAGATTTGCTGGGTATCCATTTGCCCATCAAAACGAAAAAATATAACAATTGAGATCGGCGTTCTTTCTTCAGGTAAGTTTTGAAAATGTGGGATCAATATGCATAAAGTTGGACAGCTGGTCACACTGTCTGTCAACCTTTACGCTAAAATTTAGCGTAGACCTGATCTCATCATCTTTAATTAAAGTCTTTGAAATTATTAAACATTTTTCATGGTGACTTTTATTTGAAGTAAATAAATTGTTTTAACACCATTACAAATATTTCACAAGAAAAAACATGTCAGCTTTAGCGTGTATGGACCACACAAACACAACTGTGATAGTGAAGAACATGCAGGAAGTATTAAAGCACTGATGAAATGGCTTAAACTTGCTTGTAGCACAATTTGGCTTCAGATCTGTGTGTACAAATTATTCATGCCTGATGTCAGCAATTCTGCAGAAACCTATAGGAAATAAAGGCATTATGTTTTATGCAGTTTATGTCTGTTTGAGCAGGATGCATACTGAAAGTCACCATTGGCTTTCATCAACACTGACCTTTTTTTTTTTTTTTTTTAATACTGGCCAATGTCTTGCTTCCAATTTCATGGATGTGCAATAACAAATCATTGGAGTCATCATCATCTAACTGGCTAAGTCCTATGGGTGTTGTATTTCTCTTCTGTATGATAGACTTTGCAAAGATGGCAGCATATAAAATTGCAGAAAAAACCTTAGGGAATCAGTTAAGCACTCAAAAAAAGATAACAATATGAATTGTGGCGCTTCTCCTACAATAATTGCCACATTAACACTGCAGGTGATTTGCAGGTCTGTAAGGGAGCTGTGTTGTCTTGAGCAACTGCTCCCAACAAAGACACCCCCACATACAAACCCATAGATAGGTCTTTAATTAATACCTCTCACCTGTAGGAGGAAGGTCGGTCTTGTCAGGGAAGAGTTTTTTAACCATTACAGCAACGTCCTGAAGGGCCTCCATGGCCTGGACCTGCCGGTTGAAGCTGTCCAGCATGGAGTGACCGCAGCCCAGCAGGTAGGCCTCCAGAATCACAGCCATGCGCTGGCGGAAGTACGGACACCCCGCCACCTCACTGCGGACATACCAGAAGAAGAAGTGGCCAATTCTCTTGCTCTGCAGTAAAGGAAATGAGGTGATTAACAGGCTGCTTACCATATCTGCCCAATGTCTAGACCCCCTCGACACAACGAGCAGGTGCAAAGAATGAGATTATAGTAAAAAAAAAAAAAATTAAAAAAAAATGAGCATGTCCACAGAACCATGCCAATGTTCCAATGAAGTTTCACTTGAAACGGTTATTTTAACCTTGGTAAATGTGTTTTTGTTCCTAAACCTAACTATTGCTTAATCACAGCACCGGCACACTATGGAAAGTATTCATTTTTGAACAAGTGTGGCCATCAGAAGAATCTGCTTGCCATCCACTGGGAAGTTCTCCAGATACTGAGCCGTCAGAACAGGCAGTCCCTGTGCAGGTCCAGGTTTGTAAGGTCCCAGGACAGTTTTACAAATGTCTCTGTGTTAAACCTTCTCTTTTTTTTAAATTACAATTAGGCAGTTTTGTAACTTTCAACTTTCAGTTATGTATTTTAATGACTAACATTTACATTTATGTCTATGTTGGCCAGATGAAGCTGTAATCACAGACGTACTCTGACTGAGTGTTTGTCTACTGCAGAGGTGTCCAAACTACAGCCTGGGGGCCAACTGCGGTCCGCCATCAATTTTTATTTGGCCATGTCAATATCTAAAATTATAATTATTTATGGACCAAAACTGAAAC
Source organism: Hypoplectrus providencianus (assembly GCA_028566105.1). Taxonomy (NCBI): domain Eukaryota; kingdom Metazoa; phylum Chordata; class Actinopteri; order Perciformes; family Serranidae; genus Hypoplectrus; species Hypoplectrus providencianus. The sequence goes on from JAOWBC010001714.1 coordinate 200,837, forward strand.
TATTTCTGTTTGCAGTATGGCCAGGTAAAGTTTGACTGAGGTAAAGAAACTGAAACCATCTTCAAGATCTTGACCAAGGAAAATAGTCCTCTCGTACAAAAAAACAAAACAAAAAAAAAAACAATTATGGATTGTTTCCTTAAATTAAGGTCAGTAATTATAAAACATGTGCCACTAATGCTGCAGTGAACAACAAAATGCAGAATGCCTCATGACTCACCCGCAGAGCTCTTTGAATGAGGTACCGAGCCAGGAAACTGTCATGGTAAGGTTCCACTTTGAGTGTCTATAAATAAACAAGACAGAGAAAAGCTTTTACAGGAGGCATTGATCGGCTTACCCTGAACACTACTAATAGCTAGAGTCAGTACAAACACATAAGAGTACTTGTATGTTGAACAGAAATTCTGTTCCTGTCTATGTATCTGACAGAAATTCAACCCATACCCAAACCAAGAGCTCTTTTCTAAACTTGTGTTTTTTTGGCTAAACTGAACATGGTGCTTGTAGAAATAAAATCAAGCCGGTCCTGGAAGCTACCACAGTTAAGAGTTAGTTCTGCCTGAAAATGAATTCCAATACTTTTTTCCCCAAAACAACCTTAGCACCTGAATACTGCAGAAGGATCTTCAATCTTTCTGGGAATAACGCTGCTGGCCACAGAAAACAGCAAGCATATCATCTCCTTGTCATCCAGGGACAGAGCCAGAGCAAGTGCCAACATTTTTCATTTCATAACATATCATATTAATTATCATAGCAAACAGCTGACCTGCTTTTCAGCTGAAAAACCACGGCCCCCCTAAGCTGTAGGGCTTCTTGCTGGACACCTTATGGAAGTTACACGAGTGACTGTCTCAATTTGGTTAAACAAGACCTTATGGACCAACCAAATCAACCAAACATATCAACCAACCATCCAGATGGCAGTCCTACTGAGCAGTAAGATACACCTCATCAAATTGGAACACTCAAGGAGCATGTTTGGATATTATTTGTTTCAGAAAGATAAATAGGTGTGTAGGGATATTTACCTTGGGTTAAGTGTTGGCTGGATAGCATTGTATTGGTAGCAGGCTGACAACACAAGAGTACATTCTCCAACCACAGATCTAATCTGTAGTATACTTTTATCTTTCTGATCAAAATCACATTTTCACCTTATTAGTTAGGATGAAAAAAAATCACTTACCTGCACCAGCTGCAGCAAATACTTCAATAGATCGTCATTTGAAAGGCTCTCCAGTCTCTGGACTGCTAGTCTCCTGACCTTCCCGTCAGCAAAGTCCATGCTTAACAGCTCCAGGGCCACTGTTACATCCAGTTCTCCAGGATCCCAGTTTCCCAGTAGCCAGTGAACATCCTCAACCACTCTGCGGTCCATCCAATCAACACTGCGCAGAAATTGGGGAAGGTTTGAAGCGTAACGGATGCTTTCTTCCCTGAACCTCTTCAGACAAGCCCTGTTGGTGGTGATGACTGGAGAAGGACATCTGAGAGTTACTGTGTCAGCCAGCGTGTCCTGAGCAGGTTTCACAGACAGAGAGACAGAATCTGTGCTGGAAAGGGTGGAAGGGGTTGAGGAGGGTGAAGAGGAGATGGAGCTAGAGGAAGCAGTAGGTTTGGTCAGGGTGAGGTTGGAGCATTCAGAGGTACTGACGCTATCTGGCAGAACCACCGGGAAGCTGTAGCGGTCTAGAAGGAAGCTGATAGCCATGGAGTCAGCTATGTCTGGGTTTGTAGCAGAGGACAGCTTGTCTGCCTGGTAGGTGATGGTCTCTTCCTCCAGGTCAGGGTAGGACCACATGTGCATGGTGTGGGGGCCCTGGCTGAGAACAGATCTGCAGGGAGTGGAAAGATTTGTTATTCATTTGTGATAGACCAGGATAAGATAAAACTCACTTCTTTCTCTGACCTTCTGTGTGTTTTTCGCATGGCAATATATTTTGTCATTGCACATTGATCAATTTCTGTCCTTTTGCTTCCCCTTTATAAGATGTCAATCCCTTTGTGCTTTGCAAATAAACTGATCTTACTTGACTTAAATCCTGAGTACAACAATCTTTGTTGTAGTTATTGTAAATTAAACCCCCAAGTGGCTCCTCACTCCCTGAGTGTATTGATAAGTACATCAAAAAATTGTTACTGATGTTTAAAGTCCAACCTGTGATCAATGAGGAGAAGATTGACAAAGTAGAGCACCTTTCCCTTCCCTTTGTGTAGGTCTGGTGCTTTAGAGGCTGAAGATGATGGCGACCTTGAGTCTTTGCTTACTGAAGTCTTTGTGTCTTTGCTTACAGGAGAAATGTCACCACCAGAAGCATTAATAGTAAAACCCAGCTTAGCTCCACGTGGCAGATCCCTGAGGAGAACGTCAAAGTCCAGCCACTCATTCCACAGCACCTCATCTGCAAAGGCCTTTGGAGTTGAGGACACTGAAGAGAGAACCTTGTTACCGTAAAGTATGGATGCCTTTACATAAACCGACTGGGGGCATTTGCTTGGAAGTTTGGGAATGTCAAAGCCAAGCAATTTCACTCGAAGTCTTCGATTGCAGTCCCACAAGGATATCATGAAGATGTCATCCAGATCCCTCCCTTCAAGGCGGAGATCATCGTGGGAGCTGAAGTGGCCACTGGAACTATCAACAAGTGGCCAGTCCACAAACTTGACAGTCTCATCACCAAGCTGTGTGACAGGTACTACAGAGAGGTGGAGGTCTTGGTTGATTTTCATGCACTGCCGAACCCAGAGGAAATTGCTCAGCATATGGTCTCCAGATACAAACTCCTCCCTCCCTGAGACTTTTAACACCAGCCTATCAGAAGCATCGTAATCAATCCCCTGATCTGCCATCACCCTTCTAAAAACCTGAAGTAGAACATCTGGAGTTGTACTCAGGTCCACCTGGATGCTGAAGCTGATCTTGCTCATGTAGTGGAGGGTGACAGTGAGCTTTCGGTTTAGCTGGTCCTGGAGGTCATTTGAAATAGGGGCACATGTTATCCAAGGCTCTGTGGCATATAACTCATCATTCCGATCTCTCAGTGCTTTTCTCCTCGAAGATGCCAGTTTTCTGCGGGTGAATGTGAGCTCACCAAGTCTGTCAGACGCTTCTTTCTCCAGGTTGTGTCCAATCAGATAAGCCAGACACTCCTGTTGTTTCTTCTTCTCCTCTGAATCAACTGACACCAGTGGTTTTACCACTATGTGAGCCAACAGACGCCCAGTGTTGTCACATGACCATGGAATGTCTAATGTTCTGATAACCTGACAGTCATCATAGGCCTCGTACCAGTCCTCCCCTCTGGCATACAGCAGAGTGTATTTCTCTGGGTCCAATAGTGCTAGTGGGTCTGGATGGCAATTTTGTTCCTGTGCCTAGAAGCATTAAGACAAATATTGAAAAAAAAATTATATGTCACATCTTTTTAAATGGAGTCAGCCACACTAGCAGCTCAGTCATGTTGTATCATTAACTGTTGATCACATATAGCACACCACAGATTTACACTCATAGTATACTTAAAGCAACATGTTTAAATTGTCTGTGCTGACTTGTTTAAGTGTTACGCAATATTATGTTAACTATGTTCTCCATTTGGTTAAGCCTATCGTGGGTGTGTATCCCTTTTAAAAGTTTTGATAAGAAATAATAAATTAAATTTGAACCTGAAAATGAATTAAATAGATTAATTTGTTATAAAGATATTTCACCAATGAACTAATTTGAAAAGTCATAGGGACAGTGCATGGGAGGTATCTCTTCCTAACAGAAAGCCTGCCAACAGAAAGTAAGTAGTGAGTATCATTAAAGGTAGTATAAAGAATGACAAAGGACGGGCAGGGAGGATGACCCATTCCAATGGGTCAAACCAAGGACCTTCACCCAGGACAGTTTTAGTCAATGAGAAAATAGACTTTGACTTTTTTTGTTTGTTTGTTTCTTTTATTTTATTTTATTTTTTTAATATTAGGTCCAGCTGGTTCAGTCAAGGCACAACATATACCTAGTTCTGTTTAGATTTTGGTTTCAATTTAAATAAGACTGAAGGCGTAACTCCTCCTTTGCTGACCTATCAGAGCATACAGAGCTTTTTCAGTGGGACTTAAAGACACAGGCACATCATTTCAGACAGAGGATGAAATTGATATATTTAGAGAAATACAATATTAATGTTTTGTTTTTGTTTTTTTACTTAGAAGCATGTAAGCCTATTGTAATAGAAACTCAGGATAGATACAATTAAGATGAAAAGGTTCATAATATATCCATTTTTATCCTAGTTAGTATGTTGTTGTTTCTTTTTGAGTGACATTTGTAAGATGAAGCATGTGCCTGGTAGGCCTGTACAGTAACACACACACACAGATATATATATATATGCTGCAGTAATAATTCCTATGCAAGACTGAAACCCTGACGGCCATGAGGGGGTTTCCTACCTGCATACAGATGCGTAGCCGCAGCTGGTGGACACTGCACTGTGCAGGGAGGATGACTGACACAGACTCACTTTCCATAGTGACATTGTAATCCTCATCGCAAGACGCCAGTGGAGGACCTGGCCCAGGCTGAAACTCACAGATAAACTTCAGGTTGTTCTCAGAGCAGCTTTGAGTCGATGTCCCACATAGAAAATCCACAGAAGCTCGACGGACAGCCTGATTCAGGAGTAATGAAGGATCCATTTGATAACTACAAACTTTAAGTTAAACTGTCAGATTAATGGTTTGTCAGCTTGGCATTGCATAAGCAGAGCATGAACAAAAGAAAACCAGTAAGCCAACTACCACAATGGCAGGTGCTGCTTTCTAAGGATCCTGAAGTGCAGTCTGTGCGAGTCTCTACCTGTTTGACTGAGAATGAGCTGTTCCCTGTTAATGACTCTATAACTTCCTCATTCTTTTGTGCCACACTTCTCAAACAATGTTGTTGGGACAAATACTAACAAAGCGTTTACCGACATTGTAAAAGGGGTTAACTTCCTTGTTCTCTTTTTTAAATTGGGCAATAAATAATAGTAATCTCTTCTGACACTTTTACAATTAACAGATGTTGGTAACCCATATTTCATTCAGTCAACTTTTGCTATGTACTCAAAAATATGAAGACATTACTAAAGTGAAAAGTTTTCATAATCAAACAGGTCAAAATGGAGCAGTACGAATGTGTTTACCTGTTGAACCTGTTTGACTTGTTCGGCTTGCTATTCTGAGAGAACACTGAATGAAATAATGCTGTGCATTTTTCACCTTACATGGTGTCTGTTGAATATTTAAATAAAGTAAAAACATTGTCTTTATTGGCCTTTTACATTGACTCCTTTTTTATTTTAAGAAAATACTTACACATAACCATAAAGAAGTCTGTATCATGCTTTAAGTGTTGTTGGGAAGTCAAGTGAAAATGCAGTTTGTGACTTGGCAGATCAATAGATTTCAGACATCCTATGACTTTTTTATGGCCGTTTTAAGGCTGTATGGATCATGGGAAAGAAACAGTGTGGGAGAAAGAGGGAAAGGGCTCTGGGTCAGATTTGAAACCGCACTACCTGTGTCTGAGTACTGAGCCTCTGTGGTATGTGCGCTCCCATATGTGCCATTGGGGCTGGAATAAAACAGTTGCTGATCCACAGCATCCAGACATCTACAATAATCTGGTCAACTTTTCCTCTCTCTCTAAAAACCTAAGACAGAAGGGGAATATAAGGAGAAAATCTGGATTTTCCAGAGTCTACCAGTTTAAAGGATAAGTAGATAAGTGTTGCTTTATTTTCATGTTAGCATGTTGGCTTGTGTGTAGCATTAGTCTGTCGTGTGTATCTTTGAGTTACCTAGATTATCACTGGATCAATTTCTCAAGAGACCCCTTCAAACAAGAATGATACTTACTAACTTTAGTGAGCACTGTGTTTTGTACCTGATATGAATTGGTCTCATCACAAGCAGGATCCCTTGCTTATGAGGTGCATTGCTCAGTTTTCTTCTTTTCACTTCTAGCTTGTTTTATTTTAATAGTCAGTTTGGCCTTGAGGAATCTCATGAAATGCTTTCCAATTTACTTGTTTTATATTGCTCTGGCATCCCATTGCACACCAGCCATCTTCCATGTTTACTCTGTGTAGTATGAAAACAGCAGGAGAAATCTGGCTTCTGGCAGTATAAATGGGCTGCAAACAGTGTATTAAATGGGAAATACAGTTTCACTGTATAATTTATAGTCAAAGTATAACTTAGAAGAGGAAGTGCTGAAGTTCTCTTTTGAATTTCTCTGCTCAACGGTTAAGTTGCAGGGTCGCTGTATATATGAAATAAAGCTTATCATTTCACACAGGATGTGCTGTAAATTAAAGTCCATGTTGAAATGTTGTTGCTTTTGTGCTTAACAGTGCAAGTGTTTGTATATAAATTATAGATTTGGTTGTTAGATATGACTGAGCAGAATCTTATAGATGTTTTTCACTGTTGGAGGAAAAAAATCTGAGGAATCTGAACAGTACAGTCACTGTCATGAGTATTACTGACAAAGGGCTTCTATTAAAAAGTAAGGGCAAATTTTGGGGTCCCACAGCCAGTGCCTGAACAATAATTTCAAAATTCAAATTACCATTTTTGCAGTTGAATGCCTCCGCCGGTCAGTAAGTTGCAGTTGACAGTCCAGACTCCTCTAATTCTGAGTCACAATAAATATAAAATGAACAGTAAACAGTGCATTGTTGGGGATGAAATAGGATGCTTCACATACATCTTTACAACAGCAGCACATTAAAGCTGAAGATGACAGAGAAGTTACTTTCAACCTTTGGTACCCATTTTACCTGGTTTACCTATTTTGACCTCCTGATTTTGAAAGGACTCATCTCCTACACCAGCTTCTGCCTCTGCCTCTTCCTTCTGCATCGGAGTCCTTGTCCTGAATAGATTCATTACAGATACTGGTATGATGATAAGTATGTAAGCAAAAGCATGTCATTTGCTTGCAGTTTGTGTTCACAAGTCTTTGTAATAGTTATATAGTAATAAAATCTTTGCACCATCAGCACCCCTCTCTGTCTACTGGATCACATCTTCCATCAACAGACAACAAACGAGGCTTTAAAACAACTTTGTCAAACAAACTATGCAGAACAACAGCACATCTGAAAAAGTTACATTGCTGCTCTTAAAAATACAAACACTCCCAGCATTGGTCAATAACAACATTCACAAGCTGTCTCAAAGGTTGTCACAGCACTGTTTGCAAATATTACACCAGTAGGTCCAATACAACTCCCCTGATTGCCATACAATTTGGGCATTTTGTTGCACTTTTTCCTGTTGTGAAACTACAAAATTAACATCCAACAACATTCTGGTTCTTTCATAGAATCAGTGTGCAGGTCCTCAGGTGAGGAGCTGGCACAGCTCATGAGTGTGCTTTGTGTAGAAATGCACAATCAGTCTGAAAGGGGCGACTTTGCATCAGTGTGCAGTGCAGTATCAGCACAAAAGTGAACATCACGTTTCCTTATGACCCAACATCAAAATAGATCTGGGTTTTCATCTTTTTATATATATATATTTTTTTTTAATCTTATTTTATTTTTTCTAACTACAACCTGGTGGTTTCAACCACCCAAATGTTCAAGGGGGCTTCTTGATTTTAAGTGAAGGAACCAGGTAATTAGTCCATTTGGTACTTTTGGAATTAGTAGAAGTTTATGAAAATATAATATCTGTTAATGTGTTGCTGTTTGGGCACTTTAAGAGATTCAAAACTACATTTGAAAGATTAAAACAAAATGTCAATTAAAATTTTGATGGCAAAAGTTATGAGACACCCGTACTGATGAATGGCATAAAATATTTTGTCCCCAAAATGGCCTCAAAAATGTTCTTGTTTGCATTAAATCTTTGAATTGATTGGTTGCTTTATTTTTTGTAACTATAGCATTTTGGGCAACCAACCCCTTAACAAGCAGAGTAAAAATATCAATGAACATTAAAACATTTATTTACAATGACGACCTTAACTTACTGCTGGTAAGAATGTCAGAAATAAATAAAGCAATAGAAATATGAAAATTATTAAAAGTTCCTGATGTCCACAGTAGTGGAGATGAGAGCGTGGGTCATGGAATTGTTTTGCTGTTCTGGCGTTTTACAAAATGTGTTTGTCGAAGATTTAAATAATTACGGCATAGTTTAATCGCTGTGAATAATCCAAATAAATTGGATTGTACCCGTCCATAAACGGTAAATGTTCCCATCCCTAGGCTACTGTAAAGCATCACATTGATCCCTGAGCTCGGTTTTGTAGCACATGTTGTCAGCTCTCCTCGCCTCCACTCTGTGCCCAGCAGCGGCTCTCCTCAGGCAGCACCGGAGCGGTTTGAGCAGCGCCTTCCTCATCTCCACGTTCCGCAGCCCGTACACCAGCGGGTTGATGCATGGCAGCACCAAAAGCGTCCAACAGTGACATGTGGAGCACGTTCGCCAACTTTATTTGTCGTCATCTGTCTGTGATGTGTTTCTCAGGGCAGAAGGGGGCCTGAAGGTCACATTGGTGGACCAGGCATCACTGAACCCAGGGTGAAACCGGATTTCTATGTGTAGAAGTTGAACATGCCAATATTGTCAAAATCTGACATTTGGCCCATAACAAGTAAAATAATGAGTATAAACACAAATATTTAACAAGCATGAAATGTGCTGTGGATATGTTTTGTCCTCAGAGGATTCTAATGTGTTGAACCACAAACTTTTGTCCCAAGCATTAAACTATCCTGGGCTGGTACATATTCCATGAAGAAAAAAAAAAAGCACTCGGAGAGCGCAGACCTCCGCCATGCAACTCGTGTCCCCCCTTATATTGTGATTCACACCAAAACTTTTAGTGTTGCGTGTCTTTTTTATTTACCTTTTTCTTTATGTGTTTAAACTGGTATGTTCACTGTTCATAATGTAATCGTTGCTGCCACCCAGCAGCCATTGGATGCAATCGCATCAGTAGACTGTAGTTTGGCTTCCAAATAATAATTTAAAAAAATTCCTGAATCCAGAAGGCATTCCGGATCACCACCAAAATTTAATGGGTTCATCCTTGGGCTCAGCTGCACCTCTGGTGAAAATTTCAGGTCAATCCGTCCATAACTTTTTCTGTAAACTTGGTCAAAGTCAGACAGACAGACAAACGCTACCGAAAACATAAATGAACCATTGTATTTTGGACACTTTTTGAGCTTTCCTCTAGCACCACCTTCAGGCATAAATCCAGTATTACCGGGCCATTCAACAACATTTCGAATGTCTGAACCTGATTGCCATGTGATATTTGATGCTGCTGTAGTTCCACTCAACCATACACTTTAGACGAGCAGCATTAGTGGTAATGCTCCAAAAATAATTGATATATATGTCCGTTTTGTCCATCACATGTATCCACTGCAGGCTGTTCCAACCAGATAGAAAATGAACAAAGAAAAGTACAATGATGCAAACACTGAAAAACTACAAATCACACAAAGACAACATCACAATGACTAAGATAAAGATAAAGAAATACAAAGCTGCTGCAAAGACAATATTTCTACACACTAGTACATTATAATCTCGTACATTTTTGGATTATCTGCTGTTTAACCCTGTGCAGTAATGGTATCTACAAAAATCTGCCCATAACGTGTATATTATTTTCCTATGTTCCTCTATTGTAGATATTGTATTACACTGTTGTATTTTCACCATTTTTATATATTTCTGCTTTTTATTTTAGCTTATACTTTGCGCTATCCACTTGTTGCTGAAACGCTGCAACTGCCCCATTGTGGGACGAATCAAGACTATTCTCTCATCTTAACCATAAAAACAACCACGAATAGACAAAACATGACCACAAAGAGACACAAGACAACTATAAAGAGACAAAAAAAAGATCACAAAGACACACAAAAATACTTTGAAGGGACCAGAATAGTTCTGAAGACACAAAGCAACTGCAAAGAGACCCAAAAGGGCTCACAGCGACTATAAAAGAGGGACAAACAACAACCAGCTGACAACAACAACAAACACATCAAACCTTGTCAGATAAAATGTCAA
>JAOWBC010001714.1:211019-225313 GCA_028566105.1 Hypoplectrus providencianus
AGGGGGACCGATTTGAGTGACACACTCACCAGGTCGAGCGTAGGCTATCGTGACAAACTTTTGCTTATGCTTATCCTGACTCCGCTCTGCTGTAACTCCTTTTTCGACTGAAGCAGAAAACAATGCACGTTCATACACTGTAAAAAAAAAGAAAAAAAAAAAGCATTAAAAAAACTGGACAAAAAAAAAATCAGCGCAACAGTGAAGTTGCGAAATATGAACCGCGATATAGCGAGGGTTCACTGTATAGCTTTCTTTAATTACTTTTTCAGGAATGAAAAAAAGAGGAAATACTCTGAGGAAAAATGTAAATGCTGATGTGCCAGGTACAACAGAAACAACTGGTTTAGCCTGGCAACCTAAAACATTTCTCAAAGGAAGTCAAAACAATGCAGAGTGGAAGGAAATCACTGCTTTGGTCAGCAGTGTAGCAGTGGACAATCAAACTATGTAACTAATACAAGCATGATATGTATAGCCCAATAACCTTGATGGCATTCATATTATAAGAATGGAAAATTATTAATATTAGAACATTAATATAAGAGCTTACATTGTAATTCTTCAGATTTAGTAAGAAGGACTGACTGTGGCAACACTTCTTTAAAATGTTTCCATTTCGGTAATAACAGGTGGTGGAGGAGATGCTGATGCACCACTGGTGTCCAAGCCGGATAATGGTTAACATTAAGCATAAGTTAACGGTTAAGGTTTGAAAGATTGGGCCAGCAGTGATTTTTTTAAAACCATGTTTAAAAGATAACATATATAAACATGCTTTGGCTCATCACTAAAACCTGTCACAGAGCTTTTGTCTCAAAGGTCATACAGACATGTAGCATACATCAGTTTTAGGCTATCTATATTACTGTAAGTTTAGCTAAAGCATTTTGACCAAGGGAGCTTATAGTGGAAAGGGGATAAGTCAGAAAGCTATATAGTATAAATCTGCAGGTCCCTTAGCTTGCTAGCATAAAGCTGGCATTAGCCTGCTAACAGCTAGCTTTTACCCTCTGGTCCAGCTATGGTGTTATAATCATCACATTGACTTGCTTAAATGTAAAGTTTTAGCTGCTACATTAGACATGACAGAGCATAACATGTCATACTTTGAAAAACGCAAATCAGCTTGAAAAAAAAAACAAAACAAAACAAATGTGTTCAATTCAGAATAATACTGATAACACCTTTTTTTTAAAAGACAGTTTGTAATGAGTTCTGGATGCTGTCGGGTGTATTAGCTCATAAACATTTTAACCTTAGCAACATTGACTCTACTTGTGCTAATGTTAGCAAAGTTATCTCAAAATGGTGATGATGTTAGCTAAAACACTAGAACGTTTCCTCAACTGTTATTGCAAATGTAGCAGGTTTTCGCTGCTGTATTGACTTCCTGTCACTTTATATTCTGACTAAGCTTTTTATCATTTTCATTCTCCTTTCTGCTATGTCTTAATAATAAAGACTGATTCTATTACTGGAATATTTTGTGTGCATGCTTTCTGAACTGATGATAAGAGGCTTGATAGAGGTGATAAGCAGCCACAGCTGCTCTTGTTTCTATGTCAAACAGAGAGCACTTGTGAGCATAAATAGATTTCTTGTGAAAGAATTGAGAAAGTGTAGAGCCTTACTGCTTAAAATTCCAGAGTGTGCACCACTGGATTGGCATGTCTGCCTGGTGCTCTGAAATGAAAATGAATCCCTGTTACAGCACATATGATATTAGATTGATAGATATTCAATCTATGAATCAAGAAATAAAAATGTGCATGCATTGCTCTGTTGCTCTACACCACATTGGTGTAAAGTAAAGTATCTCAAATGCTACTTCATGGTTTGCCACACACTTTCACTCAAACATTAATAAACTCCTCTGGATGAAGTGTTATAACTTTGATTTTTATAAGTTTCCATCCAGTGTCATTATCAGGCACAGGAACATACAACAACAAACAATACTTTCTAAATATAAACTTATTAGTAGTATCATTTCAGACATGCTGGCAATTGGAATTCAAGCTTGTCTAAAAGTCCTGAGACCCATAGTAGGATACATAGTGTTTCCTTAATCAGCCTGTTGGCATGGATGATTTATTTTTCAGACTGAATTCCTACAAAAAGTAATGCACTGGAATTCATCGGTAGATAGGGTTGCAACATAATGCCCAGTCCCTCAGGTTTTTTTTTTTTTTAACTTACGGTGTGTTTTTCACTACAATATAAGTAGGGACTAAGGGGGTATATGAAAGCTCTGCTATTTACATTTTTGTACCCTCTACACTTACAACCAGTCTTATCCTCTCCTCTCTGCTCAGTGTCAAAAGCCTGCAGTTTTACTGAATTCATGTCATGTGACTTTTGGTCTCAGCCAAGTCATTCAAGCCGGTCTATTTGTAGAGTGCAGAAATACAGGTTTTATTACTTGAATTGGAAGTGCAAACATTATCTCTTTTGAAATTCAGCCAAAAACTACAGACTAGAGAGCAGAATAAGGTCATAACTAACATTTAATTTACATTTATCTCGGTTGTTGACCCAAAATGACTCCCACAATTTTTGTATCATAGCCTATGTTTGGCCCAGTCCCATATGTTCTAAATTTGCATACCTTTGATAGCCTTTGTTTTGACTTTGGCGTAGATTCCAGATTTCTACCTTTCCAGTGTCCCTTCATTCATTTACACTTGGGCCTTCATCGCAATAGGACAAAATAAATGAATGCTCAATTAGACTTATTAGTCATGTCAGAAAGGCTTTGTTGACTTCATTATTAGGATAGAAAAAAAATCAGCTTCAGTGAGATATATTCTTCTTATTATTTTGTGGGTTGGAGCCCAAGATTTTTTTTTTTTTTGATAATTAAAGCTGCTGACCCCCGGGTTGAGGAAAGATAACCGATCAAAACAAGTATGAGTTACTTACATTTGTGACTTAAAATAACTCAACGCTCACTTCTGGTTTGAAAGACTTTATCGTTCTTTATACTACGTCCACCTAACTTTTTTCTTTCTTCTTTCTTTCTGCTTTTGTCATAATCCCTTTGGCTTCTAATGTGGTATGTATCTCCTTCTGTAAATCACAGTCAAGGTTGTTTTTGTGACTCTTTTTAGTAGATCGTTCTCTCCACTCTGTCCTACTGATTTTACAGACATGTAAACTTATCATAGACCGTCGACTCTAAGGGAGACAAGGTGAGCTGTCACATTTAACCAGGGAAGATCAAGGGCTGATAAGACGTTAGACCTTATATGTGACACATTGCATAGATAGAAATGACAGTGGTTTACTTTAAAACCTCCTTTACCATAATCCGAAACATATCAGACGAGGCGCATGGCGTCTTGCTGCACATTATTAAAACCTTGTTCAAAGTTCCAGCTTCACTTTGCCTCTCAGTCAAGCTTTGTAGTCCACTGACATCATGATTATGGGATGCCTGTTAGCGCTTTTATGACAGAGTTTCTGTTTGTTTACTTGTTGATAGGGTGACAAAGCGATAGGTAAAGTAAATACCGATGGGGTACAGCTGTGTGAGATCACAGGAACAATTTCTCGCCTCTTAAGTTACAGATGTCAGAAGTGCAAGGACAAGTGCACACCAGTGAGGACAGGGAGGCAGGCGGTGAGTTGGGCTGACAGACACTGTGAAATGGGCTGAGAGTCTGCGTCTGCTAATCGCGCAAATCTGTGCGTGTGTTTGTTCATGCCGTGTGTGAGTGTGTATGCACGCGCACTATGTGAAACCAAGCGTCCATCTACACTGAGATGCTCCGTTGATCCTCTGCCAAAATAACCTCCAGCTGCCTGATGCCTGCACTGTGTTTTCTGTTTTTTTATAAATGGCACTGAGCTTGTCTGTTATCTAAATAAGGGGGATTGGAGAGTGTCCCACACAAGGGGACGTCCATCAGCAGATTATAAGTGGGCTCAAACTAAAGTTGGATTTGATTGGCTGTCTCTTGTCTGAGGAGGGGGTCTCTTGCCCAATCCTGATCATTTTCAGTAAAAGTGGAGTAGGATGAGAGGGTACTTATGGGGTAAAGCCACCAGAACTGTGTAGTAGGGAGACTTTCTTTCTCAGACGTCTGTCTGTTGTTTTCACTGGTGTCTGTTGTTCAGCACAGCCGGCCGCCATGGTAAGAAAACTGGGAGAAGGTTAAAGGGAAAAAGAGAGGAAAAGGGAGTTTAGTTTTCATGAATCTTGAGGATCTACTTTTGACTTCAACCGAAGGAAGCCAAATGGCAGAAGATGGAGATTATTATCTCTTTGCAAGAGCAAACTAACCACAGTGACCCAGCGAGGCGTCATCTGCAGCACAGCTGGGTTCTCAGCTGGATTCCTTTTCAAATGGTGTTTTTCCTCTGGAAATTGTTGAATCTTTGAAGAGAGGAATCCTGAAAAATACTTTGGCTGTTTATTTTTTCATGATGCTCACTGTGTATGACAGGAAAATCGATTTTCCTGCTATTGGGAACTTCACTTTATATGTTCAATTTCTGTTACTACTCGTCTGTTTGTTCACAGACTGACATGATTTTGCTTGATATTTAGATTGGCATTTCTAAAGATAGAAAGCGCACAGCTGAGTAAATGGAGAAGGACATTCACCTTGAGAAAATCCCTCTCAAATCCTGACCCGAGTCTCACCTTAAAATAGCTTTGTAGTGAACTAATGAGTGGGTTTGGTGTTGCAATAGTGATGAGGCTCTGTCAAGCCAACAGGGAAAAGGAGAGTGCTTTACTGTCATCCTGAGCTACCATGGAACAGCGTTACATATATGAAAAGGGGAATACTACTCCGAATTATTATAAATTGATTATTTTGCCATACTTTGATCTAATCTATAAAATTCATAAGATTGTGTGTTTAAAATTGACCTCTTCTTAAAGTAAAAAGAAGGTTATATATGTTGCTTTGGGAGGCAAAATTGGCAAAATAAGTAATTTGTGGTTTTGGTATGAGGACGTGCTCTTTTACATTGAGTTGTGTTCCCCTTTAAGAACCATCATTCACTAAGTGCAGACAGCTGGAAGAGGATTAAACATGACTTGCCCTTGGCTGTCACTTTGTCAGTGATAGTTCTGTCTCTGGCTCTAGGTTTCTCTTTTGGTTTTCTCTGGCTCATTGGAGTATCAGGGCTTAACTATAAGGAGCTCTGGTGACCAGGGCATTCCCCTTAAGGGTCATATGAATGTATTCAGAACTTTTGGTTATGTAAAAACACCAATTATACTCTGACACAGGAAAAAAAAATCTTGTCTTTCCGGCCTGGAAACAGCCTGCATGAGCCTTAACTGAAATACTCAGACTGGAGCAGTGTCCACACAAACGATGTTTCCATTGCTGTGCTGCTGTGATATATATATATATATATATATACTAAAAGACGGCATTTTATGAATGGGAGCTTCTCAATTCATTCCCACCCAAAGTCCTGAAAATATTGCAGAATGTTTCCAAATGAACTGATTCTGTGAACACAAATGCTGCAGGGCTTTCATATTGAAACAGACATGTGAAATGTATTTTCTTTCATGCCTGTGACATTTTCTACAGATAAAGACACTGACACTGTAGTGAAAAGTGTTATTGGTACAAGGTGAATATAACTATTTAAACATAGTTTCACTCTGTATTTTTACTGACAAATTAGGGCTATGAAGAAAATATATGTCAGACTTAAAAGCCATGGTGCTCGGACTCGGACCAAAATGCAAACCAAGAGGTGCAATGCACATGTGCTGCTCTTTCAGACAGTGTGTCCCAGGCATTCGTCTGATACTCTGTGAAATAGGTGTATGCTAAGTTTTGCCAGGAAAAAAGGAAAAAACATGAATGCCTTTAGTCCTATTTATCTCAGCATGTTAAATGTTGAATGTATGCAATTAGTTGCTGCAGCACAGTTAAAGAGCCCATTACTGGTTTTTTCTTTGAGTTGACCTCTCTTGTCATTGTGTCTTTAGCCGACTGACGCCCAAAGTGATGCCCGCTCCTTCCTGACTGAGGAGATGATTGCAGGTTAGAACAATTTAATCATTTCCCTACATCAGCCAAAGAAAGGTGAATAGCAGCTAACTGAATTAACAGCTGGTCATTTCCTGAAAAAAATTGCACCTTACCTTTAAACTCTAAATCCTGCCATGCTTTGTTTACACTTTCCAACTTTTTTTTTCCTCTAGTGCCATTCTGGGCTTTTATAAATCCTGTTAACATTACATAAAGTCCAGAAAGAAATGCTAGTTCTCCAAGTATGTTCTGTCTTACCCAGAGTTCAAGGCCGCCTTCGACATGTTTGACACCGACGGTGGTGGTGACATCAGCACCAAGGAGTTGGGCACCGTGATGAGGATGCTGGGCCAGAACCCATCCAGAGAGGAGCTGGATGCCATCATTGAGGAGGTGGATGAGGATGGTGAGTTCACTAGTCCATGTGAGGCAGAATGAGTTCCTACTTCCTTCACTGCAGCGTCAGTGTTGTGTGAGTCCTGTTCATTTAAAGCAGTTAAGCACTGTATTTCCATGAGTTTGGGTACGACCCTAATTCCAAAAGCTGGGACGCTATAAAAAAACAGAATAAAAACAACTGAATAAATTAGGAAACGAGTTGCACAGCACAAGATGTCTTTGTACTGTAAGTATATACACTAACTGTGTAAAATGTAAATTAAAAACTGAATTCTTCAAATACACAGTGTCCAAATTTGGAATCCTGGTTGGAAGAAACAGATGCTGCTTTGATTTACCGTATTTACTATGCTGTACAGGGATTTGAAGAGATTGAGTCAACCTCCAAAATAATGGGACACTACCATAGCCTTTATGCAGCTCCAAAGCATTTGTATTAGAGCATAAACAACTGCTTTTTGCTTTTTTCTTTCAGCTTGCATGTCGGCAGTATGTTTCCCACATTTTCTGTCAAATCTTTGCAGCAGAGGGCAGATCGAGCGGCATATTTCTGTCTGAACATGACCCTGAGAGTTGTAGCCTATAGGGTGATTCATGTCTGAACTGACCTGAGCACAATGCGGTGAATGTCAGCTGAAGCACTGCCTTTGTGTTGCTTTGTCACACAACTGTAACCGTGGTCAACTCCGACCGGTAATCACAGGTCCATCTTTTTTGTTTTTTTATGGATTCTTACATGTTATAATACTTTCTATCAAGCCTTTATCTCTAATGTGACAAACTTTTTTATAGCTTGTACATCTATCTGTTTGATTTCTTGTTGCAAAGTATAATTGCAGTTATAAGCACTCATTAATATTCGTCTTCTCCTTTAATATTAAGCATAAAATATTATAGAGCATTTTATAATGACTTCAAGTATCATGATAATAATTGGGGAAGTCCATGGCCTATAGTTTGGGAATCTGACTTGCAACCACAGGGCCGCAGGGTCAAATCCCAGAACTGACAGGTCAGGGACTGAGACCCAACCATGAGCGACTAGTGCAGGGGTGGGCATTGAGGGTTAGGGTTAGGGTTAGTCACCTGTGCGCTTGATTTCTTGCACCTTCCTGCAGCAGCTCATCAGCTCTTGACCAATCAGTTGTTTGAACCCTGAGATCCATTAATTTGATGATTTGTGCCTGGTGTGCTCCTGCTTGGTAGGAAGGAAAACCTGCAGCCACACTGGCCCTTAATGGCATCGTTTGCCCACCCCTGGACTAGTGCTTTTAAGTGAGGTTTATCAAAAACCAGCAGTAGAAACAGGAAATCACATGTGGCAAGTTATGTTGCTCTCATCTCATGTGTGGAGGGTAGATTATGTGGTGGTGGGACTCAGATTTTATAGGATGTCCTTTCCGTCACATCACCATTCTCCTTCACCTCCTCTCTCAGGCAGCGGTACCATCGACTTTGAGGAGTTCTTGGTCATGATGGTGCAACAGTTAAAGGAGGACCAGGCTGGAAAGAGTGAAGAAGAGCTTTCAGAATGCTTCCGTATTTTTGACAAGTACGTTAATTGATAATAAGTTCATCATCACAGTAACTTTTAGTTGTGTATTTTATTTGATAGTAGACCCCTAGTCTGTAGAAACAATAAACCATACTACTTGCTGTACATCTAAATGAGCTACATTTAGTTATGATTTTTTTTAAAAATGTGTTTTCACTAAATATTTTTGATCATGATCCCTAAACCTGCAATTATTGCTTTTTCTTTGTTTTGTTTTGACCACGTATTGGAACAATGACCTGTCATTAATCATAAAGTTATTATAATGAAGTTAGACTCAGAAACCCAGCAATTATGGGGCAACATGATCATTTCCTTTTTAATGTTACCAGTGGTGCAGTACAGTAAAGTGCTGTATTTATGTACAGTATTTTAGGTACAAGTTGCTTTACTTTAGCATTTCCATTTAATTTAACTTACCTTTATGTAAAGGTAAATATTGCACTTTTTACTCCACTACATTTAGCTGCCAGTATTAGTCACAAAACCTAAGATGATTACTCATTTTTGGAAGCTAAACCTCATAACAGTATATGAAGTAATCAAAAAGTAGTCCTAACATGAAGTCAGTTTTTGATACTGTTACATTTCTTTGTTTCAAATACTTCGTACACCACTGCTTCTTAATGAACTCAAAAATCAAGTTTGACTGGAACAGTTCAGTCATTAGCCAAAAGGAACATGACAGTGTTGATGATACTGCCCTGAACCTTTGGATGATTAGGTTCATTTGAGTTTGTATGGAGATGGAAGACAGTAGAGAGATAGTTTCCTCTCTGTGAATATATCATTGCTTTTTATTCCTCAGGAATGGAGATGGCTTCGTTGACCGGGAGGAGTTCGGTATTATCCTCCAGATGACTGGAGAGCCAGTGGTTGAGGAAGACATTGATGAGATGTTCGGTGAAGCGGACACAAACAAAGATGGAAAGATTGATTTTGATGGTAAGATTAAGCTACATTTAGAAATATATATAAGTCTGCACATATGGTCTGCTTCCTTATGCGTATAAATAAAAAAGAGTATGTAAACAGGTGGATGAAAATGATACTTGAGTGTGCCAGTGCAGGATATAGTAGCCTTGGCAAATGTATCTGTAATTTGAAGATATTACAGCTGAAACAAGCAGACATAGAGTGACAGGAATAAATAATTGCTCAAGTACATGTTCTCCGTGATCTGACATTAACCCAGAACCTCACACTATGGTCCTGTCCACATCGACCACCTTGTGGATCGGTGGTGGGTTGTTTGATTGACTGCTGGCCTCTTCTCTCCCTCCAGAGTTTCTGAAGATGATGGAGAACGTCCAGTAATGGGAGCGGCTCTACATTCCTTGGTGACCCTTCCTCAGAGGGACTACAAAGCACTCAATCTCATGGAAATCTGTTGGGGAAAAAAACTCTAAAGGCTACAGCACCCTGTGCAATGCATGTTGCTTCTGAGATGTCGAAATGGACGCAAGAGAAATACCTCCACGTCTGCCCCCCGCCTCTCACGCCCCCTCCCCTTCTCACATGAAACCAAGGGGCTTGCTGAGGAATTCTATAAATATCCATTCAAACCTTTTAAGACGAAGGCACTTTTCTCTGGCTGCTTCCTTGAGCCGGCCACCCAGCTGTCCCCCTTGGCAGCTGCTGCCCCTCCAGAAATGCTACACCCAAACACCCCCCACCCCTAACCCCCTACTCAAAATTAGATATCCTTTCCACCCTGTTCTGTGCTTTCTAAATAAATCCACTTTCTCCTTATCGCATCTCATTTTTGTCAGCCTGTTCTGTTTTTCTGACACTCCTACATTACCTATGTCTGCCTCTCAGACACACACACACATGCTAGACAGACACACAAGCCCATGCACTTACAACACCGCCAGCAACATCCTACCTGTGCACACACAACTGAGCTTCTCCCACAAACCCCCCCTGACTCATTTGCTACAAGCGCTGTGTCTCATCTGAGAAAATGATCAGTAATCTAGCTTAAATGAATGATGTGGTCACCTCCCAGCAAAAAAAAAGAATAAATTTTCCCCCAGCGTGAGAGATGAGCAGCCGGCCAGCATTAGAGGTTTGAGGCAGTCAGAAACAGATGAGTTAAGACTCCCTCTGGGTATATACCCTGCAAACCCCCCACCACTTCTTTCCAAAGCAACATCCCTCCCCTTTTCCCAATGGCAGCTCCCCTCGGCAGCATCCTATCCACCTCTCCTGCCCCTCACCTCGGGCCCTCCCTTCAGGAACCGCCCGCCATATAAGGAGCATCAGGTTGTG
This sequence comes from Hypoplectrus providencianus, assembly GCA_028566105.1. Lineage (NCBI taxonomy): Eukaryota > Metazoa > Chordata > Actinopteri > Perciformes > Serranidae > Hypoplectrus > Hypoplectrus providencianus. Next base: position 221,259 of record JAOWBC010001714.1, read on the forward strand.
TTTATCAGGCGCGGTGGCGCAGAGATGAGCCCTCTCTTAGCCTAATTTCTGGCTGCTATTCACGGCTAGAGGGGTGGGGGCTAGGAGAAGGGGGGGTGGGGGTGAGATGGGGTCCGGCTCCACCGCATTTTTATTTTTTCTTTTGCACGGGTTTCGAGTTTCAAGCCCAGATTGAAACGCCATCATCACAAAAGCCATATACCATGCTTTAATATCTTCAGCCTGCCTTCTCCAATGTCTTATTTACAAGGCCCAGATAGAAAACAGTGCAGCAAGATCTGTCGTCTTATTGTCACTTCTTGTACAATTTGTCTTGTTTTTGAAGTGATCTAAGGAGAACTTGACTGAAGGCTGATTTGTGCCACTGTGGGGTGTAAACAAATGCAGACATTTGATTTTTTTTTCTTTACAACTGGTACAGAATACCAGTTCTCCCTCGCGTCCTACCTCTGATCATTTCAGTTTCACATCATGAGGAGACAGACACTGGAATAATTATCTTTGCATTCTGCCTCTCAGTTTATTTCACATCTCCTTTTTTCACATTGGATTTGACCTGAATCCCCAAAACCCCTTCTCAACCCTGTAACTTAAAGAAACAAGAGCTTTCCTCTTCAAAGTGTGATTGGCTTGCCGTGGCCCCAGAACCCTAAAAGTTCAGGATACTAAATCTGGAGGCCTGTGAGAGGCAGGGGGCGGGACCTGGCTGTCCCGTTTAAAGTGTGTCTGAATCTTCACTTGACGTCTAGTCTCTCTGTTGGGGTGCACACGGATTGACCACTCCTTTGGGCTTTTCTTTTTTCCTTGGATATTTGGGGGGGAAAAAGCTAATCCGCAAACATGGTAAGATCAAGTGATTGTACAAAGGACCCGTTGAACTAAATTGTTGGGTTCACAATTAGCCATTAATTACAAAGCCATAATATCCTTATTTTGAGCGCGTGGTGTGAAGGTTTATTAATTAAGTAATAAAGGCATGTGAAGGTCAATTGGCTGGATTTTTGAGATGCATGTTTTCTTCTGTTTATAAAGTGTAGATGTTAATTCTTTGGCTGCTATTCAAATAGCAGAATTTGACTTAAAAAATGAAATGAAAATAAATACTTTTTTAGAGGAAACAATTAATTCATTTATATATAGATATTATAGAATTGTTAGAAACAGGAATAAAAGATCTGAACTGGTCAGTTATGTGTTGCAAATACGTGTGATGCCGGTAGAAAATCCCGATGGGAGAAGTGTGGGTGTCAGCTGTGAAGGTGCGGATTCTGCTTCAGCGACAAATTCCCGGGGATTAAATGTCTGCAGGCCATATACAGCGAGCCTAATGTGTTGAGCCTGAAATAGCCGGACTCATTTTCACCGAGCTCAAGAATCCGTTTGAGGCGCAGCCACTAAATCTTGAAACACATGAATTGAATTAAAATGTGAAAGCAAAAATTCTCAGAAACGATAATCATACAGTAACACCGAATAAATATCTTATTTTGAAAGTTTTCCTCAATGTATCTCCTGTTCTGTGCGTAATGGCGTTTTTACTTTATGATCCTCGTACTTTGAACTAAAAAAAACTGTTTTTTTTTAGTAATATTCACAGTAAAAATGTGACAATGGGGGCCTTGAAACTACGTGCTCAACAAACAGGGGTTTTAATGAAATTTAAATGAATTGAATTAAACTGTGAAAAGCAAAAATTCTCAGAAACGATAATCACGCAGTAACACAGAATAAATATCTTATTTTGAAAGTATTCCTCATTGTATCTCCTGTTCTGTGCGTAATGGCGTTTTTACTTTATGATCCTCGTACTCTCTCCCTCGTACTCGTATCCTCGAACTTAAAAAAAATGATTTTTTTTTTTTTTTTTTTTTTTTTTTGTAATATTCACAGTAAAAATGTGACAATAGGGGGCCTTGAACTACTTGCTCAACAAACAGTGGTTTTAATCACTAAAATGGTGAAGTGACACAATGTTTTCTTCCAGACTGACGCGCAACAAGAGGCCCGCTCCTATCTGAGCGAGGAAATGCTGGCTGGTGAGTACAGACTCCAGTAACGCGTCCCTACTTTCCCCAGAGAGCGGTCATGTTAACAATACTAAGCAAGAGGCATGGGGCTTTGGAAATAAGTCATTCAATCCCGCTCCATTGTATGTTGAAGTTGCTGAAAATGCCACTGGAGCCACTCAATCAGCTCCTAGCAGACGTTGAAATTGGTTTCAGAAAGTGTTATTTCCTGTTGCGCATTTGCCCCTCTTCAGTAAAATAGCTGCTCACCAGTTACGTGTGCAGATTATAGGACCGGTTCTGAGTCTCAGTCTTTTTAACCCTCCAGAGTTCAAGGCTGCCTTCGACATGTTTGACACCGACGGTGGCGGTGATATCAGCACCAAGGAGTTGGGTACCGTGATGAGGATGCTGGGCCAGAATCCGACAAGAGAGGAGTTGGATGAAATCATCGAGGAGGTCGATGAAGACGGTGAGCCACGGATAAATGCACTTTAGCTCTGGTAGCTACACAGCTGTGCCCAATGCAGCAGAAAGTGTTTTACGCACAGGCAATACATGACTGTGGCCCTGCATAGGCATCCCACATGAACCTAAATAAACCAAGTGTCAGGGGATAACATTATGTGGAAAGAGGACTTATCTGATTATGTGAAGGTGATGTTAGAGTTTGTACCTATACACTTAAAAAATGAAGGAGTTACAGGAAGAAGTTTGGCAGAAGAGGTTAGAAGCCAAAGCGCTCCACATAGATATCTATTCCATTAATAATCAATTAAAAATACTTAATAAAGTGAAGATTATACGAAGATAACAAACAAAGATTGCGTAATTTAAGAATAAGCAGTTATGCGGCATGATTGATTCATATATATTTATTAGCCTATGCAAAATTATTAGAAATAAAATACAGTTTGCGTAAAAGTTGTGCTTTTTAAGCAATTACAATCAGAGTTTTGCTTGAATAATTAGATATTTTGGATTGGATCACTGAATTTCAGTGTTTCATGCGTTTAAACGGTGCATCAGTGCACATGCAGCGCGGGGCAGTGGGCCTCGGCTCGGGCTGCCGCTGCTCCTCAGTCACGTGACTTGTTGATCACTCTCAGGTAGCGGTACCATCGACTTCGAGGAGTTCTTGGTCATGATGGTGAGACTGCTAAAGGAGGACCAGGCCGGCAAGAGCGAGGAAGAGTTGGCAGAGTGCTTCCGTGTGTTCGACAAGTACGTGCTGCACTAAGTGTGCTGTGAGCATCCTTTACAGTTCTTATGCCGGCGTCTGTTTCTGTTTACAATCCGTTGCCTGTCTGCAGGAACGGCGACGGCTACATCGACAGAGAGGAGTTCGCCCTCATCATCCGCAGCACCGGCGAGCCCATCACAGAGGATGAGATTGATGAGCTGATGAAGGATGGAGACAAAAACTCCGACGGCATGCTGGACTTTGACGGTACGTGCATGATGATGATGATGATGATGATGATGATGATGATGATGAAAGTTGCAGGTCAAGGAGCCAGAAGCGTCATGGAACAGCCCAAAGTGTAGAAATTCAATTGAATGTAAACCTTAAACCAACACAGCCACATATTTAATTAAGAGGCATTCACTTTTAACACTATTTACAATATTGTTCAGTTACTTTATTTTTGTGTTATAATAATAAAAAAAAAACACCAAATAAAATGGGGTATAATTTAAAAATTATTATTCATAGCACTTTTTTATAATAATCATCACTTTTTATTTTTCTTCATTTTTATTTTGTAATCTATTTTATTTTATTTTAAGTTCCATGTTTATCTTATGTGACACATGCATTGATTTTCTTAATATTATAATTAACTGGATTTGTCTAAATATTTGGCTTTTGATATTTTATATACATTATCCTTTATTTGAATGAATAAATAAATAAATAAAACAATTATATATATATAATAAATATAATAATAATAATAATAATAATAATACAATATTATATATATATATAGTATTGTATTATTATTATTATTATATTATTTATTATATATATATACTTGTTATCAT
>JAOWBC010001714.1:228420-242077 GCA_028566105.1 Hypoplectrus providencianus
ATTATTATATTATTTATTATATATATATAATTGTTATCATTCTATTACATTTAATTTATGCATGGCCCTGTAATTGTTAAATTGTTAAATGTGAAGCACTTTGGACTGCACTAGCTTCTAGGAAAGGGGCTATTTATTTATTTATTCTTCACAGTCAGAATACAGAATTCCTAAATTTATGTTGGCTTTCATCTTGGCCTTTTATTATTATTGCTGCTGCTGATCTTAGTAGCTGCTGTGTCAACAACATTCCCAACTCTTCCCTTTTCCAGAATTCCTCAAGATGATGGAGAATGTGCAGTAAAACCAGAAAGACTCATGGACATTCCTCCTCCTCCTCCCTGTAAACCTCCACTCTGAACACATCTGATCCATCCAACCCCCTCAAACACTCCCTGTCCTCCCTCCTGTCCATCTGGTTCTGCCTCTCATCTCCATCCTTATAGTCATCCTCAACAGACAGCTAGGACACCCCAGCGGGGGTCTCTGGGGGGTGGGGTGCACTCTCCTCCAGCTTGCTTGTGAATGCAGACAACCCATGGATGCTGCACTGATGCTTTTCCCATGACAAGACACCAGAGGGGAAGTTCTCTGCACACACCTTTTGTGGTTTGCATGCGTTAACAGGCGTGTGTCATCAGCGACCCCCCTCCTGTTGGTAAAGCTCAGATCTAGATGTAGATCTAGATAGAACAGCAGCCTGTGACCTGCTGCTTAGACCAATTCATACAACCAATTCACTGTACAAAGAAGTAATTTGCTTGAACAGAATAAATGAATTAACACATGCTCACTTGTAGTTGGTCTGTCATATTTATGGTCTGTGTAAAAAATTTTGTTTTGAGGAATATCAATAAAATCTGTTTGTTTCTTCTTTTTGTCCATTTTGTTTGAACCTCTGCCAGTTTGGTCCTTATCGTTAAATTCTGTGCTGAAAACACTGCAGCCTTCTTAAGTATTAAATGGGGCAACTGCTGTCACAATATTTGAATGCAGTTAATCCACATCAGGAGATTTAATCTGTGATTAAATCAGTAATGGAATGATTAAATTTTAAATAAAACCTTTTGTCAGGATTGCAATTCCAAGCTAGCCCCCGAATGTGGTAATGTAGTCATCATGCAGTTTGATTTACAGCACACAAAGCAGACCATTTCACTATGCAAATCATTCAATTCCCATGAACAGCAGATTCCTTTATGGACTCATTTTGATGTATATAAAAAGGCAAAATACTCAGTCACACACCCAGAATCAATGGTGGCATCTTAAACACGCTTGTTTCTCACACTAACACACCTTATTCTTTTCCTTTTCTGTACTTATTTTACTCTTTATACACCTGTAATTGTTTTGGTGTCAGATGTTTGCCATAAAGTTTCCTGCCTCCTGTCCTATATAATGTGACTACATGGCACTTTGACTTCAGTCAGTTCAATAAAACATATTCAACTTGTTTCCCAGCTAACCTGGCAGTACCTGAGCTATAGTAACACAGAATTTGCAGATTGGAACAAAATTTGAAAGTCTGGCATGTTTGGTAAACTCACTTTATGGAACAGATCCCCGGTTTTGATTACTGAAGACATTACTGTTCATTTTTAACTTATTTTTATAACTTTGAACACCACAAAAGAAGTGTCATCTAGTTCTATTATATTCCACAGCAGATATCTCTTTAAACCAAAAGAAAACAAAAGGTATTGTTTTTACTACAGTAGAATAATGCCATTTGAATTCTTAGTATTTAATTTTGAGAAATAAATGTCACTTTCCAAATTTTAAGGAACATCTCATCTGGGTATCCTGACGCTATAATAAACTATAATAAAAAGGTATATTAAAACAATAATTCCTTTAATTGTTGATAGCATGACACCAGGTATAAGAACAACACATGGTTGTTATTTGTCATAGCACCATATCAAATAAACATAAATCACAAAAACAGACTGAGCGTGAAGTCAAGTCTCAACAAACTGCTATTAAGAGTAAGTCGATCTTCGAATACGTTGATTTAAAAAAACAAAAAACAAAAAAAAAAAACAGAAAAACGGAACGAAGTGGTTATGAGCCATAATTTGCTTCGTCGAAAGCTTTCCGGGCTCTCTTCAGCTCTTCGTTCATGGTCAGCAGGTCTTTGACTCTGGCAAACTTTCTGGGGTCCTTGCGAATTAGGAAAACGATGTCCTCAACCTGGACGCGGCCCTGGCGTCCAATGGACATGGCTTTGTGTGTCATTTCCGTGATAAACTCGATCACAAGATCCTCCAGAATATCCACAGACTCCGTATATGGGTTCTGGTCGTCTCCGAATCCATACATCATGCACCGGAGCTCCTTGGAGAAGAGCCTCTTTCTCTTCCCGTGGCCGACATCTACCCCACTGGATCCCTCATCCAGCTCCTCATCGAAGCCAGTCTCGTCCTCCTCATCCGCCATGATGCTGAAAAAAAACACGTTTAGATGTGTTTAACTTTGTGAGCAATAGCTTGACAGCATCTCAGCTCACATTAAATGTGTAATAATTTAAAGTTAAACGGGATCGCACAACACCAAGGAAAATCGTTACCTTTCAGCTCAGCGCAGGAACACAACAGCCTGCACTTCCGCCTGGCTCATTGACTGCGGAAGTGATTTGGGAAGAACAAGGGTTTGCTGTAGAAAATACTGCCCCGTCCGGTGATTTCCATTCAATCTGTCTCTGTTGTTCCCCAAGTAATCTCTCTGCGTGCCCTTAACGCATGCACAAAGTTTTCTCGGCCATACAGTCAACATGAACGACGGTAAGTTTTTTATGAATAGTTTTCTCTGCCGTTATGATGCTGGAGTGTTGTGACACAGAACAAGACCAAACTCAATTTAAAAGCACAGCAATTTAATACATCTGTTTCTCTGTGGTTCAACATCTTACTGCATTGTAAATTAGCTAGCTAAGCAATCGCGGTGTTAACACGTGATAAACCTACATTTTCTACGCTTTATTGTATAAAATGTTAGTCGAAAAGACGGTAGCGAGGATTAAAATTAAAGTAAAGTCAAAATGTTTAAATTGTATAACGTATCGGATTGTTGTATGTGGGCCGTATTCAAGAATGGCTCACACTGATTCTTGCAAGGTGATTAGATGTTAATAATTGTGAGTTGTTCCTGAAAAATATACATGGAAACCATGAGTGGAGGTATTAATCAATGGAGTTCCGTATGTGGGTGTCGCCATACCAAAATGACACGTAACGTGAGAACGCATATTCACCAGTTGCTGAGAGCGAATAATAATGTGCAGAGCTCATTTGTGGACAAATAATGGCTTATTTACAGATTTCGCTTGGCTTTATGTTCGTTTATCTAAAATACAAAACCGAATTACGTGGCATGCTAATATCAACTAAGTCATACATGGTCATTTACCGTTAGTACACAAATGGACCTGTCAAACTTAGCCTAACAACCATATGGTGAGTGCAAGCTTTTCACGAGATACTGGGGAGTCAACTAGGCAGTATAAGCCGTTGTCGTCTAATTTATTAGTCAACTAATTTAGTTCCCTGATTTAAAAACCCGTTAGCTAACTGTGGTTAATATTCTGTATCTAAATGCTGACTTAACCGATAGCGGCCGTGGTTTACTGGCTTGCTGGTGGTGGTTGTCAACTTTAGCTAACACTTGTGTTGACATTAAGCTAACATTGCTGTAGGCGTGCATATAACTCTAATAACGGTCTCTCTGCTTGTCTACCTGTAACATTACTGTAAACACATTGACCCATACCTTTGTTTTTTCTCCTTTTCCTCTCTCCTCCTCCTCCTCCTCCCCCGCAAGTCGTCTCTTTCTGTGGCAGTTAAAGCAGTCCGGTATGGGTTTTAGGAAGGGGTGCAGATTGGGTTTGGAGATGACCTTTCTACAGTAGATGTCTTTCCTGGGGTTTTCCTGACACTGGAAGCCTCATATGGCGTTCCCTGTCCAGTTCCTCTGTCGGGGGATTCGAACTATTGGATTGGTGCTCCTTTATTATGTCTTCTCTATAGGCATCACCTTCTACAACAAATGGCTGATGAAGGTAAGTGGGGGAGGTCTTCAAGTACTAATGGTTTTCCAGGAATAACACTGCTCCGTATTCATAGGTCTGTCAGGTAACTTCTTTTGTTGGGCGATTTATTTTCTCAGAGGTTGTTTTGACATATGAAATTATTGTCTTTTTAGGACTACACTATGCCGTTGATATGTCAGTATAATAGCATATTAATGTTAATACACCCTTTCAAAGAACAAAGAAGCATATTATTTTTAGAATTATTAATTGAAAAATGTTGGGGGGTTTTAAACTCAGGCAGGAAAATCCCTATTTTTAAAAATCCCCATGAATGTGTGGACAAGTCCTTAGTCTCACATCAATATATTGATAAAATATTAAAATATTGCCACATTGATAACATCATTATCACGACAGGTAAGGTATGCATGGTTTAATTTGGATGGATTAATGGAAATCATCGAACCAGGTTTCCCTAAATAGAATTTTTGCCTTTTTTTGGGCCCATTTCCCTTTCAGGGCTTCCACTATCCCCTCTTCATGACGTTAGTTCACCTCGTCATAATCTTCTGCCTGTCGGCTCTGACCAGAAGGGCCATGCAGTGCTGGACAGGGAAACCCCGCATCATTCTGAATTGGTCAGATTACCTCCATAAAGTGGCTCCTACAGGTGAGATTTTAGAGAAGAGTGACTGTGAGCAGTACAAAGTGTTCAGAGAACAGTGAAAAAGGACTGATAGTCAGCTCTTATCATGTTCACTGACTGCCTGAGCTGTCAGTGAAGAGTACTTTGAATAAAGTCCACACTGATACAAACATTACACAACTGAGGGGATGGTTGAATATTCTAAGAAACAAATATGGTGATAAGCCATCACAGACAAGATGATTTACTGTATCTGTTAAAGCTAATGTTTTTTGTGGGTGAAAGACTACCGGTAGTTGGAGAGCAACATAGCATAAACATGTTGTTTATGGCTAAGAATTAGCAGGATTTACTACAACCCTGATTCTAAAAAGAGAAATTGGACTTTTTTTGATTAAATTGTCCCACAGTGTCCCAGCATTTTTGGAATAAATCTTGTATATGTTTAGATATATTTTTAGTTTTCAGAATTAAGGTTATATCTTGGTGTTGGTATGGACACATTAAACCTCATAAATAGAGTGTATTCAATTCAACATGAAATATCTTGTCTTTGTAAGGTATTCAACTGAATAAAGTTCAGAAATAATGTTTTTATCCTAACCTTTTTGGAATTGATTTAGAATGATTGCAAAGCATCCCTTTTCACTTTTGAAACACTTCCATACATTCAGTTGTGATATTTGGAACAAAGTTATACAGTAACATAATTTATTGTGAGGTGTTTGCCCTCTAAGTTCTACATTTTGTCCCTACTACCCAGCCTTTGCAACTGCACTGGATATTGGACTTTCCAACTGGAGCTTCCTCTTCATCACCATTAGCTTGTAAGTGTGTTACTTTTTTGTTTGTTTGGATTGTTTTTTTTCCCTCACTCTCTATTAAGACCAAAGGTAGTTTTGATAGATGGTTTGGACAGTTCAGAATTATTTGAAATAATTATTTACCTGCTGTAAATGATGGTTTGAGAGCTCCCAGTCAGAGATCCAGACACAAACTTTAAGCAGAAAACAAATGAATGCATTGCTGCAGAAAGGCACTGCAACAAAACTTATTTTAACCACCGGACCAAAGGCCAACCAAAGAAATCTTATACTTGTTTATGTGTACCCTATATTAATGTCCAACTTTTTTTTTCTGTCCGCTGGGGATGTAATTAATCACCAGACAGTTAAAAATGTTTACAAATGTGTGATGATTTTGGTTGTCTGAGATGAACAGTGAGTCTTGGTACCCTTTTTCAACAATAGAGGGCGTAAAGTATTGTTCAGTTCTTTCACTTGCAATAGAGATTGAGTGTATTTCAGTCTGACACAGTGGTTCTTAACCTCGTTTGAGGTACTGAACCTACCAGTTTCATATGCGCATTCACTGAACCCTTCTTTAGTGATAAATAAAATATGGTTGTTTTTTTTGTTTTTTTTTCAAATTCAAGACATAGGTATATGTTTTTTTTCACAGATGTTTCTTTTGACACTACCTTTTCTCACCTGTAGAACTTGGATGTTTTTATGAATAAGTGCTGTGGATCGGCTGTTTTGATCTGAAACAAACCACAAACCACATTTGCTTATGCGTAGGATCATTGCATTTCTAAGGATGACAAAAAGTGGTGGCAATTGATAAAAGGCTGAGGATATCAACAAATATTGAGAGACATATTGTATTTGTAGTTTAATATTTGCTTATTTAATGATTCATCATTTGTGTGGTTCTTATTTTGTTGTCATTAAGGTACACCATGACCAAGTCTTCAGCAGTGCTGTTTATCCTCTTTTTCTCCCTGGTCTTTAAACTAGAGGAGCCGGTGAGTCACTGATTTTTTTGTTGTTGTTGTTGTTTTTAAACTTAACTTTAACTGATGGGATAATTTGGCATTATTCTGCTGAATTGATAAAAAAATACTTCAGATAACCTAATTGGTTTCTTTCTATCAGAATAATTCCCTGCATTTTCCCTCAATAAGGATACAGGAGGAAGGAAATAAGGAATAAGGAAATAATAGTGAGCTTCACATCAAAAGATGAATGCCTTAAATGCCTTCTTTTGTAAGTTCTCAAGGTCCATATAGTCTTTTTCTTAAATCCAGCCTTTTCTCTCAATCAGTTCAAAATGAGTATTTAGTAATATGTTCTGAAGATTTTTTTTTATTTTCTCTCTTATTGTAATCCCCTGTCTCTCTATTGCTCACTGTTAATTCTGTTCCCCTGCTGTTTCTCTTTTTTTCCCTTTCATCCAGAACCCATTCCTAATCCTGGTGGTCCTGCTAATTTCCATTGGTCTGTTCATGTTTACATTTGAGTCAACCCAGTTCAATATGAAGGGCTTCATTATGGTGCTGCTGGCATCCTTTATAGGCGGGATCCGCTGGACCCTCACTCAGGTCCTCATGCAGAAAGCAGAGCTGGGTGAGTGTTGAGTTAAAAGGCAAATTAAAAGGTTGAATAGATGAATAGATGTTGAGTAGCCATTTTAATGCTGCTACTATGGACAGTGATTACGTTCCTATTAACACTAATTGTAAGATGTTAATGTTGGACTAAGCTCATGCTAGTCTGCTAGGTCTTCCTAGCAACTTTAAACAGACAATCTGGTGCCGATCACGTGACAGTTATATAAATATAATTAAATGAAAATTGAATTAAGTTTTATTTTGTCTTGTTGGTCATCCCGTCCCCAGCCTGTAAATTAAACAATTCGTGGTTTGGGACCTGCAACAAGTTGGCGCTGTTCTGGAACCATTATCCCAGCTGAAAGCCAGTTCTTTTGCTGAAACTTGAAGAACTGTTCAAAGCATAGGTAGCTGTGCACTACCTAGACTGGGTTTTCAAGGAAGACTGGTGCTGTTACGGAGGTTACCACTGATCAGCAGATTACAGAGGGAGGTTAAGGGGGCAGGGGGGACTGGTAACAGCATTAGCAAAAGACTGTCACAAAAGTAATTCCTTTCAGTTTGTGTTTACAAACAGTAAGCAACGGTTCCTGCGTAGCATGTCTTTAGGGTTTCTGACTTTCTTCCTCCACACAACATTGACATGTATTGAAATAGGCAAAAAAAATGACCACAAACCATTTCCTTTCAATATTTGACAGATGAAATGATAATAAACCAAATCCAACTGTTACCCTTTGTTCTTTTTTCTCCTTTTGTGATAAGCTATGAAATCTTACCTTGAATAAACTGAGAGATGTAAACTACTTATAAAAACTTTTCAAAGGGCCCTACAGAACATAAGATAGAAATGGTGAATATGTTGTTCACTGTTTCCACCAGTCAAACGTTGATTTAATGTGCAGCTAAGAGATGAATTACAAAGATTTTACTCAGGCCATCCATATTTGGGTTTATTTATGGTTTCACATAGTTTTTGAAATCACACACACAAAAAGCACTCTTCCCCTGTCTTCTTTATGACCCTGTACTTTTTCTGTAGGCCTTCAGAATCCAGTGGACACTATGTACCACCTACAACCTCTAATGTTCCATGGCCTCTTTCCTCTCTTCCTGTATAATGAAGGTAAGTATAGTCTTTAGCTTTGATTTGATATCCACACTCTGCTGTCGCTCCTCTCCCATTAAACTGAACTCAATAAATGTAATTATGGTATTTTAGGGTTTTTTCACTGAACGATGTAATGGTTGTTTTCCTTATAAAACCAAGATAAAAAGTATTCTAATACCAAATGACATGCCATAACTTATCATTTATAAAGCACTATTTTTTTTTAAATATATTTAAAATGTTCATAAATCACACCATTATTATAAGGTCATTGTGTAAAATTTAGGAAACCAACATTGACAAAATATTGGTCAGAATTTGGATATTTGTAATCAAACCCCAACCATTTTAGCTACATTTACCCAGTTCACAAGCCATTTATAGTTCATCTGTGTGTCATACAAATTCAAGAAGTGATGGATGCAGAAAACACTTGAGCATAGGACACAGCAGTGAATCCTGTAGATGGTGCTCCCCTGCAACAGAAAATTCTTACCAGCTATGGTTAGCTATATGTTAGCAAGTCACTTGTAAGCTAATGTCCATTTTTTTGGTTCTGGCTCTGTAACCCGTTGATAGCTCATTTCACAACAAAGCAGCTTTTAGACATTTTTGGTTCTTTTCTAACAGATGAGTGCTAAAGCAAAAGTAGATTTCACCCTCTGCTGTTGAGAAAGGGTTTTGCTATTCATTTTCATGTGAACGGATTTAATTAGTTTCAAATTTGTATTGATTTTTAACTGTCAGTGTATCTTCAGGTCTGTAACTGCTAGTGTTCCTTAATGAGAGTATTGAGACAGATGCATAGTTTCACTGCCTCGTACATGTGTCAGATGTTCAAAAATTTGAATATAGATAGAGATAGACGTATAAAACCTATAAAAAATAAATAAAACACATGGTATAAAAAATAGAAAAATAAAGAAAAGTATACAAAAGACATAAATACAAGGAGGAAAAGGCAAACAACAGTAAAAGCATCTTATTAGCCTTTCAGCTTTAATATCTTCAGTTCAGTATTGGATTGCCAGTTAGACACAGCAAGTAGCTGCAGGTAAAACATTTCACAGCTACATTTTTGCACGCAAATTATCCAGTTTTAATTACCTTCCTGAGGTTTTTTTTTCACAAGAGTAAGGTGGAGCCTGTAAACACTGATTGTGTTCGTACAATTATGCTTATTGACAGTGTGGACAGTTCCATTAAGTAACGTTGGTTAGTCTTGTAATTGTTGCATTATCAAAAGGAAATATAACCACATGACCACTTTAATCCACCCACGACTCTGTATCACTGTTTCTCTGCATTTCTAACACACACACACACACACACACACACAGCAATCCAACTGGTTGGCATTGCTTGCTTGAGATTTTATGCTGCTCTCTGTCTTATTTCCAGGGCTGAGCCTCAGTACTTCAGAAAAGTTATTCCGGGTGACCGAGCTCTCCCCTCTCGTGTATTCAGTCTTCACTCTGAGTATTGGTGGCGTCCTGGCTTTTGGTTTGGGCTTCTCAGAGTTCCTGCTGGTCTCCCGAACCTCCAGCCTCACGCTATCAATATCAGGGATCTTTAAGGTGATTTATTATTGTGTGTGGTATGACTTTCTTTTTGAATCAGTCAGTTTCAAGAAAAACACACAGATGGTTTTTAGAAACACATAGATGGTTTTTAGATGTTTTTCTAATGTTTTTTTAGAAAAACACACAGATGTTTTTTTAGATTCGTATGGCAGCAGCTCTGCTATTGCTAAGGATCTGAGTAAATATCTAATTTTCCTCTATCCAGCCACCCTTGTTTTATGCTGCGTAATGAGCCCCCCTCTTTAGAAAGTCTAACATGGCTGCAGAGTCCTAGTCTTGTTCAGACCTATCTAATACACCCTTTCTTTCATTCCATTTATTGTTTTCCTGCAGGAGGTGTGTACTCTGCTTTTGGCAGCCACTCTGATGGGTGACAAAATGAGCATGCTCAATTGGCTCGGATTCGCTGTTTGTCTGTGTGGCATTTCTTTGCACGTGGGACTGAAGACATATTATTCTAAATGTAAGTGTTCATTCCATTTTTACTGTGTATAATTCTGTTCTAATGCAATGACATATCAAGAGCAAAAAAATGTTTTAAAAACCCCTCCAGATATTTTAAATGACAAATGGAATTTTCTGCTTTGAACTGTGATGACATCTTTGATTATTTTCAGCACCAGCTACTTATTTAGTTACTATGAGCAGGCACAGACACACACTGCTGAAAGCCAACATATAACCCATTCAACTCAAACACCAATGCTGCTGAAGGCGATTCATATGACAATCTGAAGGATGTTTATGGATATTGATACAAATTTCAATGTTAAAAATACTTTTTTGGACAAATTGAGCCTCCCAGGTAAAAAAAAAATAATTCTGAATTTATCCATACTCCTGAACCGGTCAAAGCAATCACAAACCACATAGTATTTTTTTGTTGTTGTTTTTTTTTTACCTTTTTGTACCATTGCATGTCTCAGCAAGTTGCATGTTACTATATTTTAATTAAAGATCACATGATATGAGACTATAAAGGACTATCATATCTAGGGGGATGGCACATTCTTTACAGTCACTGCAAATAAGAATGTACAGAAGGTATCATAAAACATTGGCATGTGTACTTGATGACCTGTATTTCCAAGCCAGTCCCTCCTTGGCACGTCCAGGATTTATAGACTAGCAAAGGTTTCTAAAATTGAAAAGACAGCAGCATTGATTACTAAATAGTTGTCCATCAAGATATCTATAATCCAATCAAGCAAAAAATTACAATAATGAGATTAAGACAGCAACTAACAAGAAATGAAGGCATTGTTGGTTTGTATGGCAAAGGGGCCAGTGGTAATGTTTGCAGCATGTTTTGCAGTGTTCGACTGCAGGCTTCAAACCAGAAAGTATTATCAAAGGATGAATTTTCAAAAGGCAGAGGGCCTGTTACAAATAACATTCTTTGCATGTTTAACTGGCAAAACAGCAGATTCAGATGCATTTTTTTCATACACTAAAAACCTCTACGACTGTTATTGTGTTTTTGATGACAAATGAACTAACTCTGTCATTAAAGTCACACTGTAAAGAACCTTTTAGACCTATGTCTGAAGAAATGAAAAGGTCATCCTTCCATGAAACTAGTCTCTAAAGTGAGCCACGGTTGGCATAATGATTTTACGCCAGTAGCTATATCCGGTTATTTATATGATTTAAATCAACATATAATGAAAGCAATAAATGGTGAATAAAGACAAATTCTTATGCATATATACTTATGTTTCTTCCTTTTCGTGGATGAGAAAAACACGTCACTTCCAGGTCTGATAGTGGCGGTGGCCTGGCGGTGAGGGTCTGCCTGACACCAACATGACGTGCATTACAGTATTTGTGATGAGTTTAGATAAACGCATGGATTACCCTCTCAAAGTCTTTAAGAGGAAAATAAAAGGCTTGTCCATAGACAGTTGCTTCAGCTGGAAGATTCGACTTTGTAGCTGTGTTTAATTTGTGGTATTTCCCACCAGATAAGGGACCATCGATAAGGCAGCTCAGCAGTAAAAGTCCAGACCTCGAGCTGCCATTGCTGCGGCAGAACGCGGATGACCGAGATGATTCGGCTGCTGAATTCAATGACGAAGATGAGGAACAAGAAATCACTCTGCACTGACAGCACAGGATCAGGTCCACTGTGGTGTGGTCTGTCTTCAAACTGTTTGTTCCTTTACAAGTGTTCCATCAGACTGTGAACAGAGACGTCAAAGCTATCCGGCATCCAGAAACAAGGATCATGCCTTCAGGCCCGGCCAGGACCTCATTATGTACAGTAGCTGTACACTGACTGTGGTTCAGACAGAAGTTATGATGTTCTGCCTGAGGGAAGCTCCAAAGTTGTAGCTAATACATCCAAGTGTCAACAAAGTATGATGTATGGAGGGCGTTAAAGGGATTCTGTGACACCTTGAATTGTAGTTGGTCATTTTTCATTTCTGAATACTTGGCACAAAGAGATAGGCTAGTATTTTCTGGATTTAGACTGTTTACCTAATAAGTGTCCATATGTGTGTTTTTTAAAATTAACATCATCTGTTAAGTGAAACAGGTCCCTGCAGACTAAACTGTCTGGAAGTAAATCAAATGTAGGAACTGCTTAAAGAGGTTAAAGGTGTGTGACGCGGGTTTCAAATAGTTGGGGCAGTGTGTAAAATATAAAAAAAACTAAAGCATAAAGCGTCCAAATCAGAACATTGTATATTTACAAAACAAACGTCTATTGATTTTAAAATGACATTTATTGTTTTTGTTTTTGTTTTTACAGTTTCCATGTCAGAAAGGACAAAATGTTTGCATCATGTTCTATTTTTACATCTTTGACAAGGTTTTAACTTTAATCTAATTTCCCAGATTCCTACTTTTGCGGATGGCTTTTCTGCTGTCTTTTGTGGACTGAGTTAACAAGCTAACACCAAAAATTACATTCAGATAGATCACCGAGGTGTGTATTTTCATAATGATTAAATCTGCAGGAAATTTGCTTGATTAATTGGAAAAAATGTTTGGTCTCAAAATTTTTCAGAAATAGAAAAAAAAGGAAAATGACCATCAGTTTCCCAAACCCGGAGGTCCCATCTTCAGGTTGCATGTTTTGTCCCACCAACAGTCTGAAGTTATCGAGCAAACCGTTACATCTGAGAGGCAAATACAAGGGAACATGTCACTTTTTGACTTTGAAAATCTGTGCTGTCATGAGCAGACAGTTTGTTCTGTAGTTTCATAATGAACTGAAAATATTATTTTATATTCTCAATAAGCAGTCAGGGATTCAATCCACTGCTCATAGTTTCTATATTCAGCACATCAAAAAAAAAGGAAAGTGAGTGAGGGCAAACACTTCCCAAAACAAGAATACATTTTAATTTAATATTATATTTGAACTTTCCTTGGGCAAGGGAGAAAAGGTCCACGTTTGAATGCTGTTTACGCACAGGAAGTAATTCCTGTGTAATGTACCTGTCCGGATGATTAATTTATGTCAGGTTTGAAGCAAAGGGCCCTTTGCAATGGATTTTTTTAATGGGCCGTGATATTGGAACATGTCATAATATGATCTTTTCTAAACAAACTGACTTTAGACCTAGCTCTGCTCAGTGAAAAAAAAAACTGGTCAAGTGATTCAAGTTCTGGAGCTGCAGGGTTGGAGCACATTTATTTAATGTAAATTTAAATGTCTCCAGCAAATCTAGTCATTATAAATATGTGAAATAATTTTATGCATTCCCTAATGTGCCTTGATTCATCACAGCAGTCAAAAAGAATGAATACATTTGTGATTATGTAGCTGAAGAACTTGAAATTAAAGCCATTCAAGAAGTAAACTTTTATTATTATTATTATTATTATTATTATTATTATTATTATTATTATTTTCTTTCAAATGTAGCATTGTTGCCATACA
>JAOWBC010001714.1:260914-279096 GCA_028566105.1 Hypoplectrus providencianus
GCGATTAAAAAACATAACGCGTTAATTATGACTGTAATTAATTAATCGCAATTAACGCGATAATGTGACACCCCTAACTGAAAAATAACAATATTTATGTCTTTACAGGGAAATCATGTTTTCTCACTTTTGAAGTCAGATGGATCTTATGTCAACAGTAGACTTCCATCCTTTGGTTATCTTACTGTAACCCCACCCATGTGCTCTCTCCTCCAGAGCCCCCAGCAATTGGCACCCCCCCTCAGCTCCCTGATGAGGCCCCAGAGAAAAGCAGCAAAGAGAAGAGGAAGAGGAAGAAAGAAAAAGAGCGGGATCGGTTTAAGGTGGAAAATAAGGAGGAGCAAGGGACGACACAAGGCAAAGCGGCCGAGGAGAAACACAGGAAAACAACTTTTCCAACCCAGCCTGTTACAGGTAACTTCCGTTCCTTAGTGTGTAGAAACAGGACATTATACTCTGACATGCTTATTTTGGAAACATTTGCTCTTTTGGTTATCTAAAACATTATGGAACTGAGTAGAACGGCTCCCTTAGTGCATGCTAGCTCTTAGGGAGTCGACAGCCATCATCTCTGGCTCTTCTTATGAGCAATAAGTGTTGGTTTGAGATGTGAACACAGTGTTTACACAAGAGAGGGACAGGTAAAGGAAAGGATAATGACAGGCCAAATCGTTCTCCTGCAGGGCACATGTGTGCTCTCCCCCCCTCATAATCCATGGAACACACACACACACACACACACACATTCACATACAAAGACACTCACTCATGTTCTTGTATGCATCATGTCGACACATGTACACAGAGTTCTTATTCATGAACATTTAACACCTACACCTGCCTTTTGTCCACCTCAATGTGTAGAGCCATCTGTTTCCTGGTTTAAAAGCATACAACAGCTACATTTTGTTCATATACAGATCGGTAAGATATGAAATGAAAAATACTTTTAATTACCTTATTAAGTTGTCCTTTCTTTCATGCTTCATTTTTATTGAAATGACTAGCTAATGCAGAACATTTTTCTATTTCTTATGAAAGCTTGCATTTATTGATTGAGTATTATAAAGAACGGATAGCACAGATGCGGATAAACTGAAAAACACTGATCAATAAGAGCAGAATGGGCTTTAGCACAGGTTTATTCAGAAAGACAGTACGAGAGTAATTCATACCCAAAATACAATTATGAACTTAAAAATGAGTTTAATATGTACCCCTTAAGGTATGTCTCCAAGGAAACCATTTGAGTGCGACAGCAATGCAGCGGCAGACATCATGTTGTTGGTGGACGGTTCCTGGAGCATCGGACGCACCAACTTCAGACGGGTCAGAGACTTCTTGGAGGGCCTGATGACACCTTTCAACATTGGGCCGGACCACATTCAGATTGGTGAGGATCAGTTGGGGCAGTCAGTGTGGTTGGTATTTATGTAGGCACAGCGCTACACCGTTGGTTTTCCTTGTATTTGTTATCATTTATACTGCATATTTTAGAAGTGAAGACAGAAGCCTTGATTCCCTGCATAAACCTTCTCTGGGCCCACATGCTGAGGTCAGGCTTCAGCCAGGCTCCAGACCTGAACTAGTCAGTTTACGCACATTCCCTGATATTGTGTTATTTTTCTATTTAGTTTTTTTAAAATGTAGATATCATAATCTGTGTAAAGTCAAGCGTGTTGTGTGGTCTCTGTATTGCTATTTATGACCGCCATCTTCTTGATATCTATTCAACTAACACACATGGATAATTCCCAAGCAACTGCACTGATCAACATATCCTTATTCTGATATCATTAACCTAGCAACATACCAGAACAACATAGAAGCCTATACTTCCCATGGCCGTAGCAGCCAACTTTAATGTGCTAACAGTAGCAACCTAGTGTGGTTAGCAACTACATTTTATTAGATTAGCAACAATAAAGGATACCACAGGAACCACATCAAATCAATTACAATTCCTGAAGACCTCTCTCCATTTTCTCTTGTTGGTGGCCAAAATTATCCAATGAGCAACCTCTTTTTTGTTGTTGTTTTTTCTCTCTTGCAGTCACTATTTCTTCTACGATTTAATAATAGGTTAGTCTAAATAAATAGATTACACTGCCATTTTCTGACCATAGTCTGTTTATGCAGCTTTGTGTATTCACTCTAAACCAATTGATGGAAACGTCCCAATTTTCATTTTCTTTAATGCAATTTTAATATTTCACTGCCATATTTCTGTTAACTTTAATGGAAACAAGGCATCTTTTATGTGGTTCTTATCCTAATCATCCTATTTTTTTTTTATTTTTTAAAAATACTTTAGTAATTATGTTGATTCGCTCATTGCTGAATGATATTTTTGTCCTAGGTTTGACCCAGTACAGTGGTGACCCACGAACAGAGTGGCAGCTCAACAACTTCACTACTAAAGATCAGCTTTTGGAAGCAGTCAGAAATTTCAGATATAAGGGAGGAAACACATTTACAGGTAAACACTCTTGACCATAACCTTTGATAATATTAGTGTTGGCATGTTTGAGCTCTGACATCGTTCATTGTGTAAACATGTGCCACCTCCAGGTCAAGCACTGCTTCATGTCATGGAGGAGAACATGCAGGCAGAGGCAGGTGCCAGGGCAGGCACACCATTTTTCTTGGTCTTGCTGACTGATGGGAAATCTCAGGATGACGCTATTGCTGCAGCAAACCGGCTGAAGAACGCCGGTGTGGAAATCATCGCTGTAGGTGAGACTGTAAAGCAGAGAAATACCATGGAAATTAAATACTTTCCCTTTTGGCCATTTCTTGGGGTACATGACTTTATTTAATATGGGAACATCCATCCCCTGCTTTCCTGGATACCATGGCACAAATTGTGCAAATTTTCTACTCTATTTGATAACTCGATATCTAATTTTATATTTATTTTGACCAAGGTTGGAGGTAATGCGTTACAAAATAACTCCTCCAGCACAACTACTGCGCTACACTTAAATCATGTAACATTATGGGAGGAGGACAACATGTAACACCGAGCAGGAGATAGAGAAGCTATCTCTCTGCTAGCTACTTAGCTAAAGGAGGTTAACAGAAGTATATATCAACATACAATATATAAACTGATGAGATTGGAAGTGAAGGTTAAATAAAACAGAGTCATCCGTGATAATGTGTAACTTTAACATATTAAGCTTTATTTACCCATGTGCACAACATAATACTTTTTCTCTTTTGAATTTTAACTTCGTTAAAGGTCTTAAAATTAACTTTCTCCAACACAGATTATGACTCACTTGTGTATGATCTACATATCTGAACTATATGTTGTTATGTTCAGGTGTAAAGAATGCTGATGAGGCCGAGCTGAGACAAGTGGCGTCGGAGCCGGTGGATCTGAACGTCTACAATGTCAATGACTTCCCTCTGCTCAGCAAACTGGTGGCAAGACTGGTCCACATCCTGTGTGGGAGGATAGAGGACCGTGGCATCTCAAAACGTAACCTATCAATCTATCCAACTGTCTGACTCTCTACCCATCCGCCTGTCTTTTTTTCATTTCCAGTTGATGAATATCAATATCATATATTGTGGTCTTATGGACCTTGCTGCTGTGTCTCTAGGAATGGAGCCAGGGCCCACAGCAGACCCAGCCCTCTCTTACCCCAGTCCCACTGATCTCCGCTTCTCTCAACTGGGCTCCAGAGAAGTGAAGCTTCACTGGACCAATCCTGCAAAGCCGGTCCAACAGTACAGAGTGGTGTTCCACAGTGCCGAGGGTCAGAGTCCACAGGAGGTCAGAACACAACTTCACCACACATTCACTGTTACATATCCTTTTGTCCAAACTTTTGACTGGTACTGTACATTAAATGATACTGAAGGAATACTTTAACCTTCTGGCACAAGTTAACAGTAAAACCAGATGGCTTGTAATAGAGTCAAAGGGATGTCAGCACTAATATCATGCATATTAGTGAATTTGAGTACATTTCGTCAAACTAGATATACAAGGCTATTTGTCTACTTTCTTGATACTCCAGTGTCGCCATCAATGCCACCTTTTCCAGGCAGCATCCGCACACAGAGCTGCAGAGGGCTGGGAAGGAGAGCATGTGGCCGGCAAGACATGTGTCACATTTGTGTGTCCGAGCAAAAACACCAACAGTGGTCTGGCCTACTGTTATTGAATACATATAAAATACATACTTTTGCATCCTGTGTATATGTGACATACAAAACACAATATGGTGGGCATTATTCCTGAAGCACATGATGCCAGTCCAGTGCCAATATGCAGCTATCATTGTTAAAATAATAAGTGTTTTGTGTATGTTTTGTCTGACAGTAAGTTGTGCTTTGTGTCAAGGTGGTTTTGGCTGGCTCAGAGACCACTGTGCTGCTGGAAGGCCTCTCCTCTCAGACCCTTTACCATGTGTCCATCTTCCCTGTGTATGAAGATAATGTTGGCCTTGCACTCAGAGGAACTGTCACTACATGTAAGATAATCAACTCTGAAAGTTACATTTTAAGGGGCTCGTCTGGTTTTTCATCAGTCATTCATGTCACAGTGTACCACTTTTACTAAGTTAGTAATTGAGATGTTACGTCTCCATCTGGATGACACATTACACTTAAAGTCCACGTCTGAAAAGACCAAAACTAAAAAAGTAATGTCTATAGATCCAATGCCTGATATATGTTAATACTAAATAATGTTTTTTTGTTCCTGGTCTGGCTATATCATCTACATCATTCTGGCCTCTGTTGATTTATTATAGACAGTCATTATTATTTTTGACATTGGAGAGCAAGTTGATGTTGGAGACTTGCAACAACTCCGTTTAAACAAAACAGCATCACATTTTTATTTTCACTTTTATATAATGTTGGCTGTAGTGTGAGTTTGTATTTATGAGGCATATTCACTTTTCTTTAGGCAGAGTTGATACTGTATTTTTAAAAAAAAGAAGAAAAGAACTGAGGAGCCAAATGTGTTTTAGATGATAAGTAATCAAATGTATTTTAAACTTATACATGGTGTTCATAAAGTCTATTTACAAAGTAAAAAAAAATATTACAAAAGAACATGAACAGATCAATATGTGGAAATTAATACAAAATGAGGAGAAGACGTTTATGTTTTTTGCCTCACGTAATCCTCCTTTACATGTACATCATTAGCTTCACCAAGCAGAGAGTCTCTAGTCATCACTATATTACAGAATGTCGTCAACAAGCTTACTACCACTTTACTTTACTTTATTGCTGTATATCTTAAATCACTTGTGACTTCTCTCTACTCCCTTCCTTCTTTCTTTTCTCTCTCTTTCTCTGTCTCTTCCTATGCCCCTTACTCAGTGCCTCTGGCCATGCCTGCCAACCTGGAGGTGACTCCTTCTTCTTACAGCACGCTGCGAGTAAGTTGGGGCGCAGCGCCTGGTGCCACACAGTACATGATCCTGTACTCTGCACTCAACCATGGAGAGCCTGACGACGCCAAGGAGGTGAGTGAGTGTGCGTGTGGGGAGGAGAATGAAGAGGACATATACATGTTTGGTACACTATGTTTGTCAAGTCTTGATCTCTTAAGAGTGACCTCATTCTTTCATTCAAATGCATGAAGCCCACATCATTTGAAATTGCGTTCAAAATGGGCAGTTTAATAACTGTCTTCTTGCTTCTTTAATTCTCTTAAATGTAAGCACTTATTTCCAGTTGCTTATTGTGATGTCATTTTACAGTAAGAATCTGTGCCACCATGCACTCATATGCACAGAGACTGTAATAGAGAGTGTATCTCTGGGATGCCAGCTTGATAGCACCTTTAAAGTCAGGTGGCTCCGGTTAGAGAGTATGGGCATGGAGAGTTTATCCCACAAAACTTTTGGATGATTTAGTTGGATACAGGATTACTGATGCTAGTATGACATGTATTTGAGCGTGTGGTCTATAATAAAAGAAGAAACAAAAAAAGACTACTAATCTACAGTGACATATATTACTGTACATATGTTATTACTAAACAGAAATAGTGCTGAGTCATCAAATAAATTACACGTAAAATAAAGTGTCAGCATTTCGTTTGAATAAACAGAAATATTATATCTATGGAAAATCTGAAACACACTGTAATAAAAAAAAAAAAAAATTAAATACTCATATGTTTGGTCAGTAACTCACACAACCAACAGCTGTTGCTGCTCACACACAAGAAAGACAACAGAATGCAAGTGGACTTGCAGAAGTAATAGATGACGTCATGACTACGGCAAGCCCAAAGCGCCAAAAGTCAAATACAAAATCACAACAATGTCAACAAAACTAATAGACTTTCCTACAGAGACAATCCAAATGCAGAACGATGTATCCTGTTTCATCTTGAGGCACTGTATATTAACAAAAGTTGACATTTTATTTCTGCACTGCTGCAGGAGAAGTTCAGTGCAGAGCAGACAGTGGTGGAGCTGGCAGGTTTACTGCCAGCAACAGACTACTCTGTCACCCTCTATGCTCTCTACGAGGAGGACCCCAGTGACCCTGTCACTGCTGTCGCCCCGACATGTAAGGCATTCCCCAAACATTCCCACTTTTCTTTTCCCTTTCTGTATCCATTTAACTCCACACATCCATTTGGCACAAACACTCTTAAGGATGTTATGATTACATTTTGGAGGACAACTGTCACGGTTACTATACAGGGAGAAGGGGATACTAAATTTGACACAAGTGTCCACCTGGGCTCATGGATGAACTGATTAATTGTGGAGATCAAGGGTCACATAACATCATCATAACACTCAGCAAAAACATTTTAGTTGAGCGGTTAGTCAAGTATTGTAGCTTCTTTGGAGCAAAATCTACATTTAAAATATTCTGTACTGACTATTCTGTAAAGACTATTCTTACTTTCTATTTCCTCATTTTTCTCCATTCCCAACATCTCTTGAATGTATAGTACCTGTCTAAACTTTGGATACACCTTCTCATCTAGTGGGGTTTTTTTTATTTGTTTGTTTACCACATAATTTCAGATGTATTCTTTTATAATTTGATGTCTTCAGCAATAATCTACAGGGCTAACCCTATTTTGAAAATTACAATAAAAAACAACAAAACCTTTGACTGGTACTATGTATTTCTCAATGACCCTGGAAAAAAAAACAATTAAGTAAACTAATCTTTAAATTTTATCCCCGCTATCTTCTTTTTGGCTTTATGTTTTTCTGACTGTTCCCTCAGTCCCGCTCCCATTGCCAGTGAGCATTCAGTTCCCGATGGTCACCCACAGTATGCTGAGGGTGAGCTGGGTACCTGGAGCAGTGGACGTCCCCGGCCACAGAATCACCTACACCACCAACCACGGCAGTGTCGTCAAGCAGGTGAAGATTAATTAATGCTGCTATTATAAAATACCCAGAACATAATCATACTTTTATGTCGATCACAAAAAATAGAGAAAATAAAAGAAAGAGAAGGACCTGGAACCAAAATTGAGTCAAGTCAAGCAGGGCCATACTTGCAGGTCTTGGTAGAGCAAACTCACTGTATCAGTTTGTTCACACTGTGGATGTATGTGTGCACAGTTTATTTATCTGTCTAATTTATGTTATTATTTTATCAGAAACATCTAAAGAAGCTTGAATGTCAATAAACAATACTCATCACTTGGACTGAGAATTTCTAATTATGTTCTGTTGTCAAGTAAAAGCTGTTTATTAGTTTTAACTTCTTTACACAGCATTCCCATGTACATGGAAAAACTGGGAAACAAACAAATCTAATTTTCCAGGTCTGGGAAAGTGATGGAAATGGTTAAACCTCTGAGATTTTTGAGAAAAGTCATTGAATTGTGTCGTGTGTAACAAAATTTGTGGTTACAGTAGTCTGCCATCATTCCCGGGTAATCCTCCATGTAATGTGACACAACAGCCAATAGATTTTCTGTAGCTGATGAACATTAGTGTTTCTTAATTATTCTCAACGTTCTTTCTCTCACTGTTGTTTGAGAATATTTTTAATACCCCCCTCCCATAATTATTTATAAAAAATCCACAGCAAGTTATTAATATAAAATGTCTCTCCAGGTGGAGGTAACAGGACTGAACTCAGTGGTGGTGCAGAACCTCTCTTCTCTCTCTAGATATCTGGTTTCAGTCCAGTCTCACTACCCACAAGGCCTTTCTGCAGCACTCACCAGTAACGTCACCACACGTAAGATGCCCACACACAAACACGTCTTGCACTCAAAAGCATGATTTTATTTTTATTTTGATGCATCAAAGAAGCCACATGTATAACAGCTCAGTAGAGAAAAGAAGCATTCAATCCAATCAGAGAAGGATAAATCCTCTTTACTCTTTCCTGACATGTTTTTCCTCTCTCCTAGTGAAGGTGCCTTCCCCATCAGACCTTAGGGTGACTAATTTCTCAGGCAGTGACATCACCGTGCGCTGGGAGGCTGCAGCTGATGATGTCGTCTCATATCTCATCAAATGGATCTCCCTTAGTGGAGGAGACCTGAGACAGGTGAGGGTGAAGGATCTGTGGGGTGTATGATGTAGAGTTTTACAATATTCTGTGTACAAGCTCAAATAGGTTTCAATTTCATGCCAAGCATCTAAACTGGCACTTATCATTATGACACATTCTGGCAAATTAAAAAGTAGCCGACACTAGCAATCTCTGCTGACAGTAGCATGCTCACAGCTGGTGTTTATTATAGCTTCATTAAATTCAAACAAAGCAAGCAAAATACATTAAATGCATGCATTAAAGAAATATTAATCTACTAATCTGTAGAGATAATGTGAGAAATAGAGACACAAAACAATAGAAAGAGGCTGCTCATCTGAACTTTTGTCACACATGAGAGATAATAAAGAGAGAAGTCTGCAGGAATTGGACTGGACTGGAGTCACTACAACCACATTATGTTCCACTTTACTAAAAAATTAGTTTTCAACGTGATCAGGTTTTTGAGTCATCAATGAACTAGTTTAAAAATGTTTACACAGTTCAACCCTAGAATAATGTGTATGATGAAAAAATGAATGCATTTTTTCCCGTCTATTACAGCTGAGAGTGAGTGGTGAGAGTGAGGGTGCCATCCTGGAGGGGGTGGAAGATGATAAGGAATACCAGATCTCTTTGTCTGCACTGTATGGTGATGGAGCTCAGAGTGAAGCTGTGGCCATACGCTATAGTACCTGTGAGTCATGCCTACAAACATACATGCACACACTAATTTATACACCACGTACCAGTAAAAAGACACTTGTCAGCCGCTATGGGAGGCGTTTCTGTCACTGAATATGAACTTGCTATGTTTGGTAGATTTTTTCCTGGAATTGAAAAGCCTTCACTTAACAGGGAAACATAAATTTTTACAAATCAAGTTTGTTTTGAACATATAGAAAGACACATTGGTAGCATGTGCAGTATGAGCACTGATATTTTCCATGGCCCACTCCTGTTTATGATATTGCAGTATGTTATTAACATTACAATATAGTTTAGTCCATCTTGAATCATTACCAAATCTTTAAGTGTGGATGTAACACTGCATCGCAGGACCAATGACAATCAATACAAAAGTGTGGCAATTCAAGTTTTTGAGCTGAAAAATGGATCACGATACCCATTTTACACATTTTAGCAAACAACAGAACAGTGTCTAAAAGTAGTGATTTGCACCACCAATAAGTAAAGGAACCAGACTTATGTTTTTAAAAGCTCACCAATGGGAAAAGATGACAAAAGTATAGCTTACTAACATAGCCAAAATGAGCTTAGTGACATTAGCTTGCTAACATATTGCTAACATTAAGTTGCTAATGTATAGCCAACATTAGCTTGCTTACATATAGCTATCATTAGCTTGCGATCAGCCAATAGGGGAAATTGTGAAAGTGAGATCTCAGCTTCTGCTTGAGAATGATGATATCCTGATCTTGCCAAAAAAGAAAATTAATTAAAGAAAATAAAAATATATGTATGTAAATTAGTTTGTACAAATTATACTAAATAAACAGGTGAAATATATATATATAAGTAAATTGTCTCCTAGTAAGGGCAATATCTGCCACCTTTTGTCCATAAAGAATTCCTTGTCGTGAGTCTTAATGCCTCTGTCTTTTGCCCTTGCAGTGTCTGGTGGAGGCCCATCCAGCATATCGGTCTCAGAGGAAACAGCAGTAAGCTTGATGGTCAGCTGGGTACCTCCCAACGCTCATGTCCTCCAGTATCGTGTGACTTACACTGCACTCACTGCAGCTGAAAGCCAGGACAGCACTGTGAGTGAGCTGCAATCCTCCCCTCTGTAGCTGCTGAATTCTACGGAGAATTCCCCAAACTGCAGATTTTTACTGTGTCCACAGATGGACATGATGTGTTTTTTGTCGACAGGTGTTAGTTGGAGGTGGTGAAAAGCGAGTTGTGCTGGAGTCATTACAGCCAGATACACGTTACAGCATCTTTGTCACCGCTGAGTATCGCAACAGAGAAGGAGGCAGCAGTTCAGTTCAGGGCAAAACCGGTGAGTCAGCCACACTGATAGAATACAATCAGCTTTTTTTTAAAAACCTGCTGGGAAAATTAACATTTCTTACTTTAATGCATTCCAGCCCTGAAATATTCTAACCTCAAATGTAAAATGAGGAAGTCCTGTATGTTAATCTGATTTCTTGGCGTTCTGTTCCGTCTGCCCCTCCAGCTAGTCTGCGGGTTAGCAGTGTGAGTGTGGTCAGGTCAGACCACTCCAGTATCTGTGTGTCCTGGAGACCTGTGACCGCTGTAGATGGATATCGTATCATCATCCAGACTGTCAAAGGTAATCTATTACAGTATTTACAGTCCCAGAGTGTGTTAACATATACACGAGTATCCCGTTTATGAAGTTTAAGACCAGTTTTGATCATTACCAATGTTTGTTACCATTGTCTGCCTATGGTGTTGCATAGGTATTTTTAGAATCATCATTGGCCATAGTTCTCTCTGTATTTCACTTCTTTTTAGTACTTCTAGTTTGATCTCCATATCTTTACTGGCACAAACAATAACGCAATAAAAGTGTAATTTAATTAAATTAATTACATTTGTCTCAGACACATTTACAACTGATAATTCACCGTTGCGTTTATTTCATGTCTGTGTGTGCATTTTGTACAGATAAGCAGACAAAGGAAGAAATTGTTGATGAGTCCAGCAGCAGTCACTGTTTCACTGATCTGGAACCAGAGACCCTGTATCGCATCAGCGTTCACTCACTTCTTGGCTCAGCAGAGGGCACCGCCGTCTCCATTCTCCACCCAACAGGTCCCGACCACAGTAGCTCAGACAGTATCGACCTATTATTAGAGTACAACATTGTGAATGTGTGCGCATGCCTAAGATTATTCATTCTTCTCTGGCTATTTGCCACAATCCTCTGCACAGCATATATACAGTAGCTCAGTAAAGTGTGTACACTCCCTTACATTTCTGCAAATATTTTATTATATCTTTTCGCGGAACATCAATGAAGAAATTACACTTTGATTCAATGTTAAATAGTGAATGTACAGCTTGTAAAACAGTGTAAATGTACATGCAGCCTATAATGTCTAAACCGCTGGGAAAAAAAGTAAGTACACCCCTAAGTGGAAAAAGTGCAAATTGTGCCCAAAGTGTCAATAGTTGTGTGGCAACCAGTACATTTTTGCACTGCTTTAACGCTGCAGAGAACTCCTCAATGACCACATTACAGAGCTGATGGATGTTATAAAGTGTGCACTGCTTCAGTTGAGGATGCCCTGCAGATGCTCAGTTGGGTTTAGGTCTGGAGACATGCTTGGCTGGTCCTTCACCTTTCCTCTTAACCTTTGTAGCAAGGCACTGGTTGTCCTGGAGGTTTCTGAAGGGAAGGGATCAGGCTCTGCTTCACAATGTCACCGTACATGTTGGATTAATGGTTCCCTCAATGAACTGTAGCACTCAGTACCAGCAGCATACATGCAGCACCATACCATGACGCTTCCACCACCGTGCTTGACTGTAGGCAAGACAGACTTATCTTTGTACGCTTCACCTGATTGCCTCCACACACTTTTGACACCATATGAATTAGGGATGGAATGGTTTATTTAAACCGTCCGAATTGTTCAATTCTACTCTCTCAGTTCAATTCGCATGTGTTGCGTTCGGTTCATGCGCTGCTCCTTTCACTCATAGGTGATGCGTGTACACTCCAGAGCAGCAGCTGGCGCTACTGTGCCTAAAGCCAACCACCAGTGGTAAATAACAGAAGAAGCGAAGCAGCGTAGCCAGGTGTAGCAGATAGAAGTATAGAGTAGAGTATTGGGTCCGTGGAGAATTGTGTGTGTATGGTGAGTGGTAAAGACAAGAAATAGTTAGAGTTGTCTGACAGCGCCTGTAGCGCTAACTACTGATGGATGGACCTCCAGGGCTACTGAAAGTTTCCTGACTGTGACAGCCCATTACATTACATCACAATGGGAAATGAAAAGCTCTATTTTTAACCAGATTTTACAAGACATAATTGATTTTCCTAATATCCAACATATAGAAAACCGTGACCACAAAACCATGAACCAAATCGAACCGAGGATTTTTTTAATTGTTCCACCCCTAATATGAACCAAATAGGTTTATCTTGGTCTCATCACACCACAGGACATGGTTTCTTGTTCATGGTTTCTTTAGAAGAGGTTTCCCTCTGAGACTTCACTTTTGCATCTATTTTCCTCTCTCCTATATGCACTCAGCTTAACCATGGAGATGCCTGTTCTGACTGGAACCTGTCCTGATAACCGGCTGGGTGGTCTTGGGCACAATTTGAACATTTTCACTTGGAGGTGTACTCACTTATGTTGCCAGCGATTAGGACATTAATGACTGCTTGATGAGGCATTCTAAGAGTGCAATAATAATACATTTACAGTTATGCAAGCTGTACACTGACTCCATATGGGATATGAAAAGTGATTGTAGGCTGCTTCAAGTTACTCATCAGTTGTACACAATTGTATGTATAAATTAATACATATAGTACTGATCCACAATCAGTCTTTGTGCTGTTTTTAAAGCGCATTGTGATTGGTTTCACTTTTCTTCTCCAGCCACAGCTCCTGCCAGAATTCCCATCCATCCACGGGTCTTCCCTATCCACAATGAAGGTGACTTATGACTGTGATTTAAACACAACAGTAAAGCACTCCAAACTTCTATTTTATTAACAGATCATTATTGTTGTTGAAGTGCCAATCTTAGGGAAAGGCCTGTTTTTATTGAACATTAATATAATGTGTCAAAAATTTAAGAAAGCCCTGTCTCTGCTTATTTTCCTGAACATTTTAGGCACTTTGAAGGAAAAAAACATAAAGGCATATAAATTTCTTAATAAATGTATTAGACTTGCCATAAAATGAGAAAAAAAAGATATTTTGGGTTCATTTCAGAAAAATGTTTTTGTTATTTATTTGGCAAATAACAAACTGAAATTACTATATGACAGTGTTTTTTCTAAATGGGCTATGATCACATTGTAAATATGTTTATATAGTAAGAGAGCCCATCCATTTATTTGTGTTTCAATGCTGAATAAAAACCCGCAACTGAACCATATGCTTTGCTTAAAATGATCCAACACTGCCCTATTGTGTTACAGTGTGCCCTGAAGTCACCATCAGAAACAGCATTGTTAAAGGTGAGACAAGCCGCCCTCACACACGACTGCAAACTGACGGGTTCATTTTGAGTGACTGAAACATCAAATGTAGAAACACAAGAAACCCCAGATGCTGTTATATCTAAAAGATGCATCTCATGTTTTTTCTGCCACATGGTTACTGTTTCAGGATTTAACATGATGGAAGCGTTTGGTCTGACTCAGAGAGCTCACTCGTCCGTGGAGGGCGTGGCAGCCGAGCCTTTTGTCTTCAACACCGTCCCCACCTACACTGTGTACAGAGATGTCCAGCTGACACAGAGCACCAAGTGAGATCTCTTTTTACTCATTTAAAGTCACCCTTTGCTGCTTATATAGAATTTTATTTGATAAAATAAAAAGTAAGGGCAGCAGCGCAATGTAATAGCTTCTCTGTAGCCTTGCTTTTCCCAACATGACAGCAGAGCAATGGAAGAAGGAGGGAACATGAAAAAATTGTATTTAGTTAAAGGACGGCCAGATGTTGTCACGATTGATAATGCACACAATGTAGGTAAAGCAGCACTACAGCAATGATGTGTTACACAAATGAAACACGCAGTCAGCAATCCTCCAGGTTTACAGGTTGAAAAAAAGGGGATTGATTGAAAAAAGGGGGAAGATGAGGAAGATTTGTTGAATAGTGCTATCAGTGAGGTGTGTATGGAAATTATCAGAAAAAAAAGAAATATATAAAATAAAATAAATTCAATTTAAATTAAGATGGAGAAGTTAAAGATAAAATAACCAGCAGTTTATCAATAATTGTCCATGTAATTTAGGAAAATGGTGAGCTGAGACCTGTTTCAAGCAGATCAGTTGATGTAGAGAAAAAGACCTGTGTGTGTTAGCCACTCTTAACTTAAACTTTATTTTTTATAAATGCAAAAACAACCCCTTGTCTTTCAATGGAATAGGTTTCATTTCCCTTTATTTCCCTTCCCTCCCAGGTTTATCCACCCTGCAGGCTTCTCTCCAGAGCACACCATCAGCATCGCCCTCCGTGTGCTGCAGGAAACACCCAGGGAGCCCTTTGCCCTCTGGCAGCTCACTGACAATGACTTCCAGCCCAAGATGGGAGTGGTGCTCGACCGTGAGTAGTATTCTCACATCTCTGCATCCACCAAGCTGCAAGGGGCTGCTACGTAATCCCTCCCTGGCTTTTGTTTTCTTTTTTACAGCTGAAGCAATAATTGAGATTTTTCAGACCAGAATTTTGATGACAGATCATTTCACTGGGATAAAGATCCTGACATACATTGGAAGAAAATAATATTAATTTAGGTATTATAATGTTTACCAGATGCTTCACGTTTTTTCTGATTTTCAAGTTTTCAAGTTTTCAAGTTTCAAGTTTCTTTTATTGCCACACGGCTAGGCCGGTGGAATTGGTACACGGTACAGATGGTAGCTTGTAACAACACACCTCCGCAAACGAAGAGGGCAATACATTGCACATAGACAAGGACAGGAAAAAACATACCACAGTATACAAAAAAAGGCAAGAAGTGCACACAACAAGACAGTGACATGGCAGCATAACTGGACATAAACAAACAGAAGCACCTAACAGCCCACCAACATGGGGGTTGGAATTCAGCAGCCGTATGGCCGTGGGGAAAAAGGAATTATTAAACCTCACGGTTCGACTGCCCAGAGACCTAAACCTCCTGCCAGAGGGGAGGCGTTGGAACAGGTGGTTAGCTGGATGCAGAGGGTCCTTAGTTATTTTTGATGCACGTGTAATGGTGTGGTGTTTGTGTATGGAGTCCAGTGTGGGGAGTGGATGGTTGATAATTCTGGATTCCCTTTTTAGTGACAGTGACACAGTGTAACCCATTCATTGATGAACCATCTTTGACACAGATTCTTTTTTTTATTTATGTTTCATTGTTTTCATTGTATTGTATTATCCCACAGAGATTAAAACTACAGAATATAAGCACATTTCCAATAATTTCATCTCCAAAATGTACAAGTATATTGTTCAGCAGGTACATTGGTACAGATTCATTTTTATATCTCAGGCTCTACATGTAATGTCATCAGACTATTCTTTTTTTTTTAGATTCAGATTTTATTGCACTTGTGTGTGTGTGTGTGGGGGGGTAATTTTCACTGTGCTGTACATTGAAACAGCAGCAGGAAACACAATCAACATCACATGGAAGGTAAACACATTAAACTCAGCATGCCTTGTTTTTTAAAAGCAGAATGCATTATGTCCTGTTCTATTGTGGTTGCAGTGCAGTGACGGCCCTCTAAATTCTGTGAGATTGGTTGTAGGGAGTCCAATTATTTTGGCAGCTGTGTTGGTGATACATATAAGTTTGGCCCATTTAGTGACATTTAGCATGGTGAAGAAGCAGGGGGAAGTCCTTTGAGTTGAGCAATGAACAGACAGTCTTTGTTGGCTCCTTTTGAACATGTCGGTGGTTGTGATTTAAGCTAAGCTTATTGTCTTTTAAATTTTAGCTGCATTCTCTTGGGAAT
This sequence comes from Hypoplectrus providencianus, assembly GCA_028566105.1. Classification (NCBI taxonomy): domain Eukaryota; kingdom Metazoa; phylum Chordata; class Actinopteri; order Perciformes; family Serranidae; genus Hypoplectrus; species Hypoplectrus providencianus. The sequence continues at coordinate 277,101 of JAOWBC010001714.1, forward strand.
AACAAGATGCCCATGGTGACAGCTTTTGTCTCATAACCCTCTGTGTTTGACCGAAACCTTTTTTCTGTCCTTCGTTGGCTAGATTTATGGTTAACTGAGATAAGTGTCCATGTAGAGAACTGAAAGCAGACTGACAGTGTTTCATAACACACAGCACTTTTGAATAAGTCATTTTAAAAGGTCCATAGTGTAAAACCCCACAAGTGGCTCTTGGCCATCTTAAGAGCCTGGTGAGATAGAAGGTAATGGCTGAATATCTTCCTCTGTTTCTCTGCTTTTCACAGCCACTACCAAGCATCTAGTGTACTTCAGTCTGGACTACAGGGGAGAAGTGCAGGAGCTGACCTTTGACCAGCCTCAGGTCCACAGACTCTTCTATGGCAGTTTTCACAAGGTGAAGTAATGCACACTGAGCCATCCCTGAGGTAGAGGTGGATTGAGTTGCATGACCTGTCTGGTGTTCGACCCATAATCAGTTGGTCCTTTGCAAGTTGGCTAAACCAGAATTTGTCATGATGATACATTCTAGCAAATTAAACTTTAGCAGAGACATCAGCAACCTTTTCCAATGGCATCACAGTGCTACATCCCTCTTGTATGAAGAATTTCTGGTAAAATCCCGTGGAATATCAAACCAGCTTTACATTTTATTTATAAACCAAGAGGTGCTTTGCATTCCCCAACCTACCAAGGAGACCTTACATGTAAGGGCTGTTAACAGTGAACATAATGGCACCAAAGTAAGTAGAGGTTGTTAGATGCCTGCTGAGTTTTCTCTCTACTAAAACCTTTTAGAAGTGCTAAGCAGAGCTGCAGCATTAGCTCTGGGCCGCACAGCAGCAGGGTGATTACAGTACTTCAGCACCTGCTTAAAGCAATTTAGATGAATACTTTTTTCGTTTCTTAAAGCCAAACTGACACATAATCAAGCCTCAGTACAACTGCCCAAGGTAATTATTATCTCTTGATTTTTTTTATGAACTATTAACAGGTGGAACATTTCAGTCAGTAAAAGGGAGAAAAACAAGGTAGAGTTCATGATTATAAGGACAGTGCCAGCTCCCACACTAGGCCTTAATAATAATCTCATGCAGTTCGATGCAGTAACAATGCAATTTTTTTTTCATGGAAATAGGTATAAATTTGGTGTGACTCTGAAGAGTCAGTAAACCCAGTTTTATTTATTTGCAATAATCCACATAGCAGTTTGACCCCATAGCATTGCTTTATTTTAGTGACAGTTAGCATCTCTTTAAACTTGACCTCAATGTATAAAATGAGTTTCAGTGACCTCGAAAATAACCTCAGTCTCATGAAACTTTACAGTCCCAAACTAGAGACCAAGAGCATTCAGATGATGTACAGCCTTGATTTATTGGCAACATAAGGCTTTCTCAGCAGTTTCTACAACAATGATTACTCTTTTAGGTAATTTTTGGCATTTGTGGTGTAAAATTGGTAAAATATTTCCCTCCAATGTTTGTGACTAATGCTATCAACCCAAAAAATGGAATGGATATCATAGACAGTATTTCCATCATACTGGTCTAAACTCTTATAAAATTTTTCATGAAACAGTGTTTATACATCTGTTGGATATCTCTCCAAAACAAGTAGGCAGTAGTAGAGGAAGTAGGCTGCGCTTCCTTTACATTAGGTATGGTGGCTGTGAACTGCAAAAAACAAATAACAAAACACTTTAATTACTCACGGAGATGGTAGGTACCTGCAGGTGACATGACTGTTTCCTGATTGGACAACCGCAATGTCTATCTCTGCCAACCAGAAGAGCGCAAGCGTAACCACTGATTCAAGACATACAGAAGAGGTGCTGGTGGATATGCTGTCAACCTTAACAACATTCAAATGAGTGCGGGTGGGCCCGTGGTTAGCTCTCATGCCTAACAGCAAGAGTGCTTGGTGCCGAGGGTTGCGAGTTTGAATCCCGGGCGGCCGGGCACTTCTGTATGGAGTTTGCAGGTTCTCCCCGTGGGTG
>JAOWBC010001714.1:279196-295763 GCA_028566105.1 Hypoplectrus providencianus
TGCCTCCCTCCTTCCTGCCATCCGTCTAGCTTTATTTGTATCCCTGTATATTTTTTCTGCATCGTGGTGTTTCTCACCCACCACCTCATCCTCTCTCACACTCCCCCTCCCCCTTCACTGATCTCTCTAGCTCCTTCTGTCCCTCCCCTTCCTCCCTTCCAACATCTCTCCCTCACTCCCTCCCTCCTCTCCCCTCCCTTCCCCTCTCCTCCCCCTCCCTCTCCACTGCAGACATATTGTAGAGGCTGCTGCTGACTCAATAGGAGGCGCCATTCTGTGATGGTATTGCGAGGCAGGGAGAAAAAGGGGCAGGCAGAGTATAGGGAGGCTTACATAATGGAGCTTCTCTCTAGCGCCATCTGCAAGTAATGGGAGGGAAGCAGGAAAGAGAGACAGAGAGGGGAAGTGGGCAAGGGTATGTGTCTTTTTCTCCACTCCACCACAGACAGACAGACAGACAGACAGCAAGCAATATGGTAACAAACACAAATGGATTGACAGAAATGTCTCTGGTTCTCTTGGTTCTACAGTAGGCCAATAGTTGGTTGAACAACACGTACAGTTCCCCTGCTCTATTTTGTGTTTTCTAGAAGGGAAATAGGCTGAGGTGTTCACAGGAATTGTTTGGGACCATGCTGTTTGTTGTCACTGCACTGCCTTTATGTCACTGTGCATCAGTGACCTTTGACCTCACAACATGGAGTTCGGATTTGAATAGAGGCTTAACCAACCACTTTGGACAGCCTTTACTTCTTCTGGCAGAAGATCCCTTAACTAAAGCTTATTGACATTAACTCATTTTGAAAGAGTGGATGTTGGTTTAAGCTACAATTATTTACTTTGTCAAGACCTTATGGTGTCTTGACGAGAAAGAGGAAGGCATGCTCCCCCCATGGGAGTTTTAATCTGAGCTTTTCGGTTCTTTGTTTAAAAGAGACCCAACAGATTGTTGTGGTAGCTGGTCCAACCATGCGTGCATGTCAGTGTATGTGAATCGGACTAGCTGCCTCTCAGCATCGCACTCACATGGCGATTATTGCTGTAAAACCTTCTTCTGACCCACAGAGGTTCCAGAAACACACGAACTGTTTTAAGGGCCTTAGCAACATAAGCAGCGTTAGTTGCTTATTGCCAGTACAGCCACTGCCATGTTGAGAGGATGTGTGAATTATGTGTACAGCCACTTTAAATAGGCTGTCCGAATGAGCCATATTTTGTAAACAGTAGGCAGGTTGTGCAAAAACTAAACTGTGCTCAGTGTAGTGTTCATATAGCACTGGCTTAGCATGCGGGTGTTAACAAGGTAAAGATGTCCTGGGATCTTCATTTAAATAGGAGTTGCTTACTGTTTGAATGTTAAGATTGAGTGTTCCTGACCATAATGTACTGTTTGTATCCTTCCATCAAACCACATATGGTATATGAAGTTAGACCCTAAACCCTAACCCTAGCCTGGTGACTCTTCAAATTGAAGCAAAAACATCCTGATCAGACCCTGGTGGCTGGCTACAGTACTCGTCATAACATTTGGCCACTTCATGCACTTGCCTCCCATGTACTGCGACGCCAAATAACGTTCCTAGTAAAAGATGGCACCCATGTCTGGAATATTGTGGCGTCACTCTTTGTCATTCTATGTATACAGTCTATGGATCCCACAAACTTGAATGCCCAGCCATTTCCTTAAAACAATTTGAAATGTGCATTCTCTTAAAAACACATTGTAATATGCATTGTTTACCTTCTTGTTTACATGCAAACAGTCTTATTTTCTCCTGCCTATGCCGGGACATTGCATGGTGCATTACCACTGTTTGGTAATTAATTAACTAGTGGGAAATAGTATTAACAGTAGGATGGGCTTAGCTTATTTTTCTATATGATATTTGTCATGCTTGGAATACAAAGACACAAGCAATTAATGTCGAATGATGTCTGTATTAAATTAACATATGTAAGGCATATAGTTTTATTTTGTTGTTTTCTTCTGACTTTTAATAATCTCTTTGCTCCAAGTTAGAGCCGGGATCATGGCATTTGAATCTAGGCTGCTGTTATATAGCTATTTAAAACATATGTCCACTTATTGTTCTATATGGCCAGAATTGTGGAATATCATTGGCAAAACTGGTCTTTAAGTTAAAATTCAAGCATATCTATTGCCTGGCTCTGTTGATGGAAAGCAAACAGAGTAGTTTAGACTGAGCCGCACCACACGTCATTGGTGCTTGTGCACAGGACAGGGTAACAGCCATGGATGTATGCAGAGAAAGGCAGCAGACGAAAAAGAGACAGTAAACCGTGTGCATGCAAACATCCTGAAACAGCACTGGTGGGAAGGATCTATCTGTCTCGGTGTTGAGTTCAAATATCAAGTCTTTCTCCAGAATGACAGAGCCCACCTTTAAACAACAAGCCACCACTTGTGCAGGCACCTGAACTAAAATAGATCTGAATACCAACTGAGAAGATGCACTTTGGCTGGATGATGTATTTGGGAACAACTTTATAAATTTTAGTCATATAACCTTTGCTACTGATATGTCAATAACCATCTTTCATGTGTTGTCATGTTTGAGTAAGGCTATAATGAAGATTTACATTACAGACAACATGTCTTCATGCCAAAAAGCCAATACTTTAACGGATAGTGTTTTGAATGTGTCAAAGGTCATGCTTCCCTTTTTAAGTGTCATCCAAGGCAAGTTAAGTCAGGTGAAGGGTCATTCTCAGCAAATTGTTTACTGAACCCAAAGTCAGTAAATGAACTGACACTTGTCCGACCTGTACACCTGTTGATAACACGCTGTGTGTTACTTTTCTATTCAGGTGGGCAGAATGTTCCAGCTCCCTGTCAATAACTTGGGCAGCCTGCGGAAAGCTAGGAAAAATGTCAAAAAGGTCCTGGGAGACATCGGCTTGGAGTTCTGTCGAGATCACCTAGAGGTGAGCATGCTCAGATTTTGTGTTCCTTTAATGATGAACATACCTTCCACTGTCCCTTTGGGGTGATCGGTCAGTGTTTGGTGTTACATATGGGACATAAGTTAAGTGTATTTTTAATGGCTCTTCAATTTGGCTTGGTGCTGGATTAAATGGTTTAGGGTTTTCTGTTTCTAACACTAAAGTATAAATATAAACAATGTATGATAATAGGAATCTCTGACCTGGACTTATGTAATGCTCTCATTGATACTCTGTCTTCATTCTGTTATATCTCACTAAATTCAGGAGAAATATGCTCCTCGGGCTTAATGGCAGAAAGCAAAGACTTAGTAATAGTTCAGCATGCAGTCAGGAGACAGAAATGTCAAGAATTCTACAGATTTTTTGGGGTTAAATGGAGTTTGGTAGGTTTTGGTGAAAAATATCATCAACAAGAACTATGAACCAGCATCTGTGTATGCACAATTAGGTTATAGGGACTTAGTGAAATTACTGACTTATTTTTAAAGAACTGAAATAAATTAAATATGTCTCAGAGGATAAGGGAAAGCTATCTAAAGAGGTGTATGTATTTAAGTACATACTTTGTGAAATATTTTAAAATTATAGAAAATAATGATAATAGTTGATCTCTGCACTTTTGTTTTGTGGTTATCCAGTCAGATTTTGTTATACACTCCACACATAACTAGCATATTTAGATTAGTGCATGTCAACAAATCTGTTGTGTGTGTACAGCTATCCCAAAAACACAGTCTAAAGTGAATCTCTTATCTCCACAACAGCAACTTGATCAATATCAATCACATTTTTGCCTTCAATAGCTACAGTTTCCCTTACTTGTGACTGGCTGCATCTCCAATGTCCTTTATTTTTAATAAATAAATAATGCTAATTATTAGATTTATTTATTTTTTTTGATAATCTGTGATTTCAACATTTCTCCCTGTGCTTCAGGCAACCAGAGCAGCAGTCTTTCCTTTGTGATTGTTTCAAATACATGTATTTCTTTATTGATTGTGGCATTATGTTTCATCAAGTATTAATCTTATTTTCCTGTTGTAGGATTATAAAGATTTTACACCTCCTGAGGTGTATATAAAGCACACTACCTGGGAAGATGTGTGCATGTGGGAACCATCACATACCAAAGTCCAGGTATGTGACACACTCAGACATGCACTCTCACATCTAATTTTATTCAATTAAAAATAAATCATTGATGTTTGAATTGTGGATTGGCATTATCCATTTAAAGTGTTTGCAAAAAAGTAATAGGGTCAAAAATTTATTTTTGAAGACTTTGTGACGTAAGGTTTGAAACTATTGTTGCGTTTTTTATGAAACAGCCACAAGTGGCGATCTGAAGTGACATTAAAAGCCCTACATATACTCACACCAGAGGAATTACTCTTACTCATTTACTCTTATCAGAGGAAATGGATTCTGATTGGATTCAATCAGAGGCAACTGAACTAAAGAGTTTTATTCACAAATGTTCCGTCACATTACGTCATGTCAGTCTTATGAAATAGCTGCACTTAACATTGGCTAATGTTGCCATGCTATCCCGCTTCCCCACTATACGATGTATGGACTACTCATTCAGCTACTGTAGTTAATAAAATGGGGCAAATTAAATTTTGACATAGCCTAGCACTGTTAGCCAAGATCAAAACAATCTAAAAACTAACATAGTGAATGCATATTACTAACGTTACCATAGACATTAGCTTGGAGGATGATATGAGCTGCTTGTCACTGCCATACTTTGTAGAATGGCAGATGTTTAAAAAGCAAAAGAAAAAACTGTGCGAGAACTCTTTTACCTTGACAACTGGATCCTTGCAATTTCACAAAATCACATCAGTTATTAACTGTGTCACAAGATTGCAAGTCCATCTTGTCAGGCTTTGAGAAATGTATTTGTAATAGCTAGCTGTTCAACCAGTCTTGTAGGGAACTACTGACAGCTACAGGTGTGAGATGACCAGTAATAAAAAAAGGCAAAATAATTCAAGTTCTCATATCCATCTATTTATATTCAATTTATTGTTTTTCGTATAATATTATGTGTTTTGTATAATACTATTACTATTATCGTTATCAATATGTTCATACAGCAAAAATAGAGAAGATGTGTATAAGTTTAGTATCATGAATTGAATTCTCTTGAACTCAGAAGTCCTAAGCTTTTCCTCTCCTCTGTGTCTCCAGGACTACAGATCAAAGCCCTTCTGCTGCTCTGGCTGCCTCTTTTCATCCAAGTACTTTTCTGCATACAAGAGCCATTTCCGCAATGTCCACAGCGAGGACTTTGAGAACAACATTCTGCTCAACTGCCCTTACTGCACTTACAATGGCAACAAGAAGACTCTGGAAACACACATCAAACTTTTCCACATGCCTAATAGCACTGTGCGGCAGGGCCCTGGTGGAATGGTGGCAGGAGCTGGTGGGATCATGATAAAGGACGGGGTGCTGAAAAGGACCGGAGACAGTGTGGAACAGGCGGTGTACTACTGCAAGAAGTGCACCTACAGGGACCCTTTGTACAATGTAGTGCGAAAGCACATCTACCGGGAACACTTCCAGCAAGTGGCCCAGCCCTACATTGTGAAACCAGGAGAGAAGACAAACAGTCAGAATGGTGGCACAGGGAATACAGACAGTAATAACACAAACAATGTTAACAGTAACCAGATTCACTGCAAGAAGTGTCTGTTTGTTCCAAGGACCTATGAGGCACTTGTCCAACATGTCATTGAGGACCATGAGAGGATTGGCTACCAGGTGACTGCCATGATTGGGCACACCAGTGTCATAGTCCCCCGCCCCAAACCCATTGTCATGATCCCCCCAAAAACCCAGGGAGACAAGACCATCATTGGGATGGGCCCGAAAGGTGCAGTAATGGCTACTACCAGGTCTCCTGGCTCACAGCAGCTAGGTCGAGTTATCATCTCATCAAAGACAGGCTTCAGCGCTCAGAGTCTTCTATCTGGGATGAAACATGACGCAGTAAGGTTAAAGGCTGGGGCCACGCAGTTCTCTCTGGGCAGCCAGCAGGTGAGGGTCACTTTGCCAGGGAACGCCCAGGTTTCTGTTCCCCAGCAGTCGCATGCTGCAAAGCAGCTTCTTTCTGGTGGCAGCCTGCGAAGTCCAGTTGTGGTCGGTGGCTCTTCTTCACTCAAATCCAATCCACTAGGTTCCCGTGTGCAGGCGGCAGCTACAACTGTGGCCTCTGTCACGGCCAAGAAAGGCTCCTCAGTTCTCGGCACATCCTACACTCAGAAGTGGAAAATCTGCACTATCTGCAATGAGCTCTTTCCAGAGAACGTGTACAGTTCTCATTTTGAGAAGGAGCACAAAGCAGAAAAGGTCCCGGCTGTAGCAAACTACATCATGAAGATCCACAACTTCACCAGCAAGTGTCTCTACTGCAACCGCTATCTTCCTAGTGACACGTTGTTAAACCACATGTTGATCCATGGTCTTTCTTGCCCACACTGCCGTGCAACCTTCAATGACGTTGAGAAGATGGTGGCCCACATGCGGTTGTCGCACCCTGATGAGAGTGTCGGACCACGCACAGATTCTCCTTTGACCTTTGACCTCACTCTGCAGCAGGGCAATCCCAAAAATGTTCAGTTGATCGTCACTACTTACAACATGAGAGATGCACCCGAGGAGTCGGTGGCGTTTCACGCTCAGAACAACAACTCCTCTGTGTCATCAGCCTTATCTGCCTCCCTTATATCAGGCAAAAGGTTGATGCCTCAGCATGCACCCAAAACACCTTCAGGGACTGCTGACAGTGCACCAACCAAGAGTGCCCCACAGGCATCTGTGCCCTACAAGAGGGATGTAGGCAAGACACTGTGTCCTCTTTGTTTCTCTATCCTCAAGGGCCCGATCTCAGACTCTCTGGCTCACCACCTGAGAGAGAGGCACCAGGTGATTCAGACAGTCCACCCTGTAGAAAAGAAACTGACCTACAAGTGCATTCACTGCTTGGGGGTTTATACTAGTAACATGACTGCCTCCACCATCACTCTACACTTGGTGCACTGTCGAGGTGTAGGGAAATCCCAAAATGGCCAGGACAGCCGGGCAGCTCATTCTTCTCGGGTCAGCCAGGCTCAGAGCAGTGCTCTCAAACGGGCCAGCTTTGATAGCTCTGATACCAGTGCGCCAAAAAGAAGGAAGCCTCCTGGTGAAAGGGCTCACCCACGGGACAGTCACACCACGTTTGTAGAAAATCCAGATGAACCTGTAGTTTTGGCTCTTGACCCCAAAGGACATGAAAACGAGTCTTATGAATCCAGGAAGGCTTTTCTAACGCAGTATTTCAATCAAGCGCCATATCCAACACGACGGGAGGTGGAGAAGTTGGCCTCAAGTCTGTGGCTGTGGAAGTCTGACATCTCAAGCCATTTCGTCAATAAAAGGAGGAAATGTGTACAGGAATGCGAAACCCAGAATGCCAGCGTGTTGATGGGGTTCAGCATGCATGAGCTCTGCAAAGTGAGTCACGAGCTGACGTTGGTCCCGGACGGCGTGTACGAGGGCAGACATAGCAAGAGGCGGACATCTAGAACACAAATAGGGGTGTCAGAGCAGGCTCTCCAGAGACATAGGGAGCTTGTAGCTGCTAACGGCGGCGTGTGGAAGGGAAAGCCAACTGGGACTGCAGATGGAAGTAAAGCCACGCCACCTGCCCCCAAACCCAACTGTGCCAGCAGAGACCAAACCAAGACAATCAAAAGCACCTTACCACAGAAAATACCTCTAGACCTTTCAGAGCCCATCGCCATTGACTCTGACAGCGACGAGGAGGAGCAGCAGAAGGATAACAAGGAAGAGGAGGGAGAGGTGCATCTCCATGGTAACGTACGGCTAACTGGAGCTAAGGAGAGAATGGAGCCAAGGACAGGGGCCAAGATCGTTTCAGATCTCGACGATATGTCAGATGAAGATGACGACGAGGATGATGAGGACGACGAGGATGATGATGAAGATGAGGATGAAGAGGCACACGTAGAAAACGGCTTCGGGCCCACAGAGGGCTCGGGAAGACAGGCTGCTAAAGGAAGAGACACTCTGCCCATCATTATTCCCAAGTTTGTGCCATCATCTGCGAGAAGCAGGAGCGATGGGGCCCAGCTGGGCAAACAGCAGGTCTGACTGATAAAATCAAAAAGACTCATAGTCAGAGAGACACTTTAGATTTGATCCACGCCAACAAATCTGCCTCGCCTGAACTGAAGGACGCTACCCACTTACAGCGGCTATCTGTGAAGGAGGGAGTGACAAGGAGAGAACTCAAAACAAGCCATCCAATGACTTTAAAAGGCAGGACTCAACGAGCAGCTACGATTGATGTAGGGATTGTGAACCAGTTTTAATTTTTCTTCCCCGAGCCTGGTGGGAAGGGCAAAGACAACAGAGAAGTCACACCAAACAAATAGAAAGTTTTTTGCCTTCTATATACTTTATTACATTGAGATAAGAAGTTATTAATGTTGATTTAGCCACTGAACTTGGCTTAAAATATTGAGTTGTTGTGAGGTAAAGCTTTTAAGCTGACCAGATAATCCATCGTTTTTCATGTAGTTATACTGAGATGGGTAGTGTAAATTTGTACAGTCTTTTAGACATGTTTGGACAGATGTTTCCGTACATGTACCCTTAAATATTTGCTATTACCTGTGTGTAAGGTAGCCTCATATGTTCTACATTGGTATGCTTAACGATAGTTGTCGCTTTGGTGGCTGGTATTTTCTGTATGTTTAAGTTTATTTTTTAACAAAAAACTAGTTTTTTTGCAAAATAATATATCTATATATAAATAAAATAACAATTGATTTGTTTTTGCTTTCAACTTGATTAGATTTTATTTTTTTAATTTCCTTTTTCTATGATTTCTGTTTTGAGAGGATAGCAGTGCTAAGCTGTCATGTTCTCTTTCAGTTTAAAGGAGCATTTCATCAACATTTTGCAGCCTTATGCTCATTAGCTTCAACTTGACTGTACTTGGTTTCTCTTTTCACAATTTTAACTCGGTTTCTTTGCCCCACAAGACTGGACAGTAACCACCATACTGATACTGATACCCCAAAAGTTTTTTGTTGTTGTTTTTTTTCCCAAAAAAGAGACTTGTGTTCAATTTGTGTTTTTTGAATTGTGTGTATTTGTTTTGTTTTCATTTTTCACTTAAGCATTTATGAACAATAAAGTGCTGTAATTGTGCTTCACACAGAACCAATGGCCTTGAAAGCTTCTTCTTGTTCATAGTAAGGAACAGAGCAAGAGATTGTTGCTGCACAGCAATAATGAAAAAAAAAAAAAAAAACTTTAAATGTATTTATTTTAATCTGTAAATTAATGTATAAATTTTAATAAATTTAATTTATTTTTATCTGTATATTTGTCACAGGGGGCTAGTTGTGCCTTCCAATACCTGTAATACCATACTATTTTATATTCCAGAAAAAGATCATGTAGGTCCCAATACATAGAATGTCAATATATGAGCCAGAAGGTAAAACAACAACAAACAAACAACAACAGGTTAAAACATAATATTACGATAAAGTAGTATTTGTCATTTGTATGGATAATTCATGCAACAGTGCCAGCAGGGAGCCAATCAACTGGTTGCGACAAAAAGTCAGATCATATAGAAGTCTATGATAAATAAGTCTAATTCTCACTTGATTTATTAACACAGGGTTTATGATCTCATTAGCAAGTATTCAGTACAATATGCTCGACAAATAAAACCCAAAAGAAAAGACATCATTGCTCATGCTCCATGATGATGTGTGATGAGGGGTCACAGGTCAAACTGCTTGTAATCTCCAAAAAATAACGTAAATCAGCATTGGATTGCAGACATTGCTCCCTGTTGTCACATACTGCCTGAGCAGAAAGACAGATGAAATGCAGACTCCAGATCCAGACCAGCCAAACATCCAATAAGGACGAATACAGCTCCAAAGAACATGACTCATTCAGTTTTTGTGTTTTTCTAAATCTAATGTTGCAGTTTATTGTCCCCATTTGACTACAAGAGACATAACAATGAGATTCTGTTCTCAATTGTACTAGAAAGTAAAGGTGTGCGGGTCTGAAAACGATCCTTTCAATTCGTCAATTAAATCTTATTTTAAGAACTGTTAAAATTAACCAGTAAAATATTACATCTACCAATCAGGTCTGACTTAGCTTCGCAATGCCATGTCAAGCACACAGTAATGAGGTTTTGCATTCCTCAGTGAAGAATACCAGTTCAGGTGGGCTTCACAGCAGAGAAGAGTGAAGTTGTTAGGCAGCAGTTGTATCACTGAGCCAAAAATAGTTTCAATAACATCCAGCATTGCTTGGTAACCAAAATTAACTTGCCAACCAATTTAGTCTCACAAGATCAGTGCCGTATCATATATAGACTAGAGTGGAGAATGAGGGTTTCACTGTGCAGAACAATGATTTCACTGATAGAAAATCAATTTTTACCATAGAAATGACAGATGAACGTACCAAAGACATCTGCATGATAACTAAATACTTCTAATTAATAATAAGAATTATGATATTTTGACTGTGGTGTTATGAATAAGACATCTTCAAAAATTTCCATTAGCTTCAGTTGGTTACCTGTAATCTGTGAAAACCTACATGTGAAAATAGTTGGGTTTTTTTCAAAGTTGTCAAGGGGATCTCAGTACCAAAATGTTGATTTTAAAAAATATTTGTTGCTTCTTTTTAAACTGGAGACACCAAATAGGCTGGTGTGGACATCATCAGGCTGTCAAATTATTATCGGGCTATTCAGACTACTGTAACCGAATTTCCCCTTGAGGGATCAATAAAGTATTTTTGATTTGAGTTGATTGATTTTGATTTGAAAAAAGTTTTAAAGTGAAATCATTGATATTTCTGTATTACTCATCATGGCCCTTTGTAATTGATTTCTAGTTTAAGCCATCAATGTAAACCAATGGTTGTCACACCAAGCCCTAGAGCTGTGACACAAGCATCCTGACCGCTTGACAAAAATTTTAAGAATTTTTTTAATATAAAAGCTATTTGCTCATAGACTTCAACATTGTATTAATATGACAACACCAACATGAAAAATTACCCTTACCCAGTGAAATTACAAAACTTCTCCTGGTGGCTGTGGTTAATATGAATGATGGTGAGGCTGAGTATACAGCAGCTAGGGCGGGAGAGTCTTTCACCCCGACATGAATGAGAACGATGTGAAAACTAAAGTAAACCATGTGATTCAAACATCATTCGAATTCCATGCATCACATTTTTAGTTTACTGTGTCACTTTATTAACCTTTTAAACAGACTTTTATAATGCCTACCCAGGAACTGTACTGCTCTAACCCCAAAGAGGTGGTTTTGGTAAATACAACAAACTGCACTTTTCTTTTTAACATAAAAAAACAGCTAACCTTATATTAATGTAAATAAAGTGCGCTGAGTACTCCACACTGTACTAGCCAAACGTTCATGAGTCGTTTTGCTTGGTATTGACAGGTGACCTGCTCTATCATTTATTCTGAAGATCTTTTTGGGTATAAATGAGCATCAAGCTGAATGTTTGGTCTCACCATAATGAAATAGTGTCTCTAGCAGCACCTACCCCGGTCTCCCCTAATCCTTGTTTCAGTGCCTTCCAAGGTGCACAATCAGGTGCTTCAAGGAAACTTGAAACAGAATATATGATGTGTTTGTCAGACAGCTACAACACATCCTGAGTTGTGGTTACACAGCTCAAGCTCAAGACGGAACACTACATTATTAACCCTTTGCTGAGGTCCCCCATTGGATGAATGGAGCTCTTCCAATCAGGTCTGACTGAGCTACATCTTGTGAGTCACACTGTTCCATCAACCCAGGCAAAGTGAGTGTGTCAGCTGTGTATGCTCATTGTATATATTTGTACCTGCGACTATTTAATAATAATCCCGTCCTGTGCGGCCCTGGGAAGAAAAATCTAAAATGGAGGGAAATTACCCCAGTGCAGAGGGAGAGAGTGAGAGATGCAAGACTCTCCTTGGCTGGCTAGTCAGTGTTGCTATGCTGTTGTAAGGAGTGAGAGAGGGAGGAAGGGAGGGAGGGAGGGAAGGAGTGGTGGGGGAGGCTGAAGGAGAGAGAGAGTGAGAGAGGCCTGGTAGACTGTGGGGGAGGCGGAGGCCTCATCTGCAGTGCTGTGTGCAGAATGAGCGCTTAACAGCCTTTCAAAAGGGGGAAGGGGAGGTGAGGGAGAGAGGGAGGCGAAGGGAAGGGGTGGGGAGCGGAGCCGTGGGGGGAGAAAAGGGGGAGTCAGAGCGGGATGGGAGTGCGAGGGAGGAGAAGCAAAGAGAAGAGTGGCAAGGTAGGGGCAGACGGAGGAGGGGTGTAGGGGGGAGGGAAAAGAAGGAGGAGAGATGGAGAGTAGGGAGAGGAGGAGCGGGGGGAGGGGAGGTGATGGTGGAGAGACTGGCGCCCCCTGTAGCTGGAGGAGAGACACAGAGAGGCCCTAGTGTGTGTGTGTGTGTGTGTGTGTGTGTGTGTGTGTGTGTATGCTGTCAGACACAAAGAGGCGCAGGCGGCTGAGACAGAGCAGCCCGATCAGGAGGAGGGCTAACTGGCCGAACTGGCCACAGGTCAGTTTAGCATTTGCCCCCTCCTGACCTGCAGCATGCATCCACCTGAGCCGTGCCACATGAGCCCCGAGAGAGGCGGAGAGGGAGGAACAGGTGGAGAGAGAGGGAAAGAGACTAACATTAGGCGAGGTGATTAGGGAGGAGAAGGAGACACAACGGCTGTGCGGAGTCGCTGATGTCGCCCCCTGTGGGACACTGGCAGGACCCGGCACGAGTTTCCTTCGGGGAGGGGGCAAATAATAACAAATTTATACAAATGCTTGTGCCAGTGGAAGTGATGCCATGGGTACCAAATTTCATCATGTACTTCACATCCTCTGAATATTGCATGTCGCTAGAGGTCATCTAGATCAGGGTGCCACACAAAGTGGGACAATGACACCAGCACAGACACAGAGAGAGACAGAGGAGGAGAGAGAGGGCGGGGGGAGGAGGTGGGGAGGCTAAAGAAAGGCCTTGCAGACTGCGGGGGAGACAAGAGGCCTCTTCTGCAGTGCTGGGTGATGGAGTGGGGGGAGGCTTGGAGAGGGGTGGACTGGAGGGAGAGATGGTTCCAGACCTAACCTGCTACCAGCGCCTCCTGCAGTTTGAACGGCCTCGCTGCACACATAAGCACAGTGCAAATGATTCATGGACAGGACATGGTGAAATTGAATGATTCAGGAGGCAGAGTCGACTGGGTAGAGAAGGAGATTGAGACCTGTGGTCAGTTCTACAAGAGGGAAGTCAGTTGTGATGGTGGTGAGACAAGAAGATTAGTGTAAGGGGAAACAGGAGGCATAAAGGAGAGCCACTGTGAGCCTATTTCCTTACTGGGCTGGGGCAGGTTCGAGGTGGGTTCAACTTATGAACCAATTTTCTTTTCCACTGGCTTGAGAGTCTTTACGTTACTGTATAGCAGGCTACTTTGTCTCTCTACAAATGTTGCTCGTAGCTGTATGAGCAGGCATCTGACACAACATGTACAACACATATGTTTTGTTTGTCTTGTCAATATGTACAGCAAGTATGTTCTTAATAACACTGTACGTAAGATGTTAGTGTTGGACTTTGTTGTAAGCTAACAATAACCCACTAGCATTAGCCTGCTAGCTCTTGGTTCAAGACCAGTAAAAGACTTGGTACCACTCTGGAACCAGTTCCAGGTTCTTTGTCAAGTCAGGATTAGGCACCAGCTCTGAACTGACCTTGTCACCAAGTCTAGTCTGTTTCAGGTTTTAAGTCTTAATTTCTACTTGCTTTCTTAGTATTTTGACTTAACATCTCATAATTACGACTTAATATCTCAAGATTAGGCATGGGCCCCATACTGGCCCTGGAACTGCTTAAAGTTGTTACTGTAGTTGCATTGTCCCAGGGGTCGGCAACACGTGGCACTTTAAGCTGCAATCAGTTAATATTTTAATTTTCATTACATTGTTTGCTGCAGTGACACTTAGATGATCTAATTGTAAAAATATTTGGCCCAGAAATACTTGCATTTTTCTTTGATTTCAGTAAACCCAAATGTATCATAGAATATATACATCTGGATACATACATCCTCTTAATTTTTACCAAATCTTAAAAGCGGTGGCTATTTGAATGGCGCAAAGATTTTCTGTATCTGTGCTTCAATGTAAGACCAGAAATCACTTTAAAAACAGTTACGTTTTTAAATTGTAATGGGTTTAATTTATAAATGTATTAAATATTGGCAAATAATGAATTCTAAACTATATATTCACAGACTCATACTGGACATTTCATAATTTAAAAAGACATTCCAGCTGATGCATAGGCATGTCATTTAGCGCTTTTCCTCCCTGAATAATGGGCCGCTGAGGTCTGTGCTTTTCTGAATAACTTATTCAGATTCAGGCATCTCCATAGCACTATGTTTACATGCTTAACTGTTCAAGGAACATTTTTTCATACTTTCTGTGAGAATAAACTTTTTTTCACCTTCTGTCTGAAACAATCAGTTAAAACCCTGCCCTGATTTGTCCACATGGCCTTCAGTGTGACTGCACTGCCATCGCAGCCAGGGAATGACTGCAGGCACCTTCTGCTCAGGTAGAGCAACTGTGACCTCACAGCCTTCTAAATATGGGCTGTGTGCATTGAATCTGCAAAAAATAACAAAAGAAAAACAAAACAAATTTTTGGTTCTGTAGAATATACTTTGTTAATTGCTTTCAGTGTGAGGTGACTGGGTCCTTGGATTGATCCTGGAACAACTGATCTACATCAAACTCATTTCATGAAGATGAAGCCCATTTATTGTACACAGATTTTTTAAATTCAGACATAAAACTCAAGTGACTTAAAAGCTATTTTATGCTGAATCCATCCAATCCTCCAACGGCGTCATTTAAGATTTAAAAGTAGCCTCAGTGGATCAGAACTATCTCTGCCACATAGCTAGCACACAGAAATGTAACTCAGAGAGAGTAGAGTGAATTTATTTTGTTTGTTTGTTTGCAGTCTGCCTCTTTCACTTCTGGTTCTGGTTCTCCATGCCTCTTTTCCCTCCAGCGGGTCCAGCCAAAACGGCGTGGGCCTCCAGCAGCACGATGCCTGTGTGGGCTCCCAGGAAGTGGGAGGAGTGGCAGGGCAAAGCTCTGCTCTTGGCCTAAGGAGAAGCTGCACCTACTGACTGTGGACTGAAGAACTGTAAGGCCTTATCAAAATTCAACCTAATGGCACTGTGGCAGATATTAGGAATAAATATCTATTGAAAAAGCTAATATATTGCATATGGGCATCATTTACAAATTGATACTTCCTACTAACCAGTTAAATGTTCCTATAGTTACTTTTAGTCCCAGATAAAACACGTGCAGTCTCCATTTTGTCTGTCTGTCTGTGAATCAAACTTTCCAGGATGTTGCATGTATAAGGCAGCAGAGACTCAGCTGCTGACGTCATCGTCATCTCACTGGAGAGAGAGAGGGAGATAGAGAGAGCCCCGGCAGACTGAGGGCCCCCTCTGTGTTAGCGCGTGCACTGAAGGAAAGAGAGAAAGGACCAAGAATGAGAGTGTGTGGCTGGATGTAGATGGAAAAAGGGTGTCTGCTGCATCACGGTGCACATCCTGCAGAGGGGTTGGCGGGAGGGGGTGAGTGTTATGGAGGGCAGGATAACAAAAGAGAGGTGTCTGTCATTTCTCTGTAAATGAATATAAAATGTTACTGTGGTAATTGCTGAGATTTATTAATTTCTTGGCAAACAAAAAAAACAAGACAGCAGCACAGACTTTGGTTTAAGAACATTTCAAACATTTTATCTAAAACCCATTCTGCCCAGCTGAATGACAGTGTTATACGTCAAATGAATCTGTGGATATGCTAAATATATTTTTAAGCACTAATGGCATCATTCTTTTTTCCTGGAATTGTTTCCTGAGCTCTTTTAGTGAGGTTACTGAACTCTTGAACCTTCTTGGTGATTTTGGAACAACACATCTGCAAAGTACACATGTACAAAGCTAATTTTGATGTAATATACTAAAAGTAAAAAGACATGATGTTTTCAGTGTTTGATCTCAGTGAGATTGTCAAGAGGCTTGTGACTCCAAGTCTTTGCAGTACGATATATATTATGGAAATAAATGGTTGTCTGACAGGGGAAAAAAATAGGAGGATTAAAGAACTTTAACAAAACAAAATTCATTGATATTCATTGGTGGTTGTGAGGGACCGAGCGGACTGATAGGACACGACACAGGGATTTGTGGTGAAAAACAAAGTATTTTCTTTTATTTCTCTAAAAACAAGAGAAAACAAAAACTTAACAAACAGCCAGCACCAAAAACAGAACAAAAAGAACTAAATTTATCAGTGGGTTGAACAGAACATTAACATAACATCACAATAGAACTAACCAACCCCCTCCTACAAGACACATGGAGGTATATATAGTGGTCGATCAGACCAACAACCAAGCCGAAGGGAGGGTAAACAGTAAATAATT
>JAOWBC010001714.1:298206-310539 GCA_028566105.1 Hypoplectrus providencianus
AGTTTATAGTAGGTGTGTAAATGAATAGCAACAATATTATTTGCAGAAATAGAGGGCCCCAAAATCCTATTTTGCTTTGGGCCCCTTGAAGGCTTGGGCCGGTTCTGATTCCGGCTCTCGTAATTTTGGTTTAGCATCTCGAAATAACGACTTGCAATCACGCAATTCAAAATAAGTATCTCATATTTACAGCTTACTATCTCATAATTGAGACTTGGGATCTCATCATTTCGAATATAAATATCAAATAATTAGATCATGCTATCTCTAATTTTGACTTTCTCTCTTACATAATTACAAATTGCTATCTCATGAGTAAGACCTGGTATGTCATTATTTCAACCTAGCATCTTTTAATTACAAATTGCGATCTCGTTATTTTGATTTAGTATCTCAAATGCGACTTATATCTCATAATTACAAATTGCTAGCTTGTAATAGCAACTTACTATCTCGTTATTTAGACTTTGTGTCTAATTAAGAATTAACTTGACAACCCTAAATTACGACCTTTTATGTCGTAATTTCAATTTAGTATCTCGTAATTACATCTTGCACTGTCATAATTTTGAGTTTGTCTCATGACAATCTCATAATTACGACTTTTCGTTCTCACATACCAGAATGTAACAGAATGATGAAAGATAAAATTATTATTGAATTAATCAATATGCCCAATATGTTACAGTTTTAGCCTCTTAAATGTGAGGATTAGCTGTTTTGCTGTTCTAATAATTTGGAGGTTGGACAAAACAAGATCTGTGAAAGTGATAATTTGGGCTTTGCTCTCACTATTATTACTATTTTTACAAACAAAAAAAAATCAGTCAACGGAGAATATAATCAACAAATTATTACTATAATTGAATTTTCATGACGACATTTTTATTGAAATAACAAATCAAATGAAACACATCTAAACCTAGTAGTGTTTTTACAAGATATTTTAACTTTTACTTGAATAATGGATCTGAACTCTTCTTTGACTACAGCCACTTCCACTCAATCCCTTCAGATGGGAGGGTAGGTGCCTTACATTCAACTCAGCCACCATCATTGTGTCAGCATATGTGAATAAAAGTCAAATTTCTATGGTGGAAAAGCACAGTGCAAATTCAGTTGATTTGAGTTATGAACTCTTTAACGTTTGTTTTTTTTGTTTTTTTTTTTGTCAACTTCAGTTTTTACAAATGTAAATTTTCTATCCATTTAAGAGACCAATGGTTTGTTATACTTTGTCAAGTCTAATCTCGTTTTCCATTCTGATTTATAGTTTGCTAAACAGATATTAGGAAGTGTTTCCCTAACCTAATAGGGAATTATAGCAGTGAATTTACAGTATATGTGACTTCATCTTTGATGAGGCAATCTCATTGGGTCCTACTATTTAATATGTATTGTAAAAACGCATATGCAGACCATTTGTCATATGTACACAGATTTTTCCATTTGCTGTTAACAGCAAAAAGTTTTCTTTCTCTTTGTATTTCTGTATGTCATACTGATGCCCCAATAAGAGATTGCTATCCATATTTTAAGTTTCATTAATTATTGTTGTATTTTAACTTTTTCTTTAATTTACATTGTTGTGCTTTTAAGAATCTATTTTCCATATGTTTAATACCTGTTTTTGCTCCAGTTTATGTCCTTTCTGATCAAATTTGAGTAGTTGCATCTGTCTAGAATTAATCATTATTTCTTGAATCATGTAATATTGAGTACTTGCTTTATGATATTAACTGTTTTCAATACTTATTTTAAAGATAAAATTAATCAAACATGACAAATAATTAAAGCCAATTTCTTGGTGTAGATTCACTCATATTTAAAGAACAAGAACAGAAATGAAACAAATGACCTTTCATCATGTGTTTCTCTGGTTGATGTTGAGAGTGAAAGGTTATCAACTAGTTCTGTGTGTTAGTAGATAACCGGCTTGAACCCACGACTCACAGACAAGACAAGGTTATGTTATGTAAAAAGTTCATGTTTACTCATGGCCAAAACCAGGCAGACAAATCAAAACAGGAAAAAAATAAACCCCAAAAAAGGGTCATGCCGATAAACAGAAGTCCAGGGTTCAGGTAGGATGAACAACAGGCAAAAGACATAACCGTGAGAAACACTGTGGCAGGAAAGTAATGAAATGGGCTGGTTTATGCTCAATACCACAGGGCAAATTAGGGGAAGTCAAAAAGGGTGAGCAGGTTGGCAGGAAAGGTCAGGTGATGAAGAAAAGAAAGGAGTTACTTGCAAGGTAGGGGGTGAATGAATCTGAGATGAGTTTAGTATTTTTCTTGCGAAAGTAGAGCCGACAAGACAATGAATGGCTAGGAGTTGGCTTGAGTGTCATCCAATTAGTATAATGTTACTGGCCCTTATGTTACATTTGAAACCCCTGCAAATACTTATGATGAATAACCTTCCCTATCTTAACCAAGTATTTATTCACTATTTTCAAATGTTGGCAACTATTGTATAATAACATAAAACACATATGAAATTTTACTGAGCAGGTCGCCAGCACTGGTTGGTCTTTATTGCTTTTGGCCACGAGATGTCACTATACTATAAGAAATAAGTTACAATTATTTGTTACATTCATTTCCGCTTAAATGTTATATCTGAATTACATAATATCGATTAATTGAAATATACATTTTTTTTTACATTTGTAAATGATAGCACACATAGTACAAAATTACGCCACATGATATTGTTGCAGTTTAAAAAAAATGTCCTGAGCCCAAACAACTTTTAGAGTGATAGCACATAAGCAGCGTGGTATTTCATTTAGTTCAGAGTGGGGTTGGGATACTCTGACACTGTGAGGGCTGGGTATGAAAGAGGGCTCTTATTGAGAAGAGACCGAGACTTTTATTTTGAAATGCGCTGTCAGCTCTCCAGGCTCAGAGAGAGGTAGAGGTAGCCCCATAGACAGTGCATAGTAGTGGTGTAGCTACATTGGCAGCAGCAAGTATGAGAGGAGATAAGTTTGCTGGGTGAGCTAGGCTGGTTGGCAGCCGTTGTCGCATTCTGGGAGAAACGACACGAAACGTTGGACGTCGAGGAGTCGCGGGACGGTCCGTGTCACTGGGACGATAACTGCTGGATACATAAGGTTTTTGGATACAGAGCAGCGGCGGCGGCAGGAGCTGGGCGAGTGTGTGAGTGCTTTTGGCGGCGGTCCCGCTGCTAGCGAAACATGAACAAAAACCACAGAGTGCCGAGCAACCGTTCTTTGAGTGCCGTGGAGGTGAAGAGCAAGGTACATATGCAGACTTCTTTTTCAGTTTTCTAGCTTTATTTGAAGTCCCAACTCTCCCCATGATGATTACTCTGGCTAATCTAGCCTGCTAAGTGGCTTGATAGCAAGTTATGATGTCGCACAAACTACATAGACACGAGCTAGATTAAAACTAGCCAACATATGATTTGTTACTCGGACAACTCGCTGGTGGCTCGCCCTACTCAAAATTGTATTAACAGTGGCGTAGTTTGATAGAGTTGAGCTGAGTTAGTTTGAAGGTGGAGGTTATTGTCAGCTGACGCCGCAGTGAGCCAGTGTCACCTGTCACAGCCTCCTCCGCCGCTCCTCCCTGCTCATGTACCAGATATTGACTCAAAGTTTCAGTCACATTTTCGCTGTATAATAACGCCTTGGGAAGTTTACTTTGGTTACAATGCGTTAGGTCAAAATAGCAAGGTGTGACGTGATAATGGCTGCTTGTTATGTTATCGTCCCGTGCGTGTAGGTGTCACTCGGCCTACGACAGGCTCATGGCTCCTTCCGCTACGGTCTTCCTGCCTACCTCCTGCCTAGGACATGATTACACTCCCATACGAAGGAATGGGGCGTCAGGGCGCTTTTTGTTGCTAATAACAATGTTTTTTAAACTCCATATGTTGACACAAACTTGATCTATTTCTTTGTGTCACTTCACACTGGCAGCTAAAATATACGTTTCACTCGTGCCACTTTACGGAAAGAGATAAAACACTCCATTTAACAATGCTCTGCCCCTTTCCCAGACGGAGCACTACAGGGTCACTGAAATGTTTTGTCTGCTCTTGTCTGAATGTTGGTATGTACCAGAAACAGGCCTGAGACTAGTTTTATTTCCCATGAAACTTAAACTACTCTTCCTCGGATCCATGGTCAAACATAACACAGTAAGAAGAAAAAGTAGTAAAAAGGAAAAAAATACATACATTAACAATGCATCTACATTGAAATACTGAGTATCACAATTTTTAGCTTAGTTGGATACACATTTACCACAAAATAAGATTTATTTTGGACTAAGTAATACAACACAGTATCAAAGATCTAATGCAATAGTCTGTATGTTTGTTATTACACACGTTTTTTTTGTATTTTAAAAAAAGTGGTCTTCAGGTTAGTTCCATTTAACAACAACTTCATACTGCTTTTTCATATAGTAGTAACTCTGTTAGTAATTCTGCTTTGTACAAATGCATAACATGACGAGCGTCCAGCTTGGCAGTGAATTGTAGATCATCTTTAGTCAGTGCTGGGCAACTGTAACCACAACACTTGGTACTTCTCACCAACACCACCAACGGGACATTAGGTTCTGTGTCAGCCAAACAGTTGCCTTGAGATTAGGCATCTGCAGCCATTGATCCAGTCAGACTAAACTGATTACTACATTACTCATAATCCAGCAACATGTTTTGTGGGAATACATGTGTGTAGAAAACACATTGTCTTTCATAATACTGAATAGCGAACATTCTTTGAGGCTGCTTGAGTAGACAATGCTCTTTAAGTCTTGAACATATTGCATCCACAAACACACAAACATAGAGACAGGCACATCACAAAGTCCACATTAATAATTCATCACATGTGGTTTGTTAGCTTATCCACATGGATGACAGTCTTGCAGAAAGCTTACAATGGTTTTGATGTTAGCTAGACTACTAGAATAATGTGTACCCATCATCACTGTCTCAAATCTCAGACACTTCATACGGTGGTTTGCCCCAAAATAAAGTGCTATTTATTTATCTAGTTGCCAAGTGTTATAGATAAAAATATCTACCATATAGATGTTAAATAGGAAGGTACTCAAAGATGCTTGACTTTTGGTGCTTAAAGAGACAAAAAAATGCATACTTAGATCAAACATACTATAATTAATCAATGAAACTGCTCACAATAAACTCCGTAGAATATCTAGATTCATAATAGCATGACAGATAATAGAAAAAAAAAATCTACTTTCAAATTGTTGTTGACTGTCCAGGGCTCTAGTCCGGACCAACATAATCAAGTCCAAGCCAAGTCTAAGATTAGCTCCAGTTGAGTCAGGTAGAAGTCCAGAGACAGTCAAGATCAAGACAAGAGCAAATTGGGTCCCATTCACGACCACAAGCGGCAATAGTGTCTTGACAGTGCTAATATAGTTATCAAAGAGTTAGAATTGAAAAATATAATCTATAATCTAACATCAAACAAATCTAAAGCATCATGTGACAGAATCAGCCAATAATAATAATGAATAATACTGTGCACATTTAATGCAAGTGGAGGCTTTTCTACCTGTCAGCTATCTTATGGTTCCTTAGGCCCTTAATTAACCAGTTTTTCAATCTCCAACCTACTCTTATGTCTTATACCATTGTGCTCACATGTTTTTCTATCTGCTACATCCCAGTTTGGTGCAGAGTTTCGACGGTTCTCCCTGGATCGGTCGAAGCCGGGCCGATTTGATGAGTTCTATGGCCTCCTGCAGCATGTGCATCGCATCCCCAATGTGGAGTTGTTGGTGGGCTATGCAGATGTACACGGTGACCTGCTGCCCATCAACAATGATGATAACTACCACAAAGCCATCTCCACTGCCAGCCCTCTACTCAGACTGTTTCTGCAGAGGAAAGGTAAGCACAGAGGAAGTGTCTAACAGAGTCAGCTTCCACCTGATAGGTCAGACCTGCTTTCGTAGACAAATATGAGTCTTGTGTTGGCTTGAAATTCTATTGGGTAGAAATATGGGATAAGCATTTGTGCAGGAAAATATATTATTAAATTTAAGCACATCACCTCAGCAGGCCATTTTTTAAAACTGCAATGTTACTCATGCATTTTGTCCTCATTGAGCTGTGACTACAGACAAGCTCCTCATCCCCCTGTGCTCCAGTTTTGTCATTTTCTGTCCCTTTCTGACCCACAGGACTAAAGGTCAGCGACCTTGCTGAGAAGCAGTGTTTGTTTCCAAAGCAGTTCCTCCTCAAAGGCTGGAATAAAAACTAGGAAGAGTGAGCATGAAGAGAAATAAAGAGTAGATAAATATTTGCATATAATAGATTTATTCACTTTTCTCTGACCACTATTTTTCAAACTGTCCAGGGGGTATTACTGAGATGAGGATATCCTGTTTCTTTGGAACGGCAGTCATATGGGAGCTTTGTTTTTTCTGTGGTACTGCTGACTGGTTCAACACAAACCTTTTTAGTAAACAATATTTCTGTTGTGTCTTACTTCCTCTCTAGCTCAGGTATAATTAATATTAATTACTATTGTGAGGCAGTTCCTTTACGTCTTTTTCAGGTGCTGGGGGATGGAATTAGTTGTAACACCTAGAACTGTTGGTTGCGGTAATATTTGCTCATGACTGTAGTAGTTAGTCACTGTTTGCTTATATCTATGGATTAGCATAAACCTGTTTTTGTCAGTTTACATATAAAGTATTTACTGTATTGATTTTTGAAGTGCCCCCCAGCTAATGAGTGGCTGTGTGTGACCTGTTGAATGCAGGGAGGACCTCGGGGTCTGCTGGCTGTAGCAGGTCGGACCGCATGCTCTGTTGTGTTTAAGCTGTCTTGCTGTGCCATATGACCCTATAGACGCTAAGCCACTTTGTCAGGAGGAGATTAGTGGGGTCACTGTGTAGCCCTGCATGAGGCCGTGTTTCAATTACACGCTCCAGACACAAGTGCCACGCTGGGCTCACTGCTGCTCACACACAGAGAAACACATGGAAACACAGCCATGCAGTTGAGCAGGCATCACGCATCACTCATGCACTCTCACACACACGCAGACACACACACTGCCTTGTAGAAAGGACAGAACAAAGACTGGAGTTACACACACACTAATGCAGCCACAGCCCCCTGAAGACCCCATTATCCCCAGACCCTGGTTTCCCTCCTGATTTGTGTGCCCCCCTTCACCTCACTGCTAAGCATCAGTTGGGCCCAGATTAAAAAGCTCTGCAGTGTGCGGATGCAGCACATTGTCAACCAATATATCAATTATTTTATCTACAGTTATTATCTCAAATGATTCCCACAACGGTGGGATGCTTTTAGGCTCATATTTGTTCTTTCTAAATATTGAAACTCTGAATCTGTTTTTATTGTGTTTTACACAGTGTTGAACCTTTTGGGAATCAGGGAAATATTTAGATGTTAGCAAACAATGCAAATACTCTAGAGTTCTTAGGGGAAGCAACTATGTGGCAGGAGGTTTCTTGCTGAGGACCCAGGGAAGTGCATTTGAAGTTGTATGGATGAGTGAGTAGTTGTCTCGGAAGCTGAAATGCAACGATGCGGGCAGTGTATTTTGATAGTACAGTATTGTGAAGTATTTTGTGATTCCCATCCTTTGTTCTGAACTAGAACATTTTTAGCAGATACTACACTAGCCAGCACAAATCCAATGGGAGATGTTTTAATTAGAAAAAAAACATCACTTAATGAGGCTAGTTAACTCAAGCTTTTTCTTGTTAATTTACATGTTAGTCACACTTGTGCAACCCCACCCCCTACCTTGAGTTTCAGGACAAGAGTGCGACCAGTTTGTATTAAATGCAGTCTTACAGTCACAAACTGGCCTATGATGCCATTAGACCACTAGGTTGTCCTTTGAGACTGTAACTGAGTGATTATGTAAACGTCTTCCATGGTTAGTGGTTAAATATGATGTGATTGGTCATGATTGTGTAAGAGCAGGACTTCAGATGAGGCAGCAGCATTAGTCAAAGTTTGTTAAAAGTTGGCCTTTTTAGAATAGTACAGTGAGATCTTAATGGGAATGACATTTAATGAGTCTTGAAACAGTTTGCTCCATGTGTGTCCTGTTAGGTTGTTTTTTTTATTGGTCTGGAAGGCTAAATCCTGCATATCCTGCGCTAGGTGTCTGTAGAGAGAGATTTGTTCATTCATTGATGTGCAGATGGTTTGTTGGATGGATAGAGGGATGGACGTTAGGCTGTCAGTATCTGCTGTTGTATTGTTGTGGTGTGGTTCTTGGATAATACCCGCATTGTTGTTGTTTATGCATTCACGCTACATCACTGAGCAGCCATTACTGTCGTATTGTTCACAGCTGACAAATGAGCCGAATGTCTGCTGTGTGTGGACTACAGGACTCTGCTCATGCCAGTCATTTTTAAAATTGCTTCTACACATGCCAATATCACTCAACGGCAACGGGGATCCCCCACCCCCCATCCCTGTTCCTGAAAAATGTGTTGATGATTATTAAGCTGGCATTGAGGTGTCCAGTGTTTACTGGTTGTCATGGCAGCAATGAAGAGGCCTGTTCATAGGTGGATTAACAGTGCTTGAGTCTGTTTAAGGCTGATGGCTGCAAAGCTGCAAAGCATGCTGGGAACAGTATTCCTAGCATTTGATAACATGGATTGTCTGCAGCATTTGAATGTGTCTAATTTTGTCATGCAGTTGTAATTGATTTGAGTAGTGCATTCATCTGACAACCCAGGCAGCACATTAGATGAGCTATTTAGAGCTACTTCCTGGTCCACAGTTTTTGCAAATTTCAGTGTAAATGGAGAATGTTGTGGTTATTAGTTGACTGTTGACGGCAAAATGGTCTAATGACTATTGATCATCTAAGTTTCCTTTGAAAATAATATTAATGGCTTTGTGGTCATATCAGTGTTGTTTTAGGTTCTGACAATGAGCAGCTTTTTGTCAGCTTTGGAGACATGGCTGTTTGACCTGCTGATTCACAACAATTGAGGGAATGATCATTATTGCATAGATACGTGTGAATTTTCACTGAAAAACATGTTAAAGTGATTATGGCATGAAGGAAAAATGGCTTATTTTATTAAATCAAGTACAATAACCGTAAAGAACACTACACTCACAGTCTACGCAATTGCTGACAACTGACTTTGACTTTTTGTGTGTAAAAGATGTAGCCTATAAAGTGATCCACAAAATGAACCCCTATTTTCTATTCACTCCCTCAAAGCTTTCTTTCCGCCCGCACCATTAGAACGTCAAATGTTGCATTTCAGATAAAGTTTATCTGATACATTTTACATTCAGGTTTATATTTGATGGCTATAAACATGATTGTCAAAAGGGATTTTCCTGAGTTCAACTAACGCCATGTTCAGTCAGTCATCCTGAAAGTTTGCACACACACACTACAAAGAGTTTTCAGGTTGTCCTTCATGTAGTGGGAGCAGCTTTTCAAGCAGCCTCTCTCAGGGCGTGGGTTTGTTTAGTGACGTTGCTCATTGCTCACAGTTTCAGTCCTAAATGACCTGAACTCCAAGGTGGAGAAGAAAGGTATGGAGAAGGACAGGAATGCTTGTATTTGCGTATCCCAGCAGGGACT
The DNA here is from genome assembly GCA_028566105.1 of Hypoplectrus providencianus. Classification (NCBI taxonomy): domain Eukaryota; kingdom Metazoa; phylum Chordata; class Actinopteri; order Perciformes; family Serranidae; genus Hypoplectrus; species Hypoplectrus providencianus. Next base: position 307,832 of record JAOWBC010001714.1, read on the forward strand.
GCCTTAGTAATTAGTAACCAGGGGCATGAATCATCCCGCCAGAGAAAAGGAAATCTACAGTGTGAAAGTACAACACGGACAAAGTCTAACCAACCTGCAAAGCAAGCATTAGAGCAGGATAACAGCAGCAGCTCTAAACGTGATAAGCAGTGTACTGAGTCCGTTAAGTAATGAAAGGGAGAGAACTGTAGGTGCAGCAAGTGAAAAGATGGGATGAGAATGTGACAATCACAGAGCCTGATGAAACAAGGAAGACAGTGTGGAAGAGAAAGAGATTTGGATAAATGAGACAAAGCATAAAAAAGCCAGAACAAGTGAAGACTGCACTGCATGTAATGAAGGAGCGCTGTATACTGTGAGCTTGAGATAAAACGATTAAAATATGAGGGACAAAGGGCTGGCAGGTGTAATGGATGGGGCACAGGAGAAAAGTGAAAGAGCACGATCTGTGAAAATAATAGAAATAATTTACATAGAGCATTATTTTTTCCCTAGGATGCTGTGAGGGAATGATGGAGTCATAGCAGTGGAGGAGGAATGCATGTAGGAGGACTTAGACCTAATAAGAGAAATGGAAGGATGAAAGGGAGACAGAGTAAACGGTATTGAAGAGGGAGTAATGTATAAGGCATTGTTTAGACAAGGCATGTAATTAGAGATGTGGGGAAAGGAGCGGGAGTAGTGTAAGTGTGATAGGAATGCAGCACGAGGGAGAGAGAGAAAGAGAGGAGGATAGTGGGAATAGTATTAGTGAGGGAGGAATGCAGAGTGAGGCCCAAGCTGGGTAGGGTGGGATAGAGAGAGAGAGAGAGAGAGAAAAATAAAGAGAGTGAGCGATGGAGGAAGAAGGGAGGGAGGGAAGGGGCATTTTGGGTGGAATGTGGCCAGCCTCTGATCACGTCTGCTGGCTAGATTAGACAGGACAGGAGGCCAGTCTGGACTTTGGGCTACAGAGCCTGGCTCTGTCACCAGGGGGGCACAGAGAGACGGGCACGGTGAACAGTCGAGAAAAGCAAAGGAGGACGACTGACAGAAAGCGGAGAACGTTTGAAATAAGCCTGGGAAGCTTAACAACCTCCCTCAGTACCCTTTGGAGCCTGGCTAGATGAGACAGACTCTAATAAGATGGGGGCAGTGGGAGTCCAGGCTCCCTGTTATAGACTGTCAGAATTTCTAAGCTCTGAGTTGGTTAGGATAGATGAATGGATAGATGTGGGGAGGAAAGAGGGGGAGTGTCGGAAAAAAACCTGACTGGATGAGAAAAGGAGGGAGAAACAGCACTTTGGACCCATGGGGAAAGAGAAAGGGAGAAGTGAAGGGCAGGGTGAGGGTGATGCAGTTGGCAAACATGCAAAGTGAAAGAGAGAAAGTGGACTGTTGACCACTGCAAGCCAAAAGAGAAAAAACTGAAAAACAAGAAAAGATGGCGGGGAGATGGTGGGAGAGAAAGGTAGGGATATACCATGGTGTAAAAATAATCATTAGCCTATCTGCGATATCGAGATAAATATTTCATTTATTTTTCAAAGGGAGACTTCAAACAAATGCTGCCATTTATTTATTTTTCTGTTACTTAAAGGGTAAGTGTAACTGATGATAATAATTACTGTGCATGGTATTACAGTATACCAAGGAGTAAAGAAATCTTGACAGTGTGATTATGATGACTGTCAGAAGCACAGTCGCTGCTCTTACAGTGCATGTTTTAATCTGATAGAGAGATGTTTTAGTTTTTGATGTGTGTTCTGACCAAAGAAACCTAAGGTATACACTGATGAAATGTCAGGAAGGGATAACGACATTAAAATCACAGATACAGCCCAAGCCTACCATTCTACAATCCCGTGAAACTCCTGAAATGTTATCGCTGAATGGAAATCTCATATTGCTTTACCTTTGCAGCTAAGGAAACAGAAGGAGAAGGTTGTGTTAGGTGAAAGTGTGCCATGCTTTGGCAAAGAATAATACCCTTTGTTAGCTTGGCACTTAAAGACATGCCATGAATAGATTTGAATTGAACATGGTATTGCTCTTCATACTGTTCAACACCAACCAGGAGCCTTTTTTGTTTATTTTTGGCTGTTTGAGTTCATCAAGCATGGAGTGTGTTATGATTTATTTGTAATAAAATGGAAAAAAAAAAAAAGAGATGCAGACTTAAAGTTGTTCAAACAAAGACTCAAATTGTTTTCCAGCCAATTGTAGAGGGTGCAATGAAACATAAATAATGAATTGTATCTTTTCATTTTGGCTTGTGAGCAGTCAGATGTTTTTCTTGCTGATATTTTTTTAATTAAAAAGCATATTTTCTGTCCCCTGGGCTTGCTGCTACAGGAATATTGATATGAAGCGTGATAACTGATATGCTTATCTGTGGATTTCTTACAGCACACCATTCCAGCATGTTTACCCTGGCTAGCTGCTCACCATAGTTTGCAGGCTCTGACAAGCATCTCCCAAGAGAGAGATCTACAGCTGTGGGCATATAGTTTACTCTTTAAGAATATTTACACTGCTTTACCTTTCTATCCGACAGCCAAATTTAAAATACTGCAGCATGAACTTCGGTCATTCTCAGCTCTTTCTTCAAAGCCACCAGACTCCTTTGACAAAAATAAAAAAGGAATTCAGCCTTGCATAGTGCTGGAGTTACTTGTCTGCCACTGCCTTGATTGGTTAATATGTCACACAGTAACACAAACAAAATA
>JAOWBC010001714.1:310639-334601 GCA_028566105.1 Hypoplectrus providencianus
CACACACACACACACACACACACACACACACACACACACAACAAGGAAAGAGAAGAATTCAACTAAGGATACAAGAGCCTTATTTATAGAGCACTTTTATCTAAAAACAGAGTTTACAAAGCGCTGTCAAAACAGGAAAAGTGAAGAAAATGGAAAAAATATTCAGAAAAAATGTTAAAAATAACATCAGAAAATAGACAAAGGTGAGTTTAGCAGCCTAAGGAACAGAAAACACAACAACGAAAGCCACAAAGATGTTAATGTTTAGCTGTATGTACTATGCTGGTTAACTATTAGGGAGCCAAGGTCCAGTTTTTCCCCTCAGCTAATGGTCCCATATCAGCCACTTTGAGTAGAACTCTATAGCAGCTCGACAGTGTACACACACACTTCCTTTTTAGTATATACACAAAAAGGTTGGGTTTTGGTTATGAGGCATCCCAGTGACTCATGCAGCTAAAATGTGAACATGAAACTCTTGGTTCAAATGTGACCTTTTCTTTCTGTCAAACACAGTCTGTCTCTCATCTGAAACACAGAAGGCAAACCATGGTAAATGGACCGGTGACAGGGAAACAGTTAGCCTGGTTCTATTAAAGGTAACTCGGTAGTCAGCATAGCTGGACCATATAGCCCATACTTTCCATCCTGATATAAGTGATTTCATATCCTGATAACAATAGCCCTTTTTTCTGGTTATTCAACATATATATAAGTAGTCTACACAAAATAACCACATGGTAAAGCTTATTTGTGTATACTTCTGCAGGAATTAAATACTTGACAATTTACATGAGTATTTCCTTATTTTATTAAGAACTTTTGTGCAAAATGAGCATTACTGAAAATGCCTACATCTAAGATTTATGAGATGTCAAATCGTAGATGTGTTGGAGTCAGTATACTCCTAAACACTGCCTTTTGGGATGTTTTTTTCATTGACAGCAGCCATGTGGGTTTTTTTTTTTTATCAGTCTTATTTATTGTAAAAACTGATACATCCATTATATTTCAGACAATACTATATGGCAAATTTGGCATTATTGAGTCTAATACAAAAAGTAGATAACATTTAAGCAAAAAAAAAAAATCTTTTTAGAGCCCATTGGGATATAATTGTGTTCAAAATGTCAAGTCAATCAGACTTATGATGGAGGGGTGTGGCCTTATCTTTCTAGAGTATTGTGTCTTAGGGGGTTCATTACAGTGCCACCGTGTAGCTGACTGGACTCATATTTCTTGGGAAGCATTTGCCCATCATTTCCAGTTGTGGGGCCAAGTTTCCTGTTTCTAGCACGCTCCAGCCCAAGGCAATTTGAACTGCTGCAGAATATGTCCAACAATAATCATTAACAACAAACACAATAGCCCCTTCAGGGCTATAACCCTAATTATAGCGACAATATAATAATGCACTTTTGTGTTCTAGGTAATGCAACTTAAAGGTTGCTGAAGCCTGTGACTGATAATTTGCCAATCTGAGTCCAGTTTGTTTGAAATGTGAATGAATAACTATAACATATATTTGTCTTAAGATAAAAATAAGACTCAAGGTAAGTCTTCATCCAAGCAGCATTCAACACAAATTGATTTCTTGTACTGATTTATTTAAAGTTTCATCAATCCACCTCAAACCAACGGAAAAAAACATACATATATTCCTAAGAAAATAAAAATTAAATTAAGTACAATACAGATACATATTCTTTTGGCGGCACACTACATTAAGAGAATTGTCCTTAATCATCCTTTGTCTTCTTTACATTAACTTTTCATCTGTAGTGACAAACAATTCAACCTGCACCACTGTTCATGCTTCCTGGTAATGTTGCTTTGACTTCTGTGCATGCCGGAGCAGCCAGCGTGCTTTCAAAATAAAAGCTTTGGTCCATGTTCCAAATAAAATGAAATTTAAAGAAACTGCAGCTGCAGCCCATGCAGACACAGGTAAAACATGTAGATTCCAAACTAAAGAGCAATTCAATTTAGATAATTGTGTAAAATATCTTGTTAAAAGCTTTTGTCACAATACAAATTCTATTAAGTAACTGTAAAGTATCACATGGAAATATCATTAATTGTAATGGGGTGTAACTGAAGGGCTGGCTGTTGAACTGACTGCGTGGTTTGCTGGTGTGGCACTTTGTATCAGTTTGACCTGAGGGGAGTTCTTTGGATCAACGTCTTGTTTGTGTTCAGCACAGACACCCTGCAGCAGTGCCTCAGGCTGAGAGCTGCTCCACTGAAAGCATGATATATCCTCCTGAAATGACATGATGCAACGGAGTGTCAGCCTGAATCACAGCTTGACGTGTAATTAGCCTGTTATGATGTTAATTTAAAATTTACCAGCTTTTGTTAATTTATGCTCTCTTTGTTTCTCTGTTCCCTTTCTATCTGCTACTCTTTCCTCTTTTTGTCTCCATTCCGCATCTTCCTTTTCCTCTTTTGCTCTTCTCTTTCTCTACTTCCTCTATCTTCTGTTTTGCAGAGGAAGCTGATTACACATTTGGTACCAACTCGCTGACAAGGAAGAAAAACACTGTGCTTTCGGCGGTTCTCCTGCGGCCTGACACCAACAGGAAAAAACCTCCAGTGATCATCAGCCTTCCTCGGGACTTCCGTCCTGTTTCTTCCATCATTGATGTGGACATCCTTCCTGAGACGCACCGACGTGTTCGCCTGTACAAGCACGGCCAGGAAAAACCCTTGGGCTTCTATATCCGTGACGGCTCCAGTGTGCGGGTCACTCCACAGGGCCTGGAGAAAGTCCCAGGGATATTCATCTCTCGCATGGTGCCTGGCGGGCTGGCGGAGAGCACCGGCCTGCTAGCGGTCAACGACGAGGTGTTGGAGGTTAATGGTATAGAGGTGGCTGGAAAGTCTTTGGATCAGGTGACGGACATGATGATCGCCAACAGTCACAACCTCATCATCACCGTCAAGCCTGCCAACCAGCGGAACAATGTTGTCCGCAGCGGAGGAGGAGGTGCAGCGTCTGGTAGTTCAGGACGCTCATCTGACAGCGGTGCCAGCTACTATGGCTACTCATCGCAGGTGGGTGCCACGGCGTCCATGCCATCACACATTATCCAGAACTTCCCTGTAGGGGAGCTGGAGAGTGAGGAGGAAGACGAGGACCTGGTGATCGAGGCAGGAGGCGAGGCCCAGCCCATCAGACGCGCACCCTCCAACTATAGCATGCCCTCGCTCCCTCGCTACGAGCCGCACCTCAACCTCCGCACTAATGCCACCTCCACGTCCACCCACTCTATCAACGCCAATGGAACGCTGCCAGCCAGTGGCAGCAGCGGATCACTAAACAACGCCATCGCCACTTCAACAACGCCGTCCCCGGACAGAGGAATTGAGAGGCGAAGCTTAGAGGAGGACGGCACTGTTATAACTCTGTAGGCTGGGCAATCACACACTAAACACTGGAAAAATGCTTCTACTCACACTTGCAGATCGAAAATCCTGTACCATCATTCAGCAACAGTCCCTGGAAAGCACAATAAACAGTGTACATATTCAATCTCAACATGACACCAATACCTAAATGTTTGTACATCTGAGCCCTGCACTCCATACTGTCCTCCTCTACATGCCAATGATTAGCATGTGTGCCATAGTGGTGACCCCTTCCAGTTATGCTGATACAAAGATGTCACACAAAGAAGTGAAGAAGAAGTTTAATTTGATGTCCCCCTTTCCCTTTACTTAAATTCTAAACCACTACAAGCACTTGTTTTTAACCTGGAAACTGTTGTTATTCTGAGCTTCCACAAGAGGGCAGAGGTGGGACACCCAATTATCAGCCCTGTGAGTGGATTAATGCAGTCCTGTGATCATGTAATTCCAGCCCTCATAACAAACACACACTGAAGCAGGATTTCATCTCCAGCGTTCATTGACAATCTGCCATTGTTTTTTTGCCTTGTCGTCCCACCACCTGCACCACTCGCTGACCACATCCCTCCCCCCAGGTGACCACAGCATGTGATTGGTAAACAGTTGCGGTACTTTCAAAATGCAGTATCACAACCATTGACCAAGTGCTGGGATCTGAAATAATACTGTAGTTTTTATTGTAGGAGAAACCAACAATTCTGGGTCCTTGTGTTGGCTCAGATGCTTTTAACTACTGTTGTTAGCTGTTGTTCCTCTTTTTATCTGCTGTGTTAATGACTGAGTGATAATGAAAGGTTGTTGATTTTGATTGTCCTTGGGAGCAACATGTCTTTTAAAAATCATTTACCATCCTGCGTTTTATATTGTTTGATTTTTTTAATTTTTTTTCTTCTTTTTAATATCATGTTTTTTTACACACTACTTGTACCTCACAAGTGGCTGCATGACCAGTTTCCAAAATGGCTTTTAACAGGGAATGGGACATCTAAGAATGAATTCTCATATTTCCTTCATATTGCACTCCCTTCCTTCCCACAACAAGGGCTATTTCCCCTGCTGCATGTGTGCAAATGACAAAATGTGAATGTGATTTATTGTCTTTTGTTATTTTCTCCCTCTTCATTCTGTCTGGTTCCATGTCTCAATATAACCCATATCAGTGCTGTAAAATATATTAATATTGTTGTTTTGTAGCCAGGTCCTGAGTTCACTTGGATGTGTCCAGAGACATTCACAGATGAAAAGTGTTCTCTCCAGTTCTCTCCAGTATTTCTGCACCACTTACTTTGTGTATCTTCACTCTCACTGAATTCCATTAATGACACATGTGGAGACAATATAGAGCAAGAACTGTATTCACAATGCTTCTCAAAATTGATTTTGGGCCTAAATGGCAGATCAGTGCCTGGACTGTAACACCAAAATGAAACCACAGAAGTAAAACATACAGTGAATAAAGAGAAACCACCTGTATCTCAAAGTTAGCCCCAGTCAGATTGAGTCATATTTAAACAAACAGGCATGCAGGTACGCTGGGCACACACCAGTTCACTTATTTGATAAAGGTGAGGCAGGTCTGTCTTACATAAAGTGGCTCTGATCCATCTTTGGTAATTCCATCCAAGCTGGTGCTTTTCTTAACGAGGCTGTAAATAACTTTCTCTTAGCAAAAACTTGACTGACAGATCAGACCTAACTCTTAAAAAAAAATACTATTGTATTATTGTTTTTTTCTTTAAAGCTGCACTATGAAAATCTACTCACCAGTTTTTTAAAGCAGATTTGTTATTTGGGGCTTTATTAATCATTTGACTTGATTTTCCTGTTGTGAAGTTAATCTGAACGTATCCCCACATTTTCAGAGTGCCGCTTTAATTAGTATCTGTGGGATGTTTGCACTCAAAGGACCAAGGTGTAGTTTTCTGTTTATTTCTTAGGCACGGCGCTTGTTAAACGCAGGTATTGTCACTTTTTGTTTGTAAAAAGCTTAGCTAGGCCCTTCTCTGCAACTCAAAAGAAGTGAACGCAAATGGTATTTTTTTCTGTATGTCTATAGAGTTAAGAAAAATCTTTCATTATATACCTTCAGTTTGCATTCGTATTACATTACATACAGGGTGTAAACATGCTGGAAATAGCAAGAATGCTAATGAAGTCTGTAACTTTAGGTGTGTCTATTGGCAGAAATAAAGCAATACTCATTACAGTGTGTAAGTACCTGAAACTAAAAACATGTTTTAATTAGCTTGAAATGAGCCCTTTGTATCTAAATAGGGATCGAAATGGGTCCTTTTTCTTCCATTCCGCTATATTCCTTTAGTAGCCCAGAATAGACAAACCACCACTTACTCTAGAGAGGGCCCCTTTATGACTCTATGTTACCTAAAGACCACCATATGTTCCCTACATGTTCCAAAAGGGAATGGTGAGTTCAGGGGTAATAAGTTTGTTGTGAACTGAAACTCCACCACTAAATGGCATAATGGTAGCAATAATTCAGCAATAAATTCTACACGTTGGTCCTTTAACTCCTCCTACTCCTTAAGATTAATTTGCTGATGAAATCCCACAAAAATGTTTTCTCTGTAACATGTCATGAAGCATTTAAATTCCTGCTCTCGAAATGGATCCATAACATTTATTGGAGGTTTAAGTCCAATAACCTTACGTGCTGCTACTAACTGCCTCCCTGAAGTGAGAGCAGATGGTCTATTATTTCTCTTATTGATTTTCAGTATTTGCTCCCCTGTGAAAAATAATGCCACTGATTTAAGCAGGGATTTGATCTCACCTACTAAAACATGTTGGACACACATATACAGACACTCTCAGTAAAGTGTATTGGCTTCATCTGAGCCTGAACTTGTATTGAAACTAATACGATCTCTATAACCCTAATGTTCACCCTTGTAGGTCTGATTATTGCTTGAATATCCAATGAGCCTATTAAACAGTGAATATCTATGACTGGAAATACCAACACACATACATGCATCCACCATTGTACTTCAAGCTTTGTGTATAATATGGTACGTGTGGACAGAGTACTGATGGGATTCTGTCTTTCACACCTGACATTGAATAGTAATGAATGAATGGTACTCTGAGTGGAAGTCTTTTAGAAATCAATGTTAATTTATTTTCTTAATTTCTTACTATACCACAGGACACTGGGATTGTAACCACAGCAACACTGTTATTTATTCTCTAATCATGCATCTGCATTTTTCTTTTCTTTGTATACATTTCATAACTTTATTTTTTATAACTGATATGTTTTTGTTTTGGGTGTTAATTTGTGATTGTTGTCTTGGTCGTAAATCTCATAGTAGTTGTCATGCCCAATAGGAGATGATTTCATTAGGTGATTTTACTGTTCTGGCTAAAGCAACAGGAAAATCTGTTCAAGACACTGTTTTTGTCATACTGTGAATTATCAATATTATCTTGTGGAGGACAAACTGTTTTGTTAGCACAAAACAGGCTACTTGTTTTGCTTCAAGTCAATTTTTTTTTTCTTTCTAAGTGATCGAGCAATGATTTTTGCTTGCCAGATAAATCCTATGGTATAGATTTGTAATGCAGATTGTCAGTATTTTCATATCAATACTATATATGATGTACATTTTTATCACATTAAATGAAAATGTTTTAAGATTCAACTGGAGATGTATGAATATATAGATGTACACCTGTAATTGCTGATTGAAGGAGCTGGATAAAATAAACTAATATGTAGCGTCCTTTTTGTTGTCTTTAAATGCTTAGAAATAGTTGTGAAATTGAATATAACGTTACTGAACCTGTTCTTCGTTAGCACGCTCAGTATAATTTATATATATGAACTGAACCGTTTTTAATACAAGATTATTGTGGTATTTTAGTGCCATCTGCAGGAAATGTTAGGAATAGTTTTTTTTCCTTGGGAGCTCTTCATTTGCTACAGCGTTGAAAGCTGCGAATTGTTTCCCAGTCATCGCGTAACTTGAGCACGTTTAAAGCTTCTCTACGGCATATTTCGCTGGGCAGGTTTTACAACATCAGTTTAAGATGATGCATATGATTCTGTGTGTTGCCGTTGACACTGTTTGACCCCACATAGGGGGTTACGTGCTCCTCGGGGTAGTGTTGTCAAAACCCAGACAGCTGAGCATCACGTGACATGACGTGTAACCAGCATGGCGGCGCTGAGCTGAGGTAGCGAGTCGACTGGACTGACACCGATAGCCTGGCTTTAGTTAGCTTCCCTTGTCACCTGCTAACTCGCAGGGCCAGGCCGAAAATGACGGCCTGAGAGAGAAGCGGTAGTAAGACCGAGAGATGCAGCAACAACAACAACAACGGCCACCACAGCAGCAGCAGCAACACTTACAGTTGAAGGCAGAAAACAGTAAAACCAAGAGCATGTTTCTGTCTCGGGCGCTGGAGAAAATCCTCTCAGATAAGGAGGTGAAGAGGAGCCAGAACAGCCAGCTGCGCAAGGCTTGTCAAGTGGCGCTTGGTAAGTGGGTCTATTTTGTGTCCTGCTTTGCTGAGCTGTGTTTTTATGCCGTGCTACACTGAAATGTTTCGATCGTGTCTAGCTTATTTGACAGACAGGGAGAGCTAACCAGTAAGCTAGCGTTAGCATTTGAATGGCCTTCGTCTTCGTCTGTTTTAGCTGCCTGTTGACGTTTACAGGTTATTGTGTGGTTTCATCACTTCGAAATTGTCTTGTTATTTCTGCAATGTTGACGTCCTGCCGTAACATCCCTGACATATTCGGCAGGTAAATAAGCTATTGGGTAGCCATCGTTAGCTAGTTAGGGCTAGGTTAGCTAGCTAAACAGACCAATCCCTGTGTTTTACGTAGCACTGTCACCCAGCCAGACAGCCCAGTCCTGCTCTGCAGCCAGACACACAGGCTACCTAACTCCAGGATACTCTGACGCCCGTGCTTTTCCATTCAACACGATCACGGATAGTGTTACACACAGCAGGATCCTCACTTCATTGTGATATTGCTGTTTATATTACAGCTCAAGCTGCCCGGCCCATTTACGTGCACCCACTTGCCTGACCATATTGTTATGACATCTGAAAACATAACTTGTTGGTATAGAGCCATTAAAAGTCAGTATGTCTCAGATCATGTGTAGTTAGTTTTTGTGAAAGGGTGTCTTTCTATTCCCAGTGTCTCTCTTCATAGTCCTAATGCAGACAATTGAGAAATGGCACACAAGAAGTCGAGTTTTATTATTATAAAAAAGACACGGGACCACAGGGTTGACTGCAAATGTCACTGAGAGCTGGGCAAACAGGTCGGTGTGTTTGAGCTGCTTTTCAGCTAGGGACACTCTCTCATTATTCATGATAGCACAAGAACTCAGCACATCCTTTTTTTTAACTCTTCACATTAGCATTGTGTTTTTTTTTGTGTTGCATGTTTTTTTTAGTCTTTTCGTTTAAACTCTACAAGTTCCATGAACATCACATCTTTTCCTATGCTCTTTTGTTCAAATATCAGAGTTGGTACACTGTGGATGCAGGCCTCTGCATCTGTGTGTTCCAAAATTAATAAATTAAATTGACACACTGTGTAAAGATGGATTAGTTGTTAACGAATGCTTTAAAGTTGAATACACCAGAGCTTAGCCAAATAAAACAGAACATTATTAGTAGTTTTCTGTGTTTAGGTCCAGCTGTTATTTATACAACACAATGAAAAATAACTAAGCTTATTACAAGAATGACAGGTCATGCATTCCTAAAAGTTACTTTAAACATAATTGCTATAACCTTTACTGTGACATTCATGGTGAGTATTGCTCAACCTTATTTCCTCTGTGAAGCCTTATGAGCGAAGCTTGAGGAAGTATGCAGATCAGTTACTTAAGTAAAGTACTTCAAGCTTTAATACATGAAGTACATTTTCTAAATTTAATGTTTTTTATGCTTTAGTTAGTTTAGAAAAAAATGTTTCCTGTGACTGCTCTGCTATTATATATTACACCATTAAATTATTAATGGTGTAATATATAATAGCATATATATAATATACACACTTACCTGAAGCCCAAGAGAACCATACATTTTTTTCTATTAAAATTGACTAATTCAATTATCAAAACAGTTGCTCTCATAGTCAAACTCTCCATATATTTTTTGCTCAGAAATCTTAATTTGTAAAGTAACAAATAACTGCAATGGACTTGAAAGTACAATATTTCCCTTTTGAAATGTAGTGGAGTAGAAATACTACAAATACCTTAAAAGACTTACATTCAGTACTTGAGTAAATTTGTAAAAATGCGTTTTTTGTATTCATTACCACATTGTTTGCATTGGTCACGTCTGGCTGAATGCACATGATAACTCCTCACTGGGGGGAAAAAAATGAAGCAATTGATCCATAGAGCAAAGCATATACAGCAGAACCGATTGGGATGGTGATGCAAGGCATCAGAGCAAGACCAGAGCAAGACCGAAGATCTGAAGATGACTGCTCTGTTGAACTTAATGTGATTAACAATAAAACATAGGAGTGAGCTCAGATTAAATCCTGTTTAATGTATAGTTGTACGCTATGACCAGAAACATCCCTTCCATGCACAGGAAACCAAAGAGGTCCTGCTATGTTCAGATTTTGGATTGGACCAGAAACACAAATCATGCCGCTCTGATGTGAGCTGAAAGGGCCAAGTTCAGACACGACTAACATTTAATCTGCTGTGTCTCCTTCTGTAGATGAAATCAAGGCAGAGCTTGAAAAACAAAAGTAAGTATTGTTCTGAACATAACCTTTTCTCTGAATGAACAAGTTTGTTGGGGTTTTTTTCTGTTTTTCTTTATGATATGAGGCAAGAAGTGGAGGTAAGGTTTACTCTGAAGCCGTCTGCAATGAGCCCTAACGACTCACTGTGATTTGTGACGGAGGTGATTTGCTGCTTTTATTACTGCTTCTTGGGGTATATCAGCTGCACTTCAAATAGCCTATGGATAATATATCTGCTGCTGTAGGCAAGCTGTTACTTAACAATATGCCATTATGCTTTTCTGAGCTTTGAACATAAAGCTTATAGCTCTGTAAAATCCTGCAGTATGAAAATATAAATGTTTTACGCAGCACTTTATCTCTTCACATCATCTGCTGGAGTTATCATTGAGTTTCAATGGGACTGCGTTTGTAGTTGATACAGCTGTCTACTCTCCTCATCCCTGCAGAGATGGAACTGTGGTCCCGCCCAGAGCCAACTACATTGAGGCCGACAAATATGTGCTGCCCTTTGAGTTGGCCTGTCAGTCAAAGTCCCCCCGGATAGTTAGCACCTCCCTGGACTGTTTACAGGTATATATTGACTGCCACACACACACACACACACACACACACACACATCGCAAATCTAGTTACACCTGTTTCACAGTTCTGTTTTTCATTTGGAACAATGACTTTACATTCCTCAAACACTTTATCTTTTAATGTCTTAGCTTCGGGGTAGTTAAACTTGTGTGGCCACCTTAGTTATAGTTCATTAGCTAATGTATTACTCTAGTGATGGAAAGAAAACGGAGGAACATTCATATGCAAATACAGATCTCTTTAAAAAAAAGCATCTTATGTATGTGTGTTGTCTTTCAGCTTATTTTTCCCATATCTGCCTGTTTCTACTTGAATTGTTGTTATAATCTGTAGACCAATAATCTTTTAATTGTGATTTAATCATCATTTACCCTTGCAAAGTATCCTACATTTTTTTCTTGGCAATGTAAATGGTGCAGTAATGCAAATCAGCATTTCTTGAAGTTCAGATGACCAATGCACTAGGCAATGTGTCTGTGTCTCACACGTTTCGGACAAAAGTCCCACTTCGTTGCTGATTCTGCATAATATAAGCTAGCATTCATCGTTCAGGGAAGACGGCAGTGGCGTGTAGCAGAGCAGCACAGTAGCACATTGCTAATAGAGTCCTACGTTAGCACAGTTCAGTATGTATGTATGTGCTGCAGCAGTATACACAAAGTGAGTGTCATTTGTTTACAACAAGTGGCGAACACTTTGTGATCAACCCATTTAAAACACAAATGGTGGAAGAACTCCCTCCCTCTGTAGAGATTTTACAGACTTAATAAAATTTGTTATTTGCTAAACATGATTCTATTACTGACGGACTCAAGTGAGAGGCGTGTTTTTGATGATGAGTCACATATATTATGCCCAAATCTGCATTGATGTAGTCATGTGGGCATTATTATGCTTCTTGAATTATTTACAGTGAACCCTCAAAATGACTGGGAAAACGAAGTCTCAGGTTCATTTAGAGTATTAGATGCATTTTCTGCCCCTGCCTTCCCCACCTGTACACTGTCTCTCCCTCGTAGAAGCTGATTGCGTACGGCCACATCACCGGCAATGCTCCGGACAGCAGAACCCCGGGCAAGAGGCTTATCGACCGGCTGATGGAAACCGTCTGCAACTGCTTCCAGGGCCCACAGACCGATGAGGGAGTCCAGCTACAGATCATCAAGGTAAACCCAGAGACACTCCGTACATCTGGCAGCCTTCAGATCCTCCAGCTGTCAATGTTGTTGTTTATTTTAGACCTAATCAGGTCACACAGTCAGGAATGAGACGCTTTAGTCACATCAGTTGGGAAAATAACTTTCTGTATGTTGTACAGAGCCAATTAAAAGTAGGCTTACCTCTAAAGTACAGTCACAAAAATAGAAAAGCTACACCTGGCTGCAATTTCATCAAGTTATTTGCTTGAAAAAGTCAACGCTAGGTTGGATTAAGAAAGCGAAGCCTTGATTTGAGGAGCAAGTTAAACCTTATTTTACAGCTGTAACCTGCTTCTGCATATGTAAACCACATGCCTGCATTGGTCAGGAGGGAGGAACTTTAGACTCAAGAGTACATCAATATTTCAGGGGTGTTTTTCATGAATGCCTATTTTCAGTTCAATTCATAGAATCTCAGTTACCAAGAAAATAACCGTACTGTATCATCACGTTTTTATGTCTGAGACATTTTGTAGTTCATTATCACTTCAGGAGACTTGAAATCGATTAAGTAACTTTTTAGCTGATATATTGAACCAGTGAAACTGTTTTAATATTTTGGGAATTAAGAGAATAAGGTATAAATTAATTATGGCTGTAAAGAAACAAGTAAACAAGAATAGATGGATTGCATTCACATTTTATTTGAATAAAGTACAACCAACACTTATGGTTACATTAACAAGAAGTTAATCTTTCCTGCTCTCATATTCAATATTCCATACATTTTCAATATAAATACAGTAAGTACAACCAACAATTTAACAGTAGGTTAATCTGCTTCTCCTGCTTTTGTTTTTCAACATAAAATGCAATGCAATTCTAATATTGTGACCTTAATTATTTTAGGCAATGTGTTTTGGGTTATTTTAATGAAATTAAGATTCTATACATCAATTATTTCATAAGTGAGGGAAGCTGGGTGTTCTGTTTGTTTTGAGATTGAATTAATAGTAGGTTTACCTGCTACTTTTCCTGTTGTTTTTCACCAAATAAATAATACAGAAGCCTAAATGTTTCCACACACTGGTGGCTTCATAATTTCCCGATTGCTGACTGCTCCTCTACCTTCCGCTATCATGCTGTGTTTCGATATTGGTGCTGCTGCCGGCGTGCGGCGATGACTTCACAGACAGGCAGCCTAAATTTAACATAAATGTTTTTATCATTATAAATCATATCATATAAAGTCTGAAATTATTAAATCCAATGTTTAGTTTTAAAGTATCAATTCAATTAATTGATTACCTTTTAAAACAATGTTGAATCAATAAATGTCATTGGATCTATAGGAATCTATATATTGATTCATTGATATAGTAGCAGAATCAATACACCCCTATTTATTTCTTTAAATAATATGGAAACTGTTTCTTTACCAAATATATTATTTCAAGCTTTTCACAGTAACATAATAGAAGGTTGCCTGAAAACCAGTTTTCCTCCATTGGACCCATTCATTGGCCCAAGGGCTGCCAGATTGATAAACATTTTATTGCAATTGCAATAAAACAAAATGTGTGTCAAAATAACCTTTTCAGTTTAGTATTGTGGTGCCGGATGTCCCAACCTGCAAATCCTTTTCTTCCGACTTAAAGGAACTCTTTGTCTTTTTGTCTGGTTTGAACTTGTTGGGAGTACACAGCAGTTTGTAGACATTCCTTTGTTGTTTTCTAACAGGCAGAATTTATGAGCTTGCTGTGTTTTTTTTTGGTCAATCTTTAACACATTTTCTGTCTTAACCTCACCATGATGAATGAATAGCACCTCATGGTTTACAAAAATTTATATATATTTTTGATTTATTGTCATTATCATTTTAACAGATTTGTGTCCACCTCAACCGTTGAGGTTTTTTTTCCTCTGTGGATTTGTAAAACCATCAACTTAACGTAAACTTTAGTTTAGAATCTAGCTGTGTAATTCACTAAAATTAGGCCACACCCTTTCCCATTACTCTGAGGGTTTTTTTTCCTTCTCATATTTATACACATTTTTTTGGCTTGATAACTTGCCCCGTGTTTGTGCAGCAGGTATGACTCATAACGGCTGCTTCCTGAACTTTCCTCAGTGAATGAAATGCACATCCTGGTTGTTTGGAAAGGGCAAAGTCTCTCCTGCTATTAGAAGCTCACAGTTTTATCACTGTTGACAAAAGATTTATTACAGATTAGAAAATGTATTTGTCTTACATTAATTCCTGACTAAAACCTGAATGTCAGTGAAGTTTATTTTGCTTCACTACTTTTACAAGCATGCACACAAAATTGTCTTTTTCTAACCTTTGATTAAAAAAAAAAGAAAAGAAAAAGAAAGTATGAGGCCTGATCTTCTGCAGCTTTAACGCGTTACATGAATGGGAAGTCGAGTAGTGACTCAGCAGGAGCAGCAGCATTTTCTACAAGACATCCTTTCTGATAACTGTTTGACTTCCCTTTCTGTCTGTCCAGGCCCTGCTGACAGCGGTGACCTCCCCGCACATCGAGATTCACGAGGGCACTGTGCTTCTCACCGTCAGAACCTGCTACAACATCTACTTGGCCAGCCGCAACCTCATCAACCAGACCACTGCGAAGGCCACTCTAACACAGATGCTCAATGTTATCTTCACACGCATGGAAAACCAGGCTGTTAGCACATTTTAAATTGTTAATATGTTTCCCATACATTGATTGTCACCTTTTGGCAAACATGGATAAATTAGTGCTTTGTTTTGTCACCGTTAAGATACATGTATCATATGACACCGGAAGAATGAAACAAGCTGCGTCATGATAGATAGAAAATCCTTCCATTTGGACCCATGAGACCCCCCTTTACACACGCCCACTTCATGGGAATCTCATGAGGTTTGGGGCCAAAACAGACCTTGTTTTTGCCTATTCTAAAAATGGTGTATTTGTATTTTTCTATCTTGGAATTGCATTCATACATGGGTATGACTTGGCTATATCTTTGCAGTGAAAGTATGTTTTAATACTTTGATGACCTGTTGTGATCTCTAGGATAATGACAGCCTCATGAAACTAACTCCAGTCTGTAGTTGTGTCGACAATAGCTCTGTTTCCACCAGTTAGTTTCAATGCACATTTAAAAGATTTGCATGGGTAAACCTTGATGGAAACACCGCAACAAAAAAACATTCAGAATCGTGTGTCAAATTAGCCCATGAACTAAATGGGAGCTGGAAACACTTTTCTGAATTACTGCTTATGTAGCACACCTTTAAATCAAGACTGGTGGTCTTTTTCTGCTCTGCCAGCCAATGCAATCTGACATGAAAGAACAATTATAAGTTGCCCAATCGAATCTGATTCCCTGAAGACATATTTTCTGTCATGGATTGTGAAAGTTGTTAGATTACCAACCTGTCTTTATTTTCCTTCTTCTGATACTATTTACTGATGGATTGAAATACATCACTTTGCCATCCTCTGATGAAAGTACTTTTATGCAGCTTTGTTTATTCACTCTCAGTCAGTTGATGGAAATGCCCTTAAATCCCATTTTCTTTAATGCAATCTGCAAATGTCAAATATTGTTTATCAAATCACATCATGGATTTTCCTCAAGGTCTCAGAATGTGGTTTAAGTAATTTCTAGTAATCTAATCATTCCTGAGTAAATGGGGCTCATTGAATCCAGAAGTTTTTCATTTGGACACATATTTTTGCATTACCAAGACTGTGAAGGGAACCAAGTATGCAGACTTGAGGTTACCCAAAACTTTTTTGTCATTCTTGATGTCTGAGGTCAAGGGACCCCTTCAAAAATGGCCCTGTCAGTTTCCCTCCCAAACTTGTGGACTGTTATTTCAGGCCCTTCCCAATAGGATATCTAATCCAATGGATTCCTTCCATCTTCTGGTTTCGTTTGATACCAGCTTAACTTCAACACCAAGGCCACCAAAGCCTCTGAAAAATTATCAGGAACCAAATTTCTTAGTATAGAACTTATACTTTGCATGACTCATCTCCTCCATCCTCTGCTTCCTCAGGCTCTGGAGGCCCAGGAGCAGGAGAAAGATCGGCTTCGTCTCCCCCAGCAGAACCCGTCCCCTGTCCCAGGTAATAGGAGGTCCGGCTCCCCGCGGTCTGACCGGACGCCAACTCCTGAGCCTCAGAGCTCCCCATCCCCTGCAGCCAGTTCTCCAGACCTCACCAACATCAACCCGACCAGCTCCACACCCCCACCACCAGCGCCTGACCTGTACCAGGACCCAGCCCCCGACACACCATCCATCAATGGAGAACCTGAGGGCGGAAACGCTTCCATGAATGGAGAAGAACAGATCACACCATCAAGAGGTATGTTTCAACTTCTTTCCCCTGATTCCAGTTTACTTTTTATTGTGCAGCGTTCATAAAATGACTTCTTCATATGTTTACCTCAGATTCAGTTTTTGAAGATACAGGTGTAGAGACGCCTCCTACAGCAGTGGAGCCAGTCGAGGAAGGGGACAAACCAGAGAGCCACGCAAATCCCACTGAAGGAGAGGAGGGGAAGCAGGAGCCAGCACAGACACACGTTGGAACAGGTCACACCTTATTTCTCTCTGCTGCTTTTCTATCGTTTATCCTCTCATTTATGTTTCTTTTGGTCTGATAAATGTCAGTACACTATATGTATTTTCTTTCATGGTCATGATCTAAAAATATCCATTCTGACTTGTCCTCCAGGAGGTGAGCAGACAGAGCTGGCTGCCCCCAGAGTCAGAACAGAGGGTCAGCAGATGAACGGCATCATTGAGGAGCGCTCCTCTGTTTCCTCCACAGATATGCTGGTGAGCAATGCTCATACCATTAGGAGGAGAAACAATGGAAATAAGTTATGTGGTTAAAGCTGATAATCCTCACAGCTGTACAGTCCTAAAAAACATCAACTAATGTAACAGGAAGGAAATAATCATAACAATACAAAAAGAATAAAGTGAAGTAAATATAGTATAGTATAGTAATATAAAACCAACTTGTTTCTATAAATCTGACATCAGTTATTTCAAGAAAACATTATCATACAGTATATCCTATGACATGACATATAGATCTGGTATTTCCCCATTTTGAGATACAGTGAATCCTTGTTTATCGCGGGGGTTACGTTCCAAAATGAACCCGCGATAGGTGAAATCTGCAAAGTAGTCAATTATTATACAGTACAGTATTATAGAACGAAACCAAATATCAATACCTGTTTTCAGGCCCAAGCATTTGTTTAAGAAATACAAATGTAAACGTTTTCTTACAAATAACTAGGATAGTTTTTAGAAATACTGTAAAATAATAATTTTGATAATCAACCTATGAGGTTGGACACATTGTGACTCATTTTGATTTGAGTGAGACACTCACCGGGTCGAGAGCAGACTATCATGATAAACTTTTGCTTATGCTTATCCTGACTCTGCTCCGCTGTAGCTTCTTTCTCTACTGAAGCAGAACACAATGCACGTTCATACACTGTAAAAAGCATAAAAACTGCACTAACAAAAATTTGTGAAACAGCGAAGCCGTGAAATATGAACCTGCAAAATAGCCAGGGCTCACTGTATAATATCCCCCTATGTTGTTGTTTGTTTGTTTGTTTTTTGAAAAGTTGTTCATATGAGGTGACTTGTTAATTTTTGTTAAATTTATTCAAACACAAAATAATAATTGTGGAATTGTACCCCTCAAAAAAATTAAATGTCAGAGTATTGTGGGCGAGCATGGAGCACTGCTCCCTCTGAATTCTGTCTTAATATAACAATTGAACTTCAAAACAAATGGTTGTCTATAAAGAGCTTATACTTTAATTGTGTGGGTTTTAAGTTTGAAATCAATTGCAGATGAGACTGTTCAGCACATGTACTTTCTACCATGGAGTCCTGATTTGACTGTCATGGCTTCACAAAACTAAATATAAGAAACTCAACAGGAGCAAGAATAATAGATGCGTGTGAAAAAATGATGCAGAGACCAAGTCTGAGAAAGTTTTGTTCTTATATGCTATTCTAGTTTGTTCTCAGGCAAGTGCACCTTCTCAGTCAGACACGTGTATGAATACTGGCAACCTTTGCCTTTGGCTAGAAAACTGACTGAAGGAATATTCCACTTCTTTGATGTTCATCAGTTTTAAAAAATACTGAGCAATAACACTGTTAGGTTCTCCCACAAGCTGCTGTGAGCCCATCAAAGCAAGCTAAAGAATAAAGAGTTCAGTAAATGTGATCTATGACTGGAGTGTAGTAGGTGAAATGCATGACTGCTGCCACACTGTGTTGAGACGAAAATGAGAAACTGTTAAAGGGTTTACTGTGTTGGTGGAGCTCTGCCACAAAAATCAATACGGAAGTGTCCCAACACACACATTTTAGGCCCAGACGAGGTGCTGCTCCTTTTTTTTTATGTAGACATGTTGTTTGACTGATTTTCTTTTCCGGCTCAGGATGCTGAGACCCTGCAGGGACCGCACGGTGCCGCCCGATTCTCTCACATCCTGCAGAAAGACGCATTTCTGGTCTTCCGCTCTCTGTGTAAACTCTCCATGAAGCCTCTGGCTGAAGGACCTCCAGACCCAAAGTGAGTGTTTAGTTCCGTATGATAATCCTCACCTCAAAATAGGCCTGGTCAGTTAATCATATCTTATATTTGATTATGGTTTTGGCTTCCAATGTTTGCAAAAACAAGATAATCAGCATAAAATTATTATTGTGTCGCACTGCATTTATTGAACAAATCCACTGTTAAATACATGCATGATGTTTCCAAAGCAATGAGTCATAGGTTTTGCATAATAACTTGCCTAACCAGTCCTATCAAGTCTGACCTGATCTCCACTTTTCTATTCCATCACACCCTGAAGATAGTTTTACAAATCGTTTCTTGAACATCCTGATCCAGAGTCTTTGTATTTGCTAATAGTAAAAATCCTCAACGTGTGTGCTTTAAAAACCTTTCTTGAGATGCTTTTGGTCTTTCATGTAGCTTGGATGTATTTTGTCATGCTACATTTTGTCAAATTGAATGTAGATGTCTTCGGTTTGCCCACAGCGCTTTGTATCAGTCTCCGCAGGTTAACTTGCCCTTTTCCATCCTGGTGTTGCCCTGTCAGCTCTAGTTACTGTTACATTAGACCCTGAGCCAGTCAGTGTGAATAGGCCAGAGTAAACTGAGCCTGGAAGAAGCTCACAAAGAACCCAGTCTGGCCTACATTACATGGATATAATAATGAAACACCATTATACCCAAAAATGTGTTGTTGTCCTCAATTTAGAATAAAACTGAAACACAAATTGTTGATGGGACATTAATTGTTTCTGTGTGCTTCTGCAATGTCGCTGTATCAGTGAAACTGATCCATCCATCCCTCTCCACTGCAGGTCCCATGAGTTGCGGTCCAAAATTGTCTCCCTGCAGCTGCTGCTCTCTGTGCTGCAGGGCGCCGGCCCGGTGTTTCGCACTCACGAGATGTTCGTCAACGCCATCAAACAGTATCTGTGCGTGGCACTGTCAAAAAATGGCGTCTCCTCTGTGCCTGAGGTCTTTGAGCTCTCGCTGGCTATCTTCCTCACCTTGCTCTCCCACTTCAAGGTCCACCTGAAGATGCAGATTGAGGTACGGACGCACACTGAAGAGACAAATGTACCCTGCAGGTTGTCACATTAAAGATTCACACTGACACTTCTGTGTCCTCTTGACCACTTGCCTCAGGTGTTTTTCCGGGAGATTTTTCTGACCATCCTGGAGACATCGACCAGCTCTTTTGAGCACAAGTGGATGGTTATCCAGACACTGACACGCATCTGTGCAGGTACAGACCCACTGACACAAGCTTTCTCCAACTGCACTCAACAATTTTGATGTTCAAAGTAAGGGTGGACAGATGTGATTTCTGTCCATACAGATAATAAGCAATCAAGGAGGCTGATAGTCCAAATGTATATTCAGGAAAAACATAAAAAGTCATGGTACCAAGATGCAGTATGACATAAATTCCACACCCATTTAAAGAGAGATGGGTGTGAGGGTCAACAGTAGTTAGTTGGTTACTTAATTAATTAATTATATGATAGGTCCCCATGTTGAGCCATATTGTGCTATTTCCATAGACATGCAGGAGTTGCAGTGTATTGCAGTGGAAAAACAAACCTAAAATGAGGGGAAACACTGCAGGAGAAAAAAACACTGAAACTGCTCTTGATTTAAAAGGTGATATGCATTTATAAATGTGTGTCTTTGTTCCCCAGATGCCCAGTGTGTGGTTGATATCTACGTGAATTATGACTGTGACTTGAATGCAGCTAACATCTTTGAGCGCCTTGTCAACGACCTGTCTAAGATTGCTCAGGGCAGGAGTGGTCAGGAGCTCGGGATGACTCCTCTGCAGGTACACACATACATTTCAAGATTCGGTGTCCAAGTAGCCATTAATATGGATCAGTAACATAGAAACAAGTTATTTGCTGTAATTGATCTGTAGTATTTTAGTTGTTCACTCAACATATCTATACAATGAAAAGAATTAAGTTGTGATGGCTTCTGATGCTGTAAATAAAGCCTGTGATTTTAGCTGTGTTAATATGTAAAGTATAGTTGTTTTCAATGGTGTAAATTGTTTTTAAATTTGGAAGTTTGCATTCTGTAATACATATGTCATATAGATGGATTCTTGTGGATTAAAATGTCCCAATTAAAACAACAGTTGATGATCTAGCTACATTATGAAACAATGCATTCAATTGTATTCGGCCTTCAATCAGAGCCCTGGCTTTAAAATTGTAGTTTATATTTTATTAATTAATAAGGGATTTTTTAATTGCACCTGCATCGAATACATAGAAAAAATAAATTTTTCATTTGTATCAAAATGGGTGGCATTTTGTAAACAAACTGGCATTTAAAGGTCTAAAACTCTGAATGAATTAATATTTGACAGGATCAGGGCTGGTGTTGGTTAAAAAATGAAACTCAGTGAAACTGGAGATTTTATATTTTGAAATAATGCAGAGGGGTTTTGACATGTTTCGTGTGTAACATGACATCTGAGTGTATGTGGTTGAAAATGAATGTGTGGTTGTACAATGTCTACAGGAGCTGAGCCTACGTAAAAAGGGTTTGGAGTGTCTGGTGTCCATACTCAAATGTATGGTGGAGTGGAGCAAAGACATGTATGTCAATCCAAACCTTCAAGCTAACCTTGGTAAGTGTGTAGCGTGCAGTACATAAATGAGCAGTGCACAGGAGAAAGGGAGAAGCCAGACATGAAATTTGTGTGTTTGCAGGCCAGGAGCATCCGTCTGACAGTGAGGGAGCAGAGCTGAAGCTCCCAGAGCCGCTGGCAGGACGTCGAGACAGCATCAGCTCGCTCGACTCCACCGTCTCCTCCAGCGTCACGGCCTCCCAGGCGGACCATCCGGAGCAGTACGAGGTTATCAAACAGCAGAAGGACATCATCGAGCACGGCATTGAACTGTGAGCCTCTTCATTACTTGGCTTTACTGAGGATCAGCTTTTATTGGAGCAGCCCAACAGAGTGGAGAGTTCCACCTGTATTTATAAATGTTATGTTGCTCTACCAAAAAGATTAGAATTGATTTTTTTTTCTTCCCCAGTTTCAACAAGAAACCAAAGCGAGGTATCCAGTACCTGCAGGACCAGGGCATGTTGGGATCCACAGCCGAGGACATCGCCCAGTTCCTACACCAGGAGGACAGACTGGACACTGTGAGGGATTAACCTAACCTTAAAGTCCCCCGCAATCAAAAAATGTTTTTTTTTTTTTTTTTTTAATGGTTATTTACCCTAAAATGTCTGAGCTACACTGACATGTATCAGTGCAAACTCTGCCATGAAAGTGGTGTTTTCTCTTCTACTGAGGGGGGAGATGCAGTTTAAAGCCAATCAAAGGCAGTAAAAGAAGCCTGAGTCCTCCGGTGAAAATCCAAATTGTTAAAACAGAGTGCAAAACACACTGTCAATTGTACTAGATATAATTGTATGTTTCACAACTACAAATGTCGTGTTAGCAACTGCGAGTGAAAAGATGCTCACTACTCTTACCACTCTGGTAAGTCTCTTAGAAGAAAAAAAAGACCAGAGACGGACATTACAACCACAGTCTGCAGATTGTGAGGAGCAGAGCTCTGTGGTTGGCTTTTTGCACCTCATCCTTGAACACAATCCAGGTGGTGGATGGGGCCTAGGCCGGACCCTTAATTTCTGAGGAAGTGGTGAATCTGGCCTAAAAGAGCAAAAGTGCTTCTAACCCTTTTTTAATTTTTTTCTTAACTTTTTTTTGCGGGAACATATTTAACAAAATAGTAACCTTACTAGTGTATTTATACACACTTTTAAATTTGTCTGGAGGGGGACTTTGAATTAAACATCTTATCCACAAAAGAACATTAATTCAGGCTATTCATCGCCCAACCACTTGACCTCTGCATCCACAGACCCAGGTGGGCGAGTTCCTAGGCGAAAACATCAAGTTCAACAAAGAAGTGATGTACTGCTACGTGGACCAGCTGGACTTTTGTGGGCGAGACTTTGTGTCGGCACTCAGAGCGTTCCTGGAAGGCTTCAGGCTGCCTGGTGAGGCCCAGAAGATTGACAGGCTGATGGAGAAGTTTGCTGCTCGATACTTGGAGTGCAACCAGGGGTAAGGCCACCTTTGGAGTTCTTATAAAATTATAAGGCCATGGCGATATGCATTTCTGCTTGTCAAATTGCAAAAAAGTGAGGGCTTATATGTTGTAGAAGTTTCTGTTTGTTTAAAGAGAAAACAAGCTCCTAACCATTACCCTGATGTGTCTTTTTGCAGACAGACTCTATTTGCCAGTGCAGACACTGCCTACGTGCTGGCATACTCCATTATTATGCTCACCACAGACCTGCACAGTCCTCAGGTGAGAGCTACTTATGTGTTGTCACTATTAAAATGATCACCACATGTAGGCTACTGTATCACCGAGCAATCAACTGTGTCTTGATTCTCTGCCGCATATTTATTAAGGTTTTTCTACTCTGGAGATCACATTGAATAAGTTGTTATTTTCTAAAGGATGGCACCAAGATTTCATGCAGATTGATGGATGGTTCAGATCATGAAGTAGGGTGAATTTTCAGATGTTTTAGTGGTAGGGTTGTATGTGGTACGCATCCACAGTCAGTGTACCATGTGCAGTAGATGGCAGTTAGCAAGCCCCCAGCAGGGTAAGCAGGCAGGACTAACAGCACAGAAGCTATGCAGACTAAAATTGTGGGTTTTCCTGAGTGAAAGCAACATGTCTTTAAGGCATTCAGAGCAAAAACAGCCCTGTTGTTTAAACAAAAGTGTCTTGTTTCAGCTATTGACGAGACAGTGAAACATGATGCAGGAAGTCCAGCTTGAATAATGGAGCCAGAGCCTGATGGCTTATCAGACATAAAAAATTGCACTTTTACAAGTCTTACAAGAATTTTACAAGTCGGGGAAGTTATTACAGTATCAATTGTTCTACACTCCAATCACAAGGTAAACAGTGTAAGCATCTAGTATTCTACTGCTATGGATTGATATGACACTGCAGCACTTAACTGGGTGACAAAAGCCCAACAAGCTTTAAGATTTGAACGACACATCTGCTTCTTTTCACCAGTGTCCTCTGCGCTGGCAGCAGGCCCGTATCTGTATCTCAACACAGCCTCCTACATTAGCTGCTGCAGCTGATTTATCACTGCTGACAGACCACAATGAAAGGAAATTGCATCTGAAATTTAAAGTATGGGAAATGCAGGTGTAAATTATGGCAAACTGACAGAGAGAGACTACACACTGGACCAGAGCAAGTAGGAAAAAAGAGACCATGTGACATGTCAGACAGTGAAAACACTATGGCAGTAAATTAAAGTTTGTATTATATTCGATACAGAATCATAAAACATTTTTTTTAGTTTCCCTCAGGGACTTTTTGCAGACAATTTTTTTCCTTACCTTTATTTAATAACTGATCGAGAATGGTGTGATTTACAAGTTGCACCTGTTGCATGTCAGC
>JAOWBC010001714.1:350051-363366 GCA_028566105.1 Hypoplectrus providencianus
ACACACACACACACACACACACACACACACACACACACACACACACACACACACACACACACACACACACACACGAACGGTAAACTCCTAACTAAACATTAGCTGTTGATGTGGGGCAGGGAATGCTTCAGGACGTAAATATATATTGGCAAACATTATATTGCTGGATAAATATGTTTTACTGTGATAAAAACTGATACAGGATTGGTATTTCAAGATAGACCTTCGTCACAATAACCATTTAATATAATAAAATATCCACAAGTATAAACAAGGCTCAAAATGTATGTCTTCCATATTACCTTTTTTTTTATTTCATATTTTTGTGATTCTAAACACTTTTGTGAGCTGTCAATTCTGACTCATTCTCTCTCTGTGTGAGCGCATGATTCACTGATGATTCATGGCAGCCTGTGACTCAGGGTTTCTTTCCAGGGCATTTTAGGCCAGAACTATCCAAGTTCTTGGTTAGAAAACTAGCCAGCATGTAGCTTGAAGCAGTAGGAACTGTTGGCACCATGCTGCCAGCTTTAGAGCAAAATACCAAAACCACACTAACCACTGCATCAACACAAATTCTAACAGTATTGTTAAAGTGGACTGGCCAGCACCAGTTTCTTGTGCAAGGTCCACTGTGAAATTTTGTAAGCTGTTAAAACAAATTTTGGTTCTACAAATTATGTTTATTTGCCTGAATTTAATTTCGTAATTCAGTGAAATTGCCTCTAAAAAGCAGCAAAAACATGCATCAGTGTGGACAGGAATGGCCTCTGGACACATTAATCTCCACCCTGCTGGGGACTCTTAGCAGTGGCCGCCCAGCAGTGTCCACACAACCCAGAGCCACCACCCTTCCTTTCTCTGCTGTGTGTAATTCCAATTATACTGGTTAGATATCAGGTATTATATATGAAAGAAGCTTTTTTCTGGGATAGGCAAAAATACTTCCAGGATCCAGAAAAGGGCCGTACTGCAGCCGTCTTTAACCACTCTTTATACAGCACCCTGTACAAGTAGTGGTCATTTATTAGTCCCCTCAGCAGGGCCCTGATTCTCTTACATAGCAGCAAATCTATGAGAATTATCATCCCGTTGTCTTAGCCAACTTGTGTCTGTAAAGCCCTTTGAGATGAACGATTGTGATGGTGAGGCTGAAGCTAGCAACATGAATATTAACTTCAATAAGCCTCAGCCATGAGACTTTGGCAATCCAGCAGGAGGTTAAACTCTTAGTTACATTATTCACTCCATCTCTGTCAGGTTTTGACTGGAATAGCAACCTTTTCTGCTAGATTTTCTGCCATTGATTCAGGCTTCACCTTCTGAAGGGATGTTTACTATGCTTAGGCACTATAAGTAAACCAGGGTATTAAGATCACCGGAGGTCACTCTCTACTGGTGGTATGTTATCATCAGCCACCAGTAATTATAAAGGGATTCCAGGAAGTTAGCCTAAAAAAGTTGTCAGCTGTTGCTTTTAAATGCTACACTGGATGAAATGGAACTCCAGGTACTGGAAGCATGGAGGAGGTGCCCTGTGCATGTACTGCCCACACTGCTGTGTCAAACCAAGGAAGGCTTGTCTATAAAGGCATTGCATTGAATGTTAGTCAAACAGCACTGTATGGTAGCCTGTCATAATTGTTGCAAGGATTTTTATCACTGGAAATTCACCTTTCTTTCTTTTCCAAACACAACCACCTGACAAAGGCAGACGAGCACATGCATCTGCGTCAGTCTGCACCTTTAGCTGCAAAAAATGTGCTGGAAAATTATTATAGAATTTTTGACCAATGACAAAAATAATCCCCTTCCTGCTCAAGCTCTTAAACAAATCTCACTTGGTTAATTTGTGTTACTTATTTTTATTTCCTCGCCTTGTCTTTCTTTTCCAGTTCAAGCCTCATGCTTCCTGCTACTACCCCCACCTGTGTGAAATGATGCAGTTTGACCTGATCCCAGAGCTGCGGGCCGTTCTCAGGCGCTTCTTCCAGCGCATTGGCTCCATCTTCCACATTGCTGGTCCTGAGGTGGTGTCTGCCCGAACCCCCACATCCTAAAATGAGTGGCTGCAAGGTCAGGTGGAAGGACAGCCAGAGAAATGTCAATGACAGTGGACGTTGATGAGTAGTTCACAGGTGGACACATAAGACCCCCCCCCCCTTCTTTTCTGGACTGGAACAGATTTCAGAGGGGCTGCAGTATGAGGAGGAGGAAGACAGAGACTGTAGCTTTTCTGTCTCAGTTCAGGAGTCTGCATTAAAGTGTTCAGCTTTTCTACTGCACTCAGCTTGTAGAAAAGCCTTCACCCTGTCCTCCCACCCTTCTCTCTCTCTGGGATGAACAACACTGTGACCAGCACTCTGTGCTGACTATTGTCATTTGTCATCCCTCTGACTCTCATCTCAAACTGTAATGACAAGAAGAGAACTGTAAACAAATAATTTATTGATATTGTACCGGATTTTGATGGTTTGTTTTTCTGTTTTTTTTTTTTTTTTAATACTTAACAAAAGAAGTGTATCTACATACCGAACGCAAATGAACGATGCTATTGGCTTTGAACCTTACATTTTCCCTTTGCGAGAATCTCTTTTGGCCGTCTGTGCCTGTTAGAAAATGATGACACCATCAGTGTCGCCCGTTGTGAGTTTGGTGATCTAATCAAAATATGTTGTAATATCAGAACCCTTATCCCAAAGCATTGTTTGTCTCTTTAATGTTTATGTTCCTTCTTATGTCTTTGTTGTTGACATTGTCAGAGACTGACACTTTGAGCCGCAGGTGAAAACAATCTGCATCACAACACTATCAGGAGTTGTGATGGCTCTGTTTGTGACGTCTCTGCTCCTGTGTCACAACCGTCCTGTCTTCTTTATCATTTCTCGCCTGTCAAAGAGATTTTAAGTATTTATTTTGTTCACTTGCTTTAATTTGTTGTATGATTTTTTTTCAGTATAATTGCTGGTTTACAATGAATGGTTGGTTTAAAGACTGGCTGCATCCTTCAGTCATGCATTCCTCTGGTTTTGACGCAGTAAGCCTTACACTGAAGGACTTTACGTGGAGTCAACTCTTCTGGCTTTAGACTTACAGCTGGCTCTTAAAAACCCTCCACCAATCTATCAATTGGCCCTTTGAGGTGACTCAGTGGTTGTCATTTTCCCCACACTGTTTTGCACATCTGTGACCGACAGTTTGTTCATGTATTAACACCATTGAGTGTATCAGTTTGCTCTGGATGGTTGGGATGCCCACCAGTGTTGTCACATTCAACAATAGAGTTCAACCACAGGAAGGTCCAAGACCAGAATGAAACCAGAACTCTCATTTACAGAGGTACTGGAGTCCCTGGATCCTGGGTCCTTCGTAGTTTATTCCATGCCTTTTTTTTCTTTTTAAAAAAAGAAGGATGTATGTAATTATTTAAAGTGCATTTAGATATTTTTTGAGAAGCATTCCTTCCCTTGCAACTATGGATGTCTACTTTTATTCCCTAAAGCTAGGGAATATATAAATATATATATATACAGTAAATGAAAAAAGCAGACTGTAAAGTTTTCAATGTAAGATACATAGAAATGAAAGTGCTATATGGTTCTATACATAATATTGTGATGTAATCTTCCAAACATTTGGTGAAGTAATCAATAAACCTGAATTCTGATCCACTTTAGTGACTGTTGATTCAATGGTAAAGTGCTTTACAGCTGTCTCACATTTTCATTACAAACAAGTGATACAAATAGTTGCCACAATCTAATATTGTACCTTTTATACCATTCATCGGAACGGCTTAGTTACTAGTTACGTTACACATTTTAGCGCAAAAACACAAATTTTTCATTTGTTTTATACAGTATATAGATATAATCTACCCAAAAACTTTTACAGTTTGTGAGAAAACTGATTGAAAACTGAAACCAATATTTTTTATAAATAGAAGTTTCTATTTTTGATAAGTTCTATGATCTGCTTAATGCACATTTAAGTACATTTTACATATAAAATACTTTTACTTGAGTTACATTTTCAACGCATATATTCACCAGAATATTTTCACTGTGTTTTTGTGTTGTGTGAAGAGAGGTTTCGATAAACAAGTCCACGCGGTGGCGCTGTGCTCCAGCTGGTGATCTTGACGCGTGCTACATTTTGGGGTAACAAAGGTTACCATGGAGACCCTTTACATCCTTTGTTTTGGCCAGTAAAGTGGAGAGCTAACAGCAGCTACGTTGTGTCCTGATAAAGAAAACGCCATTTTATTGACCCTGTCCGGTAACTACATAGGCAACCTAATATAAAAGGGACAGTTTTAGTCAACTATCAACCTAAATAATTTGCATTGGGCCCCCAAACAAACATAAACTACTTTAACCAATTGGTACTAACGCTAGCTGGGACTTCCTTGCTGCTAATCGGTCGCGCTAGCTCTTCTATAACAGCTTAGGAAGTCAGACTCGTAAATACCGCTTAACGCAGTGAGAAGACTAGATTCTTCCTTCTCGTGCATTTATTGCATTCTCTTCGTAATACATGATACATGCCATCTACCTGGCTGACTGAGCAGTGTCAGGCTGGCATGGTGAAGTTACGCAGAGAGCGTAGCAGTGGGTGGATCTTTGCTAGCCAGTAACATTGGCTGGCTAGGAGATCTCCGTCGGCGTTAGCCAGACGGGCTAGCAATGAAGGATATGATTACTCCTGCCGGGGTCTGGATTGTGAACCACCAGCCATGATTTTATGGAGACCACCCTACAAGTAAGAGTTTCTGGTCAGGCTGTGAATGTAATGCAAACGGCTTTTGACGCCGTGTTGGCGAAATTTTGAGAGAAAGACTGGTACAGAGGGTGGATTTTCCTGTCTGAATCCAGTTAGAGGAAGGAGGTCGACAGATTTGGAAGAATGCGTAACCATCATTTTGTTTCCTCGTAGCTTTTCCGTCAAATCTTACTCTGTTTGATGCAAAGTATACAAGCACACTGCAGTAAATGAGTTTTTTAAACTGTATGTACGCCTTTCTAGTTTTCCAGTCTACGAATGTGCGACTACACTAAGACTATATGACAGTGACAGCCATCTTCAGTAGCCTACGTTACATGTTCAGTAGCTGCCTACAGTCGTTAGTATAGGTGGAGCTGTGTGTGTGTTCGTAACGCTTCGCTCAGGAATTACTTTTGTAATTATTGCTGGTGTGGTGAAGTCTATTTAGAGCTGGAACAAAGGGAGGTGTCGCATAGTGGCATTTTATGCGTTGTGATTAAAGGTCTTAGCCCAGTGTTTATGACAGGAGAATGGAATGGCCTGTGCTGCATTCAAGAGCACATACTAAACCCGTTCACTCGTTAAATTAACCAGTAAACTGTGCCTTTGATTGTAAATATTAAAATGTTTGTTGAAAAAGCAAAAAATTAACAAAACAAAACAGACAGTTCAGATAAAACTACAGTGACTCGAATGCTAGATGAGTGTAATTTATAATTCCGTTAATGGTATGGCTATTTTGGTTAATATTACGGATAAAAAAAAGTCTTAGATTATAATCATAAATGGTGTTATATCAAATCATATTTTGTCCTTGTTTTAAAATGCACCGTAAATTCTCGATTGGATCGTGAACCAGATATTCAGACATCTCTGAAGGCGTCGTATTACGTAATAGAGGGCTGGGCGTGTAGATTGGAGGGGGAGACGTAGGAGGAGAAGAGCGATACGTGCAAACATGCACCCTCCAGTACACAAAGTGACTATCTTACATTCTTGGATTTTGACAGCTTTTGTACAGACAGGCTGACTGACGGATTTGGGACATTTTCGTATAGGGAAACGGGAAACGAAACGAGAATAAGTCCGTTTTATCCACCGCTGCTGGTAAGACGCTAATGTTAATCCTCATTTTATATGTTTAGCAGTGTTTTTTTTTTTTTAATCGGAGATGGCGATCCAAATCAAAATGTGAATTAATGTTTAATTTGGAACATTGAAACAATAATGGGGCTCACAAAACCAGCATATAGAGTCTTCGTACGCTATACAATATCGCTAACACACTCTGATGGGTTAATCTGTAAATTACAGTCCAGATTCCATCGTAATAAACATAAACAGTTTGCTTTGTATGAGTTAATATTTGAGCGATTGCGAGCTACTGTCAGCCTAAATGTTGCATTCAGGTGCAACATTTCTTTGGGACCCGTTGGTATTCCTGTAGGAGCTGTGTGGTGTTTACATCGGAGCTGGGCTATTAAAACCCGAGCCACGTGCTGGTAGCAGGGGACCATGTGGCCATAGTAAACACTGCTGCCTTGTGGGTCTTTATCTGCTATAACAGACATTTTCTGTTTTTCAGGCTCATTATGGCCTAAGTGGTCTGCTGACCATATGATTGTAAGAAGTTGAAGTTTTGATGAAACTACAGTACTTTGCTAGTTTGGCAAGGGGCCAATAGAGACTCTGTTCATCTTCCATTGTGCTGTTAGGTGGAGTGGAGTATGTATTATGTAATGCCACCAGCACTATTTGCATGGAGCTCCCCTTCAGTCTGCCTTGTACACTAATTATTATGGCCCAGCACTTTCCAAATGTCAATATTGTCATAGGAAAGGTCAGGTTCCCACATGATAAGAAGCAGACAGTTTGGGATCATCAGTAGGTCATTTTCCTACCACATCTTTTTGTGTGCTTGTATACACCAGCTGACGTGATAGTGACAGCAGAGGATGAGGGAACGGCTTTGCCAGGCACATGCTCTCCCAGATTGGCTTTTGTTTCAGGGATGTAGGTTAATATATACTCAGTTTCCTTTTATTAGCTAAAGGACTACACACATTTTTCAATGAAGTAAAATTTAACTATACATATTATTTTAAGATATGTTTGATTAAAAAAAAAAAATACAAAAAAAAAAAACAATAAAACAAGCATGCACAGAGAGCAATACTGGTATTGGTGTTAGGGGTGAATTGCAATAGCTGGATGAGACTGTGATAATAATGGGGGAAAACAATTAAATTCAAATATATGTTTATGGCTATTTATCTATGTTAAAATGCTTTAGTAGAAGTATACTGGAATATTAATTACTTTTTAAAAAGGATATATTATGTTCATTTTGAAGTTCATACTTGTATTTTGGGTTTCTACTGGAACAATTGTTAAGGTTCCAAAAGCATAATTTATTTTGGTTTATATACATGTATTAACCCTCTATCTGAAAGGCTCTGTTTTAGCACCTGTCTCTTTAAGCCCCCCTCCTGTAAAAGCCAAGTCTGCCCTGATTGGTCAGTGTTTCTGTGTCTTCTGCATTTGCACTTGGTGTCTTTATTTGAAAAAACGTCAAATTTGTCTCTTCTATTCTTCTCAAGTTTTGACCAATTTGTCTCTCAGATATTCATGTACTGAAAAGAGAGATTAGTGCATCCCTAGAGAAAAATAGTTGTTTTCTTATAATGATCATTAACCAAAGAGAATACAAGTACACCAGCTGAATTTGCAATTTAAGACAGACATTAATAGTATATCAAGCTGTTGATTTAATTTTCTGATGTTCCAATGAGCAGTTAATGTATGAAGGATGGAAGCTGCCTAAATATGATAAAAACTGACTTGAGAAATTAATCTATTAAGTGTAAAAATAATATTAGAAATAAATTTAGGTTGTAATTTGTCAAAGGTGTCATAAATTCTTCTATCTGTTTGAATTTAGCATTGCATTAATTCCCTCTCTTTATTTACTTTTGCATTTCAATTCAATAAATGTATGTCTTTTTTTAACTTGTGCCAAATTTGTTTGTGTAGCCTATTTATGTATTTTTTCATTTGATCTCCCCCTATACCTTGTCACCAAGCAAGCATTTTTGTTGTTGTTTATCATCTTCATTATGCAAATTTTGTGGCTGTCAGTGTGCATAGATAAACTATACATGCCTTGCTGCCACATGGCCAGGCTCACTACGAAAATGGCTCACAGTCAGTGATCACGCATCTCCATGGTTACATCAGCCAAAGTTAAAACTAGAGAACACCTTCAGTATGTGGGTAAACATTCCTCAATATTTGTATACTTTATTATTAAGCTTTTTTCACAACCATATCTCTTCTGTGTCTCAGCAGCTGTCTTCTTTGTGATGCTTTTACATGTTGAATAGCAGCAGTTAACCAACTACATCATCAAGAGCGGAGTTTCTGTATTTATATTTATTGGTTGTATATTTAGACTTACTGTGCTTAAATAGGTATTTAATTAACCTGCATTTGACCCTTTCATCAAACCAGTGTGCTGGCAAGACTGAAATTGTAGTTTCATGCAGCAGTACTAAATACAGTATTGCTCAAGACATTGCAAAACATGTTTAATAGGATTTCTCGGATTTGAGTTAATTAAGAGTTCACTGCATTTTGCTCACTGTATATTCAATGAATGTATAAAACTATTTCATAGCCAGTGCTTTCATACTTAAACAGAGTGGTGTCGGGCCAGTATTGAATGAATAGAATAGATGCAGCAATGTAGCGACAGCATGGATAATGTGTGTTAATGCATTCGGGCAACACCGACAATGAGATAATTATCTCTTGAATGGTGGGTATATCAGTGGAAAGCCAGTATGGTATTCAAGGGCATGCCTTAGTGTGACAGTATGCAGAACAGTTACAGAGAGTCTGGAACTGCGACAAACATGGTGCCTGAGCTCAGTCTGAAGGTCAGAGGTCACTGATTAGGAGATGGCGAATGTCTGCCTGGCACCTCAAGCCAGACTGTCCCTCTGATCTCTCCTCACCTAAACCTCTCTATCGCCCCCCCCACTCCCCCCTTTGTCTCCCTCATCGTTTTTTGTCCTCTCTCACACACACATTCGCACTACTATTGTCTCATTAATATCATTGCCATCTGCTCCATATGTAACAGCCCAATTAGAGGGATGCACTTTGACCCTACCTGTCCAAATTTAATTTGAAAGTCTACAGCCGTGCCTGCGCAGTCCTCTTTCCTCACACACACACGTATATAATCACAGCATGCTTATAGACTATCCAGACTTTGACCTTTCATTGTTGTCTCTCTACAGGGCCTGAGCTGATTTGTCAGCCTTGTGTAGGTTTGGTTTTCACCCCCCAAGTGTCCTCTGGACATCAGCTGACCATGGTGGTCTGAACAGAGGAAAGCCTGGCACAGTGTGTGTTCACTCTAACACAGCAAGGCTCGACTGAGAGAGGAGCAGAGACGGACCAGAGCAAAAAGAAGAAGCATATTTAAACACAACATGTCTCAAAACAGAGAACTGGTGGTTTTCTACATAAACTATAAACTCTCCCAGAGAAACTATCCTCTCAACCACATGGGGCTCATAGAGCCTCCGAACAGGACTGATGGGGGAGAGGCAGGGATGGGTGAGGAACAGCGGGTAGCAACGCACGCCAACGGGACTTTTAATGGCACGAGTCCCGGGACCCCACCAGTGTCTCCGCTGCGGCAGCAAAGGTTGCCGTCAACGACTAGCCTGGACGCGATCAAGGAGGCCCTGCGGGACTCGGCCAACGAGTTTGAGCTGCGATATGCCCGCGCCTTCAGCGATCTGCACAACCAGCTGCACATCACGCCGGCCACAGCCTACCAAAGCTTCGAGAACGTGATGGATGAGGTGTTCCGGGACGGGGTCAACTGGGGCCGCATCGTAGGGCTTTTCGCTTTCGGTGGGGCGCTGTGCGTGGAATGCGTGGAGAAGGAGATGAGTCCGCTGGTGGGCAGGATCATTGAGTGGATGACGGTCTACCTGGACAGACACATTCAGCCCTGGATCCAGAGCCAAGGAGGATGGGTGAGTCTCTCACACACAAAAACATAACCAAAGGAGCCAAGAGTGTTCAAGTGCTTGTTGTATGGTACCCCAGCCCTGCCATACTGTTCAACATGACTGGGCTCAGCTGTATGATTATGGCAGCTAGTGTTGCCTGTATGGAAATGATCATGTTGACACTTTTCTGCACACAGCTGCTGGCAGCAACATTAGATTGTTGTTTGTTGGAAAATATTTGAAAATAAGGATTAATCCTTTCCTTGTTTTTCAGATGCGCTCCAGTTTTGCTGTTGTTGATATTATAGCTTTTTTGGTTGGGTGTGCCTACGTATTGCACAAAACACCTTGAGTTAATATTTCACTAAAACACCAAGTTAATGTTTCTGTCAAAAATTGTTGTACAAAACATTTGTAAGTGTTTCAGGTTTTCTCTTTATCTTTGTTGAATGCCTAAGGAATCTCTTATAGTTAGTTAAAAGGGATGGGATGGGATGGGATGATTTGAAGGGATTATTTTAATCACCCATAAGTAAATCCCTCTGCAAAGAAGAAACTTAAACTCAAGGAGCAAACTTAAGGTGTTTAGTGCAAGCAACACCGTCACATGCATGTTGTTGAGCTGTGTTTCTGCCTGCATGGCCTCTAGTCACTGTATCATTGGTTGTGAGTTGTGTACTTTTCATTCTATCCAACATGTTGAGAGTAAAGTTATGCCGATGGGCAGGATAAGCCAGTATGCGATCATTTGAACTGTGTTAGCCTTTGTGAATATGTGGCATGGCACAGGGGTGGGGCTGACTCTGTGACCAGCAGAGGAGAAAAGATTCCAGATTAGATATAATAGAGAAGACACAGATAACAGGCAGCACACTCATGGTGTAAAAGCCCATCTGTGCTTAAAAACAGTAAAAACAGAATGTTTGTGTGGTCAGCAGCTGGTTCAGCTGTTCTCTAATTGATCAGCAGCACAGAGCTCAATGAGCCAAATCGAAGACAGGGCTTAACTGGCTACATCAGGGCTTTGTAGCTCTGCGCAGCCCGCCTGGGGATCGAAGTTCTCTCATCACAGGGTGGGATGAAGTCCAGGGCTTTTACAGATAGCCCTTTGTTTTACTCCGGTCAGTTGATTGGCTGTGTGCTTTGTTTTTTTCTTCTTCCTACGCTATTTGTCCATTTTTGGTCCCCCTCCTTTAATGTTCCTCACCAAGGCAGCTGCATGCGGATAAAAGCTGTTTTTTCTGAGGTTAGCTGGAAAATGGGTTGTCCCTGCTTGTACCAACAGTCCCAGTATGTGTATGTGCGCTCCTGCACACCTCCAGAACAGATAAGGTCATCTCTTTTCCTTTGTGCCTGCCATGTGAAGGTCTGAAGGAGAGAGGGGTGAGGGGAGTGGCTGTTTTTTTTTTTTCCCAGTGCTGTATAACACCAGGTCAGAGGTCGATCCTATGGAAACTGACATCCCAGTGGCTTTACAGCGTACCTAGATGAAAATCCCATTGGGCAGAAAGTCAGTGGCTCTGCTGTTGTTTGAACTGCAGAATGACCTAGAATTCATTTATTTATTTCAGTGTTGTTCCCGAGATCACACAGAGGAGCGGGCAATAGTGAGAGGGAGGTTATGGAAACAGGTGACAGGAGAGGATGTGTGATAGTTCACATAGTGTGACGTACTTATGTTGGTTGTTTCTTTGTTTAAGGGATTGTGCAGCTCCCTCCTTACCAGCTCCCAGAGGTCTGGTCCCATGAAAACACCACTATGCCACTTCAAGGGGCGGTGATTTAGCTATACAAGCATCATTTCTGGGGATACTGCCTGTCTTTGGTTCGGATTGAAATATCTCAACAGATTGTCACTACATTTTTTTTTAATACCATATTAATTAAGAGTAATCCTAACTTTTTGTTTCCAGTGATCTGGGGGGTTTTTGGCTCAGAGAGAAGTGGCCCGACATGTACACACATTCAAGTCAAGTCAATCTTATGTATATAGCACATTTCATTAAATAGTCATGGACTCAACCAGCCTCAAAATAAACCAAAAACAGGCCAGAATCATCAATAAAAAAATATTTTAAAGAAAGATATTCAAGAGAAAGTGATTATATACCTATATAGAAACACAAAAAACATATAAGAAAGTATTCTAAAAAATGTATTCTTATTGAAAACAGGAGAAATAATAATAATAATCATAATAATGATGACTTTTTTTTTAAGAAAAAGGTAGAAGAAAGACGGTTTACCAGTTTACTTGGGCCTATTTCATAAAGCAAGCTTTCCAAATAAACCACGCTAGAATTAGTCAGTCTGAATCATTTCCAGTATTTTTGGTTCAATAAAGCAAATTCATAAATATATAGTAACCAGCATAAGTTACAGTAGTAACTGAGGAGCATTGCTGCATATACTTCTCTAGACTCTTGGTCTTGTTGGTTTTCTGTAAGATTGCAGGTTCCCAGCAGACTCCGTCTATAGCTACAAAACACAGAGACATAATGTGGTATTATCATTTGGCTGTTTGTAAAGTCAAAATAAGACAAATTCATAAACTGGTGGCCTATTCAAGGTGGAAGATAGAAGGACCACGAAGAGGCTGGTCTCATGGTTTTTGTTGTTTCTCAACAACAGTTTAACTGTTAACTGTGATCTCTATGATCTCATGTAATCACAACCATCCTGGTACCAATACACACTCCCCCAGACACATTTAACCACTGGCACAAGACAGTGAGCTTGGACTTACAACATCAGTTGGCTTCATGTCAGTGTAACCTTGACTTGGGGACGTGAATGACTTCATCTGAAATGCTGAATGGGTCTGTGTGTTGAGAGCGTTCACTGGTCTGGTTTCACTTCTCCTGCTGCCGGATAACATCGGCTAGAGCACATGACTCCACTTCCTCCCCACTAACTTTGAATAATTGTCTTTTATTCTGTATTTGATCGCCTGGTTCTGGGGAGACAGCGCTGGTTAGATACATGTCCCGCCTTGGTTAATAATAATTTGGCACACTAGCCTCGGGGGTAGTCCCAAGCTGCAATGGCAAACCACAATATACAATCAGTAGGTGGTTTTACCGTCACAGTCATATCATATCCTACCATCGCACAACTTTCCCTTCTCTGTCACAATATTATTATTACGTTATATTTTTACGTCTTTGTTCGAAATCAACCTACACTTTCCCTGAAATGTACCAGAGTCTCTGACTAAACCCACACGAGACTTTCTTCTCCTTTTCTCTCATTCTGTCTGTAATTTCCCTCCTTCTTTCTTCTTTCCTTCCTTCCCCTGACACCTCCTCACAGGGATGAAGCACAGAGCCGTTGGCAGATGTGGGAACCTGAGTATAGCTGTGAGGCAGGTGTGCCCTTAGTGTGAGCTGATGAAATATTATTGTGCGCGTAGCAGAAGCAAGGTCACTTTAACTCACTTACTCGATCACTCTGTCTCATGATCTTGTTGCTTCCGAAATTTCTCCTTATTTTGTGGTTGAGGAGATTGTGACGAAGAAAGT
>JAOWBC010001714.1:407562-425178 GCA_028566105.1 Hypoplectrus providencianus
GGACTGTGGGAGGAAACCGGAGTACCTGGAGTAAACCCACGCACCCACGGGGAGAACCTGCAAACTCCATACAGAAGAAGCACTCTTGCTGTAAGGCATGAGTGCTAACCACTGCGCCACCGTGGGGCCCGTGTTAAAACATGTTAACCAAAAATTTAACCTACTTCAGGGCAAATTTCAAGGGAAAGCAAGGGAACCACAGGTCCCCTCATTTACATACACACCTCTGTGTGGCGGAAACACAGTTTTGTCAGTTGGTAAACGTTGGTGCAGGGCAGGGCCCCAGGGCATGTCACTGTGTGTTTTTGGATTATCCCACTAAACCGGGTTGTTGTTGACATATTTTAGTATTACATAAATCCAGCACTATCACACATTCCAGCAGCTCTGCATGCAAAGCCTTCACATTTGATGTTGTACATGTTTACATTGCACTGTGGTGTCACGCTAAGACGGCATTCACGCAGCAAAACAGAGTTAGAACCAGCTCCTAATCCACGGTTGTCAACACAGCCAGACACGTATTGGCATTCTGCATACACACACAAACTCATGCACGCTTTTTGAAACCCAACCTGGGAGGAGTTGGCACGGGAGGGAATGCCTTCATATGCTGGTTTCAAATTTAGGTGACCCAGAGAGAGTGAAGGATAGAGCAGCCCCAGGTCAGGAGACAGGTATTCCTGTGATGAAATACTTTACAGCAGTGGTCCCCAACCACCAGTCCGTGGACTGATTTTGTACCGGGCCGCACAGGTACAAAAAAAACAAAAAAAACAAAACAGTTTCGGTTTACTTCAGAGTCTTTAAGTTGTTTTATTTTGAAAAATGTCCAGATTCTCTACTGTGTCTCACATGTCATTTGAAAGAGCTTTTTTGCCGTGACGGCAATCAAAAGAAAACCACAGAATAAAATGGACTGTTTGCACAGAAACAAGCGCAGGGCTCCCACTAATACTGGGTTAAGGTCAATTATGTTTTTCTATGCATTTAACATTTCTTTTATTAATATATGTACTATAAGATATTTATTTTAATGCTGGTCATATAATTTATTTTGTTGTGTTTATCTACTACACCTTGAAGACCGGTCCATGAAAATATGTCTTACATGAAGGCACAAAAAAGATTGGAGACCACTTCTTTACAGTATTGAGTTGATTTCACCACCACCACCTAGCCGCTCTGTGGCACAGCAACACACCTGTGCCTCATCAGTAATCACACACCTGTCCTGCATCCTGCTAATCACCCCTCAGCCATATAAGCTCCACCCACACACAGTCACTGCCAGACAGGTTCTTCTCGTCCATGTAAGACTTTCCAATTTCCAATACTTAAGAAGGATTTTGAATATAACTAGTTATATTTTAGGTTTGGGCCCATTTTCATTGGTAGATACTATAACTACAATGTAGTTACTGAACAAAACTTACCTGCATACTGAGCAGGCATCAACACTCAAGCTCGGAAATGGCTCTGGCATGTGATTGGCTGATTAGATATTTATGTTAATGAGCTGTTGCAAAGGTCTTAATAGTTAATTAATAATGTGGACCAATGAGACCAAACGCAGCAATAATCTTTGTAATTCATACATGTAACTTCAAGAAGTAAAAAGAAACATTTGGATAGAACATTTACAGTCGCAGGTTGCCAACCTGCTTGGAAAAGCACTGTAAAAACAACTATTTATAGTATATGTAATATGATTAAAAGATGCCATTGTGAATTAAGGCCATTTAAAAGACATATTATAATGGCAAATTCCCAAAGCAAAACTGAAGGTGATGAAATACATTTCATAATTAATTATCTTAATAGATAATTAAACAATGTCTTGATTGGTTAATTTATAGATTTTAAATTGTTAATACGTGTGTCCACAGTTAACTATTCCTGGATGTCTACCTCCACCCATTATAACCCCTGGTGATTTGCCTATTTTGCAAATATTTTGTAGATGTTTTGTTTGGGCCATTTCCTCCTATTTGACTACACATGCCCAGTTTTTCTGTTGGTGGATTGCTAGCTTTATTTACACAGAGCTCACAGTGTTCAGATTTTGAATAGAGAAAATGGGTGCAGTTGCCTCATTGCTTAAGCAACACTTACATTTTAGCTCTGTGCAGAGCATAGGCTTGCGTGACTTTTTAAATTGATATTGAGGATTAAAGAGATGAATCTGATTTTGGAAAGACATTATAATCACCATCGGATTCATCGTCAGCCTCAGGCTCAGTAGAGAGAGCCTCAAAGTGAGTTATTGTAAAGCCAAACCACAGAAATGTATTTATTATAATTTCTTTACTGAGTGTGTTTGTTGGGAAACACACTGACATCACGAACATTGTGTCAAATCTAATCATGACTGCTCTGAAATGATACATCTCTTCCTGTGTATTCCTAGTTGCACAACTTCAAGCACTCGCCATGTATATTATCTTCCTTTCATTATTCATTTTCATACGATCCATAATTCATGTTTTAGTGAAGTGCCTTTTTATGCGTACAGCTGAGAGTCCGCTGGGGGTTCAATGGTGATGCAGACCCGCTCGTGCCACACTCTCTGCATCTCCGCATCATCTGTCCCAGATTACCAGGGTTGAGGAGTGGAGGGGGGGCAACGTTGAGGAAACAGGAGGGCGCTGGGTTGGTGGTGAGGAGTGGGCGATGAGTGTGCTGAATTAGTGCTGTAAGGGGGGGATTTTGCAGAGCTGTGGGATACATAAAGAGGAGGCAGAGGCTTGTGGAAAAAAGACTGAAAAAACAAGATGAAAGGAATTATTCTTGTGGAGAGTTAGATG
The DNA here is from genome assembly GCA_028566105.1 of Hypoplectrus providencianus. Taxonomy (NCBI): domain Eukaryota; kingdom Metazoa; phylum Chordata; class Actinopteri; order Perciformes; family Serranidae; genus Hypoplectrus; species Hypoplectrus providencianus. Next base: position 410,370 of record JAOWBC010001714.1, read on the forward strand.
AGAAGATCAAGATCCGTCTCATATTGGTCTGTTAGATTCACAACCAGAGGATGGTGGGTTTCTCGTAGCACAAAGCCTGAAATCAGCTAGCCTGGCTTATCTGTCCAATGGAAACAGTCCACCAACCAGTAACTTTAGAGTTCTCTAGTTCAGTGGTCTCCAACCTTTTTTGTGCCACGGACCGGTTTCATGTAAGACATATTTTCATGGACCAGTCTTCAAGGTGTGGTGGATAAACGCAACAAATAAATTATATGACCAGCATTAAAGTCAATATCTTAAAGTACAGATAATAATAAAAGAAATGTTAAATGCATTGAAAAACATAATTGACCTTAACCCAGTATTAGTGGGAGCCCTGTGCTTGTTTCGGTGCAAACACTCCAGATTATTCTGTGGTTTTCTTTTGATTGCTGTCAGGGCAAAAAATGTCTTTCAAATGACATGTGAGACATAATAGAGAATCTGGACATTTTTCAAAATAAAAACAAACTTAAAGAATCTGAATTAAACCGAAACTGTTATTTTTTTTGTACCTGTGCAGCCCGGAACAAAAGCACCTACGGACCAGTACCAGTCCACGGACCGGTGGTTGGGGACCACTGCTCTAGTTAACATATTTAAGCAATGTCTATCTATATGTGAGTTTTATGATAACTGTAAGAACAAGTTGTTTGAGGTGTGATTTTCTGAATTTCTTGGCTGCGATACAAGTGTGCATTGATCAGTCAAACATATAAGCCAATGTAGGCACGAGCAAAAAAAATATATAGAACTGTAGATAAAGTTAAGGCATGCTGCTGTCACAGCATAGGAAATTGCATTGCTATTGCCAAATTAGCGACTCTTTTGTTCAGCTCAATTTCTGTAAACAGCATGATTAGCAAGATAGCCAGCGAGCAGAAGACTTGCTTGTTGGCTAACTGGGATTTGTCTGAGTTCATGATCACAATCTTTTTGTAAACTAATCCACGACAATTTTGTTCCTCGCCTAACCAAGTTGGTTTGAACCTCAACATAAGCAAGTAATGTTTGTGCCTAAACAAAAAAAAGTGGTTTTCTTACCTAAACCTAACCAAACTATGTTTAGTGAGTGTGTCATGTAGTAGGGTTGTCCTTTAATACTGCACACCCACAGACAGACCTATTTGAATGTTTCTGTTACATTTGGTTAATATGGGCAGTAAGCCGGTGTAAAAGTAGATGGTAGCATGTGGTCCCCTCAGCATGGTGGTCCCTCTCATGGTTGCTCAACCTCAACCACATCCAATAACAGACAACATATACAGCTCCAAAGAGGGATGGCTGACTAGTTAGTCGGTAGACAGGGACTGCAGAGAGCGCTAGCTAGCAACTTTTTTTGTTTGTTTGTTTGTTTTTTGAAAAATATTTTTATTACATTTTCTCAAACCACAGAACACACAGAACTGCTCAGGCACGAAAGAGAAGGAAAAAAAACAAGAACAAACAGAAAATGGGCATGTCGGTACAGATAATGGAAAATGATTATGAAAATGAAAATAAATAACAGTGGGCGCATCTTCAAACCAAACCCCTCCCCCTCAATCCCCCAATACCAGGACAATATCCAGACAGGAAACAATACAGAGCATACAAACATAGCAAGGCCATAAGGTGCTTGTTAGATAATGAGCACTTGAAACAAACTCATACAGACAGCCTGAGACCAGACCTCCCGCCAGTCAGCATCATCTATAGCAACCCCTAGATCTTTCTCCAAAGCTTGCTTGGTGGTTTGTGAGGTAAGAGAAGAGTTAGAGTTCAGGGCTCTGTAAAAAACAGTGATGTGTTTCTTACTAATCTGCAGAGACAAGGCCTTCTCCACACAGGAAGTGGTGTTATTGGTCATTAAGGTGGTGTCTTTAACTATGAAGTCTCTAAATTGCAAATATCTGTAGAAGTCATCTTGATTAGATAAACCAAATTGCTGTTGCAACTGCTGAAAGTGTGTGCCGAGGGCTATTTTCTTTAGCCCTCGGGTGCTCCAAACTCTAAAGCCCTGGTCTCTACAACCTGGCGGGAAGTTTGGGTTGTCAAGAATGGGAGTGAGAGGGGATGATAACTGAGTCCGGCCTTCTATAGAGCGAATGAGTCTCCAGGCTCTGATGGTACTGAGAGTAATCGGGTAAGAGCAGTGTTTTTTTTTTTTTAACAGAATCAGGATTATTCACAAACAATAAATTCAACAAGGGACACTTCGACTGAGAAGATTCGATATCGAGCCAAATTGAGGTTGGGTCACAATTGTGCCAGCTTGCAATCACCCGCAGGTGTGATGCCAGTTGGTAAAATCTAAGATTTGGTACATCTAATCCTCCATCACAACCTGCCATTTGAAGCTTTGTCATCTTGAGACAGGGCTTCCTTTTGCTCCAAATAAAGGAGCTTAGCCAGCCTTCAAGCATCTTGATAACCTTGTGGGACAACAAGATAGGGATCATTTGCAATGGGTATAGCAGCCTAGGCAGGACGTTCATTTTTATAAGAGCAACCCTGCCCAGCCAGGAAAGAGGAAGAGGGGCGCAGCGTTCTAAGTCCGCCTTTATAGCATCCAAGAGGGGGGGGGGAGTTGGATTTAAACATCCGACCAAAAGTGGGTGTTACATGCACTCCTAAATAAATGAAACCAGTGGGAGACCAGCGGAACGGTAAGGGCTCAGCTATATCTGGAACTCACGCTAGCGACCCCAGGGGCATAGCCTCAGATTTTGCAGTTAACTTTATATTCCGAAAAGACACTGCATGACGAAATGACCTAAATCAGGCAGGGAACAGAGGTTTGGGGATGCGATAAATGTATCAAAATGTCGTCTGCGTATAAAGTAATTTTGTGTTCCCTTTCACCAATGAAGATACCAGAAATTAAAGTGTTTTGTCTTACTGCTTGGGCCAGCGGCTCAATAGCAATGAAAAAGCAGGGGGTTGAGTGGATCACCCTGCCTATTCCCACGGTGTAGGGGGAAGTTGTCGGATCTCAGTCCATTAGTCAGAACCGCTGCCGTTGGCGTATTATACAGAACCCAAATCCAACTCACAAAAGAATCGCCAAGGCCAAATTCCTCAAGAGTGTAGAATAAATACGACCACTCGACCAGATCGAATGCCTTCTCGGCGTCGAGGGACAGCAGAAGGGCCGGATCCTTGCAGCTCTAGGTTAGATGGATAATGTTAAGGCGCCTCCTCATATTATCAAAGGAGTTCCGGCCCTTGACAAAACCAGTTTGGTCTTCCTTGACAATATGGGGCAGAACCTTCTCTAGGCGCAAGGCCAACATTTTGGAGAGCAGTTTTTGGTCAGAGTTAAGAAGGGCTATCGGCCTGTATGAGGTGCAGCTATCCGGGCATTTTCCTTTTTTAAGGATGAGAGAAATGTTGGCCTCCCTAAGGGATTGAGGTAGGATCCCATTTACAAATGAATGATTGAGCATAGACAGCAGAGGGTCTAAAAGAATACCACTGAACTCCTTATAAAACTCACATCCAAATCCATCTGGCCCTGGAGACTTACAGGACGGCATCGATTTCAAGGCAAGTAGCGCTTCCTCTCTAGTAATTGGGGCATTCAATTGTAATGTTTGATCGTCTGTGACTGGGGAGTCTTAAATCTGCAAAATAACTGACGCATAAGGGTCAAGGCATTGTCAGGCTGCTCGGAAGTATATAGGTTAGAATAAAATGATGCAAAGTGTTTATTTATAGTTCTAGTATCAAACGATCTAACACCATGAGAGTCAGTGATAGAGACTATGTATTGAGAGTCTGCCCTCTTCTTAACAAGAGCCGCAAGATATCAGCTAGCAACTTTTTATACAATTTGTGGCTGATAAACATTTAAGTCATCAATACAGTGGAGGATGCCACATGTATTTATATGAAATAAATACCTCTATCTGAATGTCAAAAATTCCTGCAATGACTCAATTTTGGGAGGTACAGTGAAGCCGTAAGGTTGAATTACTTTGTCCCATTTATGTGTCTGTGGATCCAACAGGAAGTCAGTTGACTCGACCAGAAGAAGTATTTGAAAAATAAACCTGTAAACAGCGCTGCTTGAGAAGGACTATCATAGAGATGCTCTGTAGGTCCAAAATGAGGAAGTGGGGAAGCTTATTCAGTGTAGTTTACCAGTCGAAGCTAAGCTAAGCTAATAGTCCTCCTGCCAAAGTGTCCTCTAGCATGACTTAAAAGCTTTACTATGGGTACATGCATGGGACAACCGTTAAATCTTCTTCCACTTGCACCAAACAGCCATTTTGCTCTGTTGCCCTTCTCCCATAAGTGCGAGTGACCCAAATCGTGTTAAATGGCAGTGTTGTGGAAGTTTTAGGAGTTTTACATTATTACAGTTTGCTAATGGCGGCTGATTTGCTACTTTGCAGAAACAAAGTGAAGCTGTGTGACCTGCTTTTCTTCAACGCACAAAATATGTTAGAGGCAGCACTTTTATTGGAAACTTAAAACAAACATTAAAGTTTAAAAGGGGTAGAGGAAAAGAGAGAACATTTGAGATGGAGGCCAGGTGGATGACAGAATGGAGTGATTATGGCTTATCTGCTCCCCTGAGCGTGTGCGGGGTGGAGGTCAGGGTTGGGTGGTTCTCTCTCTCCCCTGGGCTCTGACCCCGGATCTGCTGTTAAGCTCAAACTCTACATCATACATCCCTGGTTAAACCCTATAATAAGTGTGTGGGTGGGGGTCTGTTGGTCTGGGACCCCTAAAGGCAGCAGAGGAGTGTGTGTATTTGTGTGTGTGTGTTATAACAACAGTGGTAGTGGTGACGGAGGGGGATTTCACACAAAAGGTCGCGGCACATGCAAGTCTGACCTATGTCTAGTCGCACCCATCCGCTCCCTCCCTCCATCCTGCCAGCCGTTCTTCCTCCGTCTCGTGTCTACCTCCATCCCCTCTTTTCCTCTCTGGGGATCATCCCTGGCTCAGATGGAGATGGGGGCATGCAGCTGGTTGTCTGCAAAGAAGGGAAGTGGAGGTGTTCTAAAGGGGCAGGTGAAGGGGTAAAGGGAGGGATGCATAGAAAAAAGGAAAATTATGTATGAGCTTGCTATAACCTTTAACATAGATTCACTCTGTTGCTGCATATCTTTTATTTCATCAGTCTGGCAAATTAACTATTCATTTATTACTATTTGCTACTTATTCATTTATTACTATTTGTTTGTGTGTGGTTTAAGTCAAAAAATAAAAATTGCATCAAAACCACGTCAGATATTTTGTCATTATCTTCTACTTCAGGGGTGTCCAAACTACGGCCTAGGGGCCAACTGCAGCTAGGATAGGATAGGATAGGATGGATAGGAAGGAAGGATAGGTTGAACATTTTTTGTTAGGTTTCATTGATTTTCATCATCTCATTAATTATATGTATATATTTATAATATGTAAATTGTTTCAAGATCCTTTTTTTCAGCAGGATTACAGAAAAAATACTGGCCTCATAATTATGAAACTTGGGTTGTAGGGGTGTAACAAGGTCAAGGCAGGATCTAACATTTGTTCTGAAATGGATCTGTGTCTGTGATGTTGTAAGATCCAGGAGGGCAGAGCCTCGTGGGTCTGACTTCCTAAATTGCTCTTCTTCTGCAGTGTATTGTGGTAATATTCTTATATTCTTTCATATTGTTTCTTTTTTTGTGAAAACTAAATGAATAAACTACTGATGGAGAGCTGTGATGTTGATGCTTTTTTTCTTCAGATATGTTCAATAATCAAACATAATTTATCTGCATTTAATTGATTATACCAATATTGGTGGATTAGAAGTGAGGCAGTGTACCTCATGTCCAGTAAGTGGCCCAGTTCTTCGTAAACTTTTGTGTATGTTGCCTTCAGGCACACACACACACGCACGCACGCACGCACGCACACACACACACACACACACACACCTTTATTTTGTGTTTTTACTAGTTTTAAATCACCTTGTCCATTGTTTAAGAAAGTAGGAGACCTCCATGGATAATTTGGCAAATAATTTGATAAATCATTAAAGATGCCATTTTTGCAGTTTTCCTAGAATTTTTATTTATCACTTAGCAGAAAGGACAATAACTGCAAGTCTCTATCACTATTCCATACATCTCTCTGAATGACACATGACACTGCAGAATTCTGTTATTACCACTGATAAAGTAGTCTGCAGAGGATTGTTGTAGGATTGTGCAAGCAGTGGGAAGATCAAGGGTCACAGTCTCTACCAGTATTGCTGTCAACTTGAATAAATCATCCAAGAGACATGTCAACAGACAAGACAACCTTTCTCTTTCTCTTATTTACTGCCCAGTTTTGAAAACCTTCAATATCCTTGACATTTTGAACAGTTTGCTCTTTTTCCCCCTTGTCTTTATGTCCATTGACTTCCATGTTGGATGGTGTCTGCAGTGTCCCTGAGGGAACCTGCTGCCACACTGTGGTAAATCACCATCTGTCTCAACTCTGTGATCACCCGACCTGAAATGGTCAACCTTGACCTTTGCTCCTCTACCCCCATGTGCCTGCTGGGCTGTTACCCTATGGACACACACTCACACAACACACACACACACACACACACACACACACACACACACACACACACACACAACCAACCAATGTCCACTTTATTCTAAACCCAAAGACTAAAAAATCGACTATTTTCAAATTGACAATTTTAAGCAAAGGGTTAAAAGACAAACGAATGACAGTGTGAGAGATACATAGTGAAAGGGGGAGAGAGGGAAGACATTCAGGAAAGGGCACCACGAGGTCCGAGCCCCTGCAGAATGTGCATGATTTGAACATGTGGACTGACCCCTCCCACATCAGGATTTTGTTGTGGAAATTACCACTTTGTTGTTGTTTTTTTCAAATGTATTTTTCAATGATTTAAGCATCACAAACGTGGCACTGTGGTGGAAACAGATGATTCAAAAGTAGTCTCAAACTCTCAATTGAAACAAAACTGTAGATATCACTATACAAGAGAGCTGGAAGAAGAGACAGATATTTCTGCCTGTAGCTTGCATTTGGTATATTGAGTTGCAATGATTCAAATAAAACATGTTTTCTGCCCAGTAAATAACAGGAACCACGTGAGCATGTCCATGTCTTAGCGGTTGTTGCCACATGTGAGTAGAAATTTGTTGACTTTATTATGAGCTCATGGAGGAGCTGAATGTAGTTATTTAGCAACTGCCTCTTTATGTGCTTGTGTCAGTTTTTCCGTTTTTCTCACATTCCAGCCTGTGGAGGTAACACAGCTGAACACTACCATTATAAAACCCAGAGGAACGCTGTGGTTGGCTCTGCTGGAAGTCTTGTCTGCTGCCAGGGCAATTGCTCTGTCCACGACTCGCGTTTCATTCGGAGCGCCAAACCAGACTTCTCCTGCTGCTCGAGACTTCAACCCATGCTGTTTCTCTGTTTGGCCCTCTCTGATGATGTTTTTAGTGACAATTTCTCCACCATGTAAGACTGTTGGTTTGATTTTGCCTTACAGTGTTATAATTTTTTTTTGTGTGTGCCGTCTATTATCCACCCATTGTTACGCCTCAACACTTGGCTTGAATAAACATTGTTCATCCCTCATGTCTGTTTGATTCATAATGTGCTATAAACAACACAACAGTATCCAGAAAAATGCTTAACAAAATTCCAATAAGAAGTCATCAATAGCAATGCTTGTGTTATTTTTGAACTCCAGCTTCCTCAGAAGTTCCATAAATAGCCTAGCGAAGGGAACTGCAGTGTTGATGAGGAGTGAGCGATAATGTTGGATGAATAAAGAGGAAGGCTTCCGTGAGTGCTGCTGTCATTTGTGATGGACTACCTGAATCCAGGCCAGGTCTTTCTCCACCAGCAGCCTCACGGTCGCTGAATAGCAGGAAACAAGCCGCATAAATAGCTCCATGGTCTTATGCCTGATGGAGAGAGCCGATAAAAACCACACAAATCAACATATATGGTCAAGGCAAGAGGGAAACAATGTGTTTCCAGAGAAGGAGCTGACTGGACATTGTATGCATGCATGCTTATTTTAAGTCGCTATAGAAAACAAACAAAATTATGTATTCTTGAAGGCTAACCTAGAAGTAGCAACACCATTCGGTGTAATGATCATTAGTCTCTTTTTGGATTTTGGATCATCGTGAAAAATTACCTCTGTGAAACACGTTTCTAACGCTAATGATTTATATTCAGCAGGATAACTGTTAATAATGTTTGAAATTGATGTGGCTGAAGGAAGTAAAAGCTTACGTTATGTAATATCTAACTACACTACAGTCACATGACTTCAACGTCACTACTGTTGGCTGCGGAGAGTCTCCAACAAGCTAACCAGTGGTGGAAGCTAGTGAAACCATATCCTAAAAAATTGCTTATTAACCTACTCTACAATTTTATATAGTTTGCAAGAGCTCTAAAAAAAATCTTCTGGGAGTTGTTTAGTGAGAGAGTTCCTGTCCATGTCTGTTGTCGTGATATTTCATACTCCCAACAGCCACTGTCGTCTCATACAGCCACTTAGCAAATGCTTTTTAAATAGCACATAAAAGCTCCAAAACTCACAAGTGGGGGTGTTTTCCAATATATTTTATGCTTTATAATATAATGGCTGTCGTAAATTATGACTGTTGACCTTGTACAACTGTTAATACTGATCACATGCACTCAGAGTACGAGGCTCAGTTGTGTTAGCTAAATAGCACATAAACATAGCTATGTAGCTAGCTGTGTGTATGTTCTCTGGCAACCTCCTGGCCTGGCATTTACAGCATCGTAGCCAAGATATTTCTGAGTAAGGTGTTTATCTCTTCTAGCTAGCTAATTATAAACCAAAATATAGAGAAACTTGTTTCATCCCATCCTCCATGCTCCACCATATACCATTTTTTTGTTTAGCTTTTTTCCCTTGTGAAGCATAAATGTCTTGCGTGTTTTTGTGCAACCATATATTGTAGAATGACAAAGTTGATGATGCAGGATATTAACCTTTATTACTGATATTGAACTCATCTGACTCACCAACTGAGTTTAATGGAAGTTGGATAAGAAAATGTGGAGAGAAGACTATCAAAAGTGACTTTTTTCCATATCTGACTTTTCTGTTGTTTGGAATTTGCCAACATAGTTATCAAAGAAAGAAAGTGGAGGGATACAAAATATGAAATGGTCAGGGAAGGATGTCTCATGAGGCCTTTCTACTACTTTTTCCCCCTATTTTTTCAAAAGTCAAAAAAATGTACTTATATTGTGGTAAAATAGTGCATGGTGCAAGATTAAAAGCTTAAATGGCAGAACCTATTTTTTAAAAGTTCAGTGTAACCTACATTGTTAGTAAATAAATTCATTAATAAACCAATCTCTGATACTAAGGAAAAGTTGATATCACTGGGAAAAAGTTTTTCATTTGAACAATACACACAGCAGTGCTATTTTTAATCTTTGGCCATAGTCATTGGCTGTGAGGTATTTTCAGGTGGAATTGCAAAGCACTTTCCATGAACTTCCAGGATAAGTTGTAAGAAGTAATTGTGTCCTCCTCCATCACACTTCTGAGAAAATAGGAGGAACTCTCAGAGGGAAAGGAATGTTTACCCTATTGACTTCCCTTGCTTATTCACACTTTTCTCTTTTTTCCATTTATAGGTGCATTGTAGAGAAGGCTCATTTGTCATAGAGTCCTTGATATAGTTGTGATGCTTCAGAGCAAAAACAAGTATTTACTGTACTTACTATGAAGTTAACCTATAGTATCAATGTGAATTTGTTGATTTTTTTTTAGCATGCATGCATGCATGCAATCTAACTAAGTAGTTTTGTTTTCATTAGCAATTTCTAACATGTTTGATAGGGCAGCCATTTTCCAATGTCAAATCGAACCGTCATGTACGTCATTTGGGAGTCACTGGACAATGACAGATTTTCTCATGTATGAGGATGTCAAAAACAACAAAAAACATTTATATAGAATCCATTCTATGATAAAGCCTCATTATCGAGTAACAAGGTCATTGTAAAGTACAATTTACAACTTGTGCTTTAATGATACAGCATTACGGTAAGAGCTTTCTATAGTATATCCCCTGCTTTACTATATGTCACACCATGTGTGACCAAAAACAACCACAGCACCTGATGACGTTGTGTCTTCCAGGGGCCCCTAAATGATTTCCTCCTCTCTGATGTCCAGTGGTTCGCCCGAGGGTCAGAGTCTAATCCCTTGAGAGCTTCTTCCTGCTTAACTGGAAGTCATTGACAATAAAACAGCACAGGTGGGGCTGCAAACAACAAGCAGCTTGTTTAACTGGCTCTTTATCCAATGTGAGACTGTGGAAAATGCCATACTCTATAGAGGAACTATTTGTTACATAAGAAGGGAAGCAGCAATGTTTGGGAGTGTAATCACAAGCTTTCTCGCAAATGCTCATGAAGCTGAACATTGATTAATAAGCAAAGTGTTCTGAGCTGTTCCAGTTCATGAACACTTGAGAGTTTGTGTTTTTAAGTTGGAGGTGTGTAGGGTGGCATTTTGATGCCCGGGGCTGAGGAAGCAGATAAAAGTAATTAGACGGTTATGTAACAAGACAAAGTAGGATCTGCCAACCCTCACAGTGAGTTAGAAGGCACCGACACCTCTGCTCTAGATTTACTAAAAAAAGGCACAGTTGCAAAGTCAGACACTACAGCTTTTGTTTTGTGACAAGCAGAATCAAAATACACTTTGCCATGTGTGATCCTAACTACTTCAAAAACACGGTGTAATTTCTGAGGTAGGACCCAAGAACCAATACTTTATTTCCAAGTTGATGCAAGTTTTCTTTAATCCCAGCAGAACTCCATGGTTGAATTTCAGTCTACGTGCAGGATTTCTTTCAGCCTAGGATTGTTGAAGCAAAGTAAGAAGTGAGAACAAAATATATGAGAGAGCCTGACATTAAATGATTGTTAGAGTTCATTTCCTGAACCACTGGAGTTACTATGAAATACTTGGGTGACAGTGACAACTGCAGTACACTGAGGTTCTTTTACTCCCACTGTCAGGGGTAGTTACTCAAAAAGTAATACATCATAAGAGTAGATACTTATGTAAATAGTATTGAGATTACTAATTATTACTAGTTTACTTTTCGGATGCTTAATGCAAATTCCCAAATTTACCGTGAATACACGTAAGAACATCATGGCTTTATTTTCAGTTTCCAATAAAGGGCATCTCTTAGCCTTTACATATAGTGTATATTGTGTAAAAGTAATCAAAATACAAATTCAATATCAAAGAACAGTTGTCCAGTCTGCACAAAGAAATATGCCTCACTCTACAATCGTAAAATCATCTCTATCTGGTGGGGGCATTGAAACTGAATGTGCTGCTCTTGTGGAAATGTTCATTTCACTTCACAGAGGGCCCTGTACAGGAGGTTATTCGCACTTCTTTGAGTTCGCTGTATTGGTGCAATAACATGTGTATTATGTATACTGCATAGCCGCCTCCAGTCAGCACACCAGACCCCAAAACAAATCCAAGCTTAAGGCTGAAGCTATGTAAATGGCGGGTTGCTACTGGTGGATCGTGTCCTACAGTTGTTGATTGTTGATTTCTTTTGTGATTGGTAGAGTAATATGCAGGATTATGAATAATGACCTGAGAAGAGCTCATCTTGATTTGGCGGGGTCAGGGTCAGCAGGAGATATGTTTTTTATTGCCATGCTGGCCTGTCAAACGCTTCGACAGGTTGCTTATTGACTTTGCAGCAGTTCAAAGACACCTCCCCCCAGCATAGAGAGAATTTTACACAAATAGTTTTGTTCTTTTGAGCTATAAACTAAAAGTTATGTGAATATCACCAAAACCCCTCCGGGTCCATCTCCATTTTCCTGCCCGCCCAGGCAAGGAAACAGACAGGAAAAATGTCTATGGTCATGAATGAAAAGACGTTTCTATAGTCTTGTAAGGTAGTGTAGTTACAATAATGTAATGCGTTTCTTTACTTTGTTACCCACTAAAGTAATATTGTTACTGGGATTCGTTTTTGTATTTCATTAGGACCTTTTTCTAACCCTAACCAAGTAGTTTTGTTTCAGTCCAAAATCCAGTAGGAAATAGGTTTCCTATGAGCAGACCTTGGGTTCTTCTTTAGGTTTCTCTTACAGACCTTAAAAAGCCTTTGCACATTTTTGCTAGCAGCGCAGTACTATGAATAATTTATATTTAGCTTTGCTGAGTCCCCCCATTGCATAATAATGTGACCGTACTGCAGGCCATGTTCAGTAAGACGGCACCACGATAGGAAAGCAGCTAAGTCGGCACAGTGAACATTTTAAATCTAATTTTGCCGTCATATGGACAAAGACGAAATCCTGTTAGGTAGCTTTTTAATGGGAACACTAAATTCTTACAGTGTACTTTGTCATTGTTAAAACAAAGTTAACATGTTTGCCACTGCGTTTACTTTGCAGAGTTTGAAGATTCTTTAAAGGATGGATATATCAATGAGTTTAAAGGCTGTAGACAACAAAGCACTGGACAGTGGCTCTTAGGGGATGATGTTGCACACATCACAATGATGCGTTTTTTTAACCAGATCTGATTCTCTCAGAGGCCCCACTGTGCCAACACAGTAGCCCCATTACACAAATTAAGGGGGCTGAGTTTTTCCTCAAAGTTTTTACCAAAAACCGTGTTGGACAACAGCAAGCAGTATAAAAAAAAAAACCTAAATGTGACGGTTTGATGTGTTTGGTGTATTGATGTGTTCGAAACTCATCAGTACAAACAAGAGATTGAGAAAATGGTATTTTATACTATTTGAACTGAGCTTGGCACAATTTTTTCCATCTAAAAAGTCTATGGGGTTGTGGAAAACATGACACTGTTTTGCTGTTGCAGCCTATCAGCTATGTATCTTTATTTCTCTCTTTCTAAATGTTTTATCATACAGATGCTTATTGTCTGAAGATATATTTGAACACCAGTGAGTGAAAGGATACAGGTCTCAGGTCAGATAATTTATCATTCCTTTCAAGAGTATATTACGTCCCATTACTCGCATCCACATGTGTCTGTTCAATCCACAGAAACTAAACACCACCACCAGACACCTGCAGTTACAATTAGATTGTGCTGTGATCGCCTCACACACAGCCCTTGGCTGCTCTTTGATGTGTGGCAAGTATACTCATTGCGTCAGTCACTCTTATCAACACTTATCCAGACGTGTAGCCTGTCCTCTTTAATTCAAAGGAAGATGTGCAGAGGAGTAACTTAGTTTCTGTGGGGAAGAAAACAATGATTGTCCTCATGGGAATAGTGCTGTAAGTGTTGTATCCTCCTCTGCACGCACGTGGAGAAAATGGGGGAAACACACTCCTCTCTCCTTAGAACTGAGGTCATCCTGATTTAGTTAATTAAAGCAGGCTGTTGCCAAAACATTAGCTCATCCCCCTGCTTGTTTTGTCATTAGCTGAACCAAAGACCCTCCCCTGGCCCCGTCCCTTTGAGAAGGAGAACATGAAGACAGCAGATCAGGCCTTTGTTTTGGAAAAAATAAAGTAAAGCTCTCATTTTACTTACATTACAGCTTAAAATACACATCTATTTGTTTTTTATTACAAGCTGATCAATGCTCTATTCCTGCATTTTCTTGTGGGTTGTTCCTAATTGGTATATTAGGCTTCATCCCTGTATGTATAATAATTCATAGGTGGAAATTACATAATATTGTTGTGGGAACATAAAAGAACACAAAGTACTAATAGGATCCACAAACTTGGTATTGGTATTTTAGAATAAATGGTGTGATCAGATATAGCAACTGTACAGTGGTACAGTTAAAACATAAAACAAAACGAAGAACATCCTATTCAGTTAACATATCATACCTGGGAAGGTTCATTCAATACAACATAAATGAAAAAAAGAAAAAAAAAAAGAAAAATCCATTCATGAATATATTCATCAAGGGTGATGATAAGTTACTGTTTTTTTTAGGGTACGTCTACAATCCACCTCACCAAAAATATGAGACTCTCAGAGAGTTGGGACACTGAGTAAAATGTGAAAGTAAGAACAGAATGCAATCATTTGCAAGCAAACACAATATATTCAATGTTAAAACTTACCAACATCTTTTGGAATTGAGGTTGTACAACAACAAATGCAGTGTTTTTTCCCTTGTTCAGTGTATGTATTACTTAAGAAAGAAGCCAGTTATAAATAAATGAAACTGGTACTGCCTGTATCCTTCCTTGCAACAGTTTGGTCAAGTTGCCTCTTAAATGTTCAGCTTGTTTTGTCATTAGCTGAACCCAAGCCCTTCCACTGGCCCCCTCTCTGTGAGAGGGAGAACATGTAGGAGGCAGATCAGGACTGGGAACAACTGTGGTAGAGCTAACTTTCCTGATCATTATTCAGCTCTAAGTGGTTTCTTTTGTTCCATTACAGGCTGAAAAGTAATACCTTCCTGCACTCATTGGGGGCTCTGTAGGAATTCTGTAAGAACTCAATTTGGTTCCAAAATGGTATATAATGATTAAGCTTTATCCCTACAGGTGTAATAATATCGGGCTTGAAATTATGTCATACTATTGGATCCATGGACTCTATATACAATGAAATGACAAAATAATCTTCAATTATGTTTCATTAACGGAGGGGATTTGGTATATTAGCATTCATTTTTTAACTAGTCCATTAAAGAATGTATAAATATCAATAAACACACACACACACACACACACACACACACACACACACACACGCACACACGCACACCCTATCCCAGAGTATTACTCT
>JAOWBC010001714.1:425278-446685 GCA_028566105.1 Hypoplectrus providencianus
ACACACACACACACACACACACACACACACACACACACACACGCACACACGCACACCCTATCCCAGAGTATTACTCTACCAGGTAGATGTAGTAGTTTGACAATGTGTAAAATATGAACAAAAGATTATACATTTCCCAGTAATTCTGGTATGTGTATAGGTTTACTTTCCTTCTAAATAATGGTATAGTGGGGACTGCCCCATAATCTCTATTAGAATTTATCATTTCTGTATCAGTGTCAGCACTGAAGGCTGCACCTCTGGAGCATATGGACATATGAAGAACGTTGGACAAAGGAATGCCGGCTTCAACGTTCAAGCTTGTGCATTAGGTCATTTTGTATTGCGTTTCATGCTTTTATTCTCGCGAGAAGAAGTGGTTGCCAAGGCACCGAGCACGCGGCGTCCTCCAAAACGGTAAATATCCCAAGCTGACCAATGAGAGGAAATCAGACCGTACCATAGTGAGGATCACTTCAGGGGCGCACAAAATGTGTTTTTTTTTAATAAACTTCAATTTACAAAGAAAATCAGTATTACAAAATCACTGTCATCGACTGTTACTGAAACACTTTAATTTATTTATTATTTATAAGGTTATACTCCGTTACATAAACGTACGTAC
Source organism: Hypoplectrus providencianus (assembly GCA_028566105.1). Lineage (NCBI taxonomy): Eukaryota > Metazoa > Chordata > Actinopteri > Perciformes > Serranidae > Hypoplectrus > Hypoplectrus providencianus. The sequence goes on from JAOWBC010001714.1 coordinate 425,904, forward strand.
ACAGTCAACGTTTGTTACAATGTGGTTGGACATCTTGCATTGGTATCAGCCGCGCCAACATTGAAAGTTTTCTGCGAAAGTGAACCGTCTGTCGTTTGTGTAGTCGCACTACTTGTATCCATAAAAACTTACGTTGGCCCACGAAAATACCACATAACACTAGACGAGCTGTAGATACATGGTCATTGGTGAGTAACATAAAGTTTTTGTTGTATGTTTTGTTTTGTTGTTGTTGTTGTTTTTTTACTTATTTTTTTAGATCAACTTCGAAAATTTAATTTAACCATTAATGTGGCATTCGTCACTGGGGTAGCATATGGATAGTTTAAGATGGAAAAATAACTGAATTCACTTTACAGCACCTTATTGTACTTTTTTAAATTACGTATTCAAGGAGCAAAAGTAGTCCTGTTTTTTTTTTTTGACAGGGCGATGACGAGGCATTCATAGCAATATCATTTTCATTCAGTCGCAGAATGTGCGAGCTTGCTTCATTATTCAAGATTTACAGCATGCACATTTACATCTGTTGTTAAGGAGACGTTAGAGGCTGGAACACTTTCTGTAATGTGCATTTAGCCTGTCGTTGGCCTGTAAAGTTTATCTATCTTAGTTCCTCTGTAATCCGCTGCACAGAGGACGTAGGGAGGTGATGTTAAGAAACCAGGCCTGTATGCTGTGATGCCTAAACATGATGCCTGTTGCATAAAGTAGGAAATCCACATTCGTGCAAAAGGACATGAGTCGTGTCTGGTTTAAAGATCATGCAAGGCATGGCTGTTTGGCTGTGGATTTATTGACAGACAGGTTTTCACCAGGCTTGGGGAAGCAGTTATTCTCCGTCCATCAGAGGAGGAAGTTGAAGCCTGCGATGTGATGCTGTTGAATAAGATGTCAGAGTCAGTGTACAAATCATGATTTTTAAGCAGATGACTGAACATGGCCGAGGTAAAGTGTTTCTTCTCTTTTCCTTTTTTTTGCTGGGAGGTCAAAGGTTACCTGCAGCAACAAAAAACTGTAAAAGACTTGAAGTTACATATGGTTTTCTCAAGGTTTGAAAAGTTAAAAGCAAAAGAAATGTTTGCCAGTATCTCCAAATGGCAACTGTTACTGTTGAGCTCTGTACTGCATTTACTGTAAATTATATGTAATTTAGCAAAGCTGTAAGGTGTTGGAAAAGCTTGAAAACGCACCTTGAACATGCTGTGGAGTTAATGGTTAAGAGAGGAGAAACCCAGAATGTAATACTGAATTGCCTTTTTTTTTTCACTAGACCATAGCTCCTTTGACTGAGAGACATAATGCCAAGCTGTGAGCCATTCTATTTCAGTAGATACAAATATACAATGTTGCCTTAGTGATCGTTTCATAATTTCAATAGACCTGCTAAAGCTGTTCACCTTGGGCAATGGTAACAAACACACCACCTTTTAATTTCCATCCATAATCATTCCCAGGCCAGGAATGTGCATCCTGCAGTCAAACGTCATGTTTTCTGGCCAGTGTGGAGTCTTCTTTTATGGGCCCCTTTGTGTGTGAGTGTTCATCTTGGGGAAAACAGTCGACTGACTCCATTTCTTATATCTAAATGGAAAAAGCATACCACTTTTCAAACGTTAATAACAGTGCGTGACAGAGTGCATATAGCAGTGGTGCAGAACTGCCTACTGGAATTCACATTTGTCTTTTGAAGAATCCACAGAGACTTTGTTTCCTTCATTTAGCAGGGAGACATCAAATAGATGAAGAGTAGGGGTTGGTGATGTCTGGAAAGAAGCTTATGGGGGTTTAAACTGAAGACAGAGACCCACCACAACCCACTAGTGTCCTGTCCAGGGGATGTTCTTTTACATTAGTCGTATCAAAACAGGAGATGGGCTTCTTCTTATGTAATGCACTTGAACGATATTGGCCAATTGTGCTTGGCTGGTAATGGAGCCTTTTGTCTAATTCAAGAGCTTAGATTAGCTTGATCAGCAGCTTTGCAGTGCCGGTGGCAGAATAGTTTTAAACCCACGAGTAAGTATTTCTTTTTAATTTAAAATTGAAAAAAGGGTATCTTAGTGTAATGAAGAGTAAAATGTCATTTTTACATCTTCAGTTATTTTAAATTGATTGATGAGACCTTCAGTGATCTAAAAAGGGCTTGAGGGTACTGCTAGTAGTAGAAATAGTTAATGATATTTTTCCTGTTCCTGCAACGGATTTGTCAGATTGCCTGCACCTCTTAAGACATGCTGACTCTGTTTTTCTGGTCTTTTACTATGCACAAAAGAAGTAGAGCTGAAACGTTTACTATCAACAACATTTTTTAAAAATCAGGGTTTGTACAGTCTGAAAGTTTGAAAAGACCTAATAAAAGGAGAAACATGCTTATATTAAAATTCATACATGTATTATGTGTTTCTACTAGAACACAGCTTTTCTCCTATTCTGTTTATATATGGTTACTGAAAAATAATTGTGAATGTTATTTAGCTATTTATTTAATTTTAGTTCTTTATGTAATATACATGTTCTGTAAAAACATTTATTTATATTGGGTCATATCAGACAACATATAAACTTATTCTGATAGTTAGGATACTTCTGTGATAGGCAAATATCAGCCGATTATTATAGCTGTCTGATGTATCAGTTGGACTCTAATATTATAGATACAACAAGTAATTGATTACGAAGCAGATGGGATAAATTCAAGGGATGATGCATTGCAGATTGCAAGACAGTAAAATTCGATAAAAATGTGTGTTTGTTCAGATGAAAAATAAATCTTGATCCCGTTCTGCAACATCAGAGTGGGTAATCTACTTTTTTGTTCAGTTGTTTGACAACATATTTCACTGTCAGTTACAGAGACAGAGCACAGTTAAGCCTGGTCCCCTCCAGAGGAGAAACAAAAATCTTTGGTTTGCAACTGATAGACAGTCGCCTCGTCGCTAATTCTGTCTGTTAGCAAAAAAAACCAGAAACAATTTGGGAACAAAGTCTTAACAAGCTCTCCAACAAAAAATGAACTTCTAAGAGGACAGAAGTCGATATTAGCTAACAAAGCTAATAATGGCTTGTTATGGTAGCTAACATTAGCTTGCTAACACAACTAATATTAGCTTGCCAACATAGCTTACATTAGCCTGCTACCATACAACTCACACAAGCTTGATAACATAGCTAACATTAGCCTGCTAACATACAACTAACATTAACTTGCTCACAAATAACAAACATTAGCTGCTTTCAGCCAACAGAGGACATTGTGAATGTGAGATTTTATTTATTTAAAATTTTCATCAGTTTTTTGTATAGGATTAGTTTTTATTTTTAAATCAACATAGATTTTTTTTTTCCTGTTATTAAACACAAAATATAATGTTACAATTTAAAGATAGCATTTGCATGCCAGTTTACTATACCTAAGAGAAATAAAAAATATATTATTAAAATATTGTCAAAGATAAGGGAAATATGTGTAGAAGTTATATATTAAAATTTAAAATTCAAGAAATTCATATTCATAAAATTTTTCTTCATACACATTCAACTCATTCTCCAGTAAATCACCAAGTTTAAGGTTTGGTTCATGAGGTTTTCTGTCCTGTGTTTTCCACTGTCTGCCCATCCTATTGTTCACTTTCAAGTATTTTGGTCCTAGCAGTGTGAATTTCGTAAGATAGGGGAAAAAAAGAGGGAACTCTTTCAAATTAAGGACTATGGTAGATGTCAGTGGCTGTAATATTATAGTTTGTGCTTAACATAGCTGCCACACAGACAGACACACTGGAACATTTAATTTGGACTGTTACATCAGTCTGCTGTGATGGCATGCATAATAGAAAAACTAACCACTGCTGCTAATGCTGGTGAAGTTCACTGTTTTCTCTCAGCTCGTCCTAAGGAAGTTTTTGACAACAAGCCTGTGATTAGCTGGAAAAAAAATCATATTTTTCCTACCAAGTGTACATACCATCCATCACAATGAATAGGCAGCAATAATAGTGTGGCTGAGGCGAGATTATGCTCCACTAGCTGTGGCCTATAATGTTCTAGCCAACATCATTGTTGCAGAACAACATAGGAAAAATGGTTAGCTTTTTTCTTTGCAGACTGGCCATTCTTAGACTCTACACATCAAAATCCATGAAGAGAATACAGTAAGTGCTATTTTGGTAGTGTTCCCAGGTTGGCTTTGTTTGGATTTTGGTTAGTAGGTGCCACAGTCAGATCCCACATTGCCCTTGTTTCAGAAATTAGTGTTTTGGTGACTCAGAAGCTGCATACCTTCAGTTCTCACAGTCACCGTCTGGCTGCTGTCAAAGTGTTGTGTTGTTTGCTGAGAGTGCCAAGGCCCGCTTCTCTGTGGCTGTGTTTCTCTTCCTGTCTCCTTCTCTACTGTCCTGTCTGTCTCTATCTCTGTCTCTCTTTGGCTCTGTCCTGTGGTGCTACCTGTATTTGGCCGCTCCTGCAGCTCTGGCTTTATCTACCCTGCCATGAGATGATGAGGTCATCTTATGTTGCTGTCACTTTTCACAAGCATATAGTAAGTATTGGCAGCAAAATGTAGCTGATCCTTAAGAATGGCATCATGTCAAACCCAATTTTTATAGCATTTATTACCATCCTTAGCATAATTATACATTATACACTATCATTGTACATAGAATGTATTAGATTACCAAACCTAGAACTAACAGAGGCAATAAAGGAAAAATCACAATGATAAAATTACCTCAATAATCATGAGTACTATATGTTTAGCTTCAGTTGATTAATGATTATTGAAATAAAGACAAGAAAAGGTGAGCACCATTTCCAGATTCTTCCCAGCATTGTTTTCTGTGTTATGTTTTGTTTAAAAAAGTATTTTAATTTGCATTTATTAGACCTCTGTCTTGTTGACACTGATATGCTTTTCTTTGGCCAATATTGGCTGTAAATACTGGTCAAGGAATTTTACACCTGTCCATTTATATATAGGTATTTTGCTATTATTGCTCATTAATGTGAAGCTTATTGGTTGTTTGTCAGCTGGACTATGGAAAAACTGAGGGGGATTTACAGTAAACATGGTGGAGGGTGGTAGCACGGGCCAAGGAAGAACAAATACAGTTTTGGGATGGATCTGGATAATGGGACGGACATGTAAATAAAATATATATTATATTCATTAACATGGCTAGATAAGGCATGGCCTTGGTAGAACCATGTGCTCTCTGAGCTCCCCTCTATTTTTAACAATGTCATATTAATGGGTAGTTAAAATTATGATGATGTATCTATATATTATATAATGGTAATATGAATATCTATAATGATGACTTGACTTTTCTTTTCACTTGCTATCATCAAGATGTGATGCCCCACTTTGAAAGAGCTCAGTTTGTATTCTTGCTAGCTTCACAGTCAGGTTAAGCCCTCTCTGGCCTAAATATCCTAGACAGTAGCAGTCATGTGGCTGGAGTTCCCTTCAGCCATTGGCCCTTGGGTGCTCCTAGTTTAGGTGAATCTCCCCCCTGAGGAATGAGGTCAGTGTGACTTCTTGTTCTGGCAAGCTGTGTCTCTGTTTATACTGGACTCTGGAGGTCAGCAGCTCAGGGCTCACCTGCTGATCCCTCACATGCAAACAGCTCGTCTTGTGTGACTGAGCAAACTTGTGACCTGGTGACAAACTGCTTTGCTTGATGAGAGGTAACATTGAGAGAAAGACCATGCATGATGTTAGTGTCCTGCAAAACATCATTTTGTCTACACTGCATGTGACAGCCAAACTGAGCACCACATGAAGAAAACTGTTTGTTTTTTAAAGATGGCTTTAGAGTCAGCTGGACTGACTATTATGTTCTACTTTGTTGTCTGTGTTTATCAGGTAAAGCAGCATGAGCGGTGTTTGTCTTACTGGCACTATTTATATGCCAACAGCCCTCACACACACAGATTGAGTGATTAATCATAATTAGGTCTGACGCTGGGAACCAGACAGTTAAGACTGTATCAGCGATGACTGCACATTCAATATCTGGTCTGATGGGTTAGTGTGTGGCTTTGACATGTCACAAAGTGTGTGCTCATCAGTTTGTCTTCATGGATCCCTACACACCCAGTATGTGTGAGCTGGAAAGAGCATTAGCACGTGTGTGTGAATACATGCGGGTGTGTTTGCTTGTGTATTTTTGGAGGATCTCCCGTGTCCAACATCTGCCCCACCCTTCCAAGACAAACGACAGCCATCTGGATGCCAGCCTTTCTTTCATCATGCCCTTCATTTTTTTTTCTAATTCCCAGAAGGCCATGTTTCTTTACTGCACGTGAAAGAGACTCTGCCCTTTGCCTGTTGTCAGCGCCTCTGGCTGTTTTTGGGCTACTATTTAGCAACGTGCTTCCTGTTAACCATTATTTACCCCGCCCCCCTTCTACACGAGGCCCACTGACCTACTAAGCACAGAGCTCAAACAAACAGCTTTTAACGTGTTTGTGTGTTGGAGATCCCTGCTGTTGTGTCACGTTGGGATCACTTTTACAATGCTGTCTTTATGGAGCTGCAAGTGTCTGCAGAGCTACACGTGAGGGTATTGCAGTCAAAATGAACTGAGAGGGAAAGGTCAAGATTTGTTTATAAATTCTTCTGTTACTAAATATTTTTTTTTGCTGATTTAACTGATGGATGCATTCTTCAACCGAAACATCATACAGATCACATCCTCTTTAAGTTGCAACATAAAAAACCTGAAGCTTTTACACAATTATTCGGTGGTGCCATGTAGTACTATAACTTCAAAGTTCCAGCTAGCGTATTATTTCCAAATTATTATTAGTATTATTACACATAAATTTGTTACACACATTAAACCTTTCAGCCATTATTGGCCTATCAAAGTGCTTGATATGTGCTTTAATGAAAACCTTTTTGATAAATATATATATATAATATAAAAAAATAATTTATAATTTATAACAATGCTATGTATTATTTATCAAAGTTTTTTTGTCGAGTGTTAAAAATCAGTGCAGTCTAGATAAAAAAAGATCTATTTTCATGCCTGTCCGAAAATTACTGCAGTTCAATAAAATTGTTGAATTTTCCTACTCTAAAATCAGCATTCGCATCGCTCTCAAAAATGTAGGGCTCTACTAATACTAAGCTGATTTTAGTTTGCTTTCAAGAGAATGTAAGCTATTCGTTAATGTCTTCCTAGGCTCTTGGATATTGTGACAGATTAATCAACTGTAAAAACAATCATTAGATGCCCCATAATTCTTGAAATGACACCTACAAAAGGTTAAAATTCAGGATACCTGAGCATCAATCTGTTGCATCAATGTAGATCATTAAAAAAGCGAGTGAGTCCCAAGACTTTATGGTTGTGCAATACTGATCACCATAAGAGCACTTAGAAGTGGGTGAAGTAGCACAAGCAAAGATAAAAAAAACAAAACAAAGAAGCAGTAGCATCTGATAAAACCGGTTAACAAACCTCTGTTGTCTCATTATAATCATTTCACCTAACTCTAATGTGGACTTGGATCATTTCTGTGTTTGTGTCATTCACTGAGCCAGGAGCTTCTGTTGAGGCAGTTAAGGATAAAATGGACTGAAGAGGGTATCTGGTTCATTTGGAGGGCATGGAGGGACGCTTGGAATTGATCTCTTTGAGGCCTTTATGCACCTTGTTTACAGTGAATACTCTGTTGCGGTGCACTATGGTTGGTTTGTCTGCTATAAGAAGGGGTCAAGGACTTCGAAACAAGTCACGTGTTGCCCTGAGGAACTCTTAATGTTTAAACAAGCCCACAATATTTGCTTTGTCTGTTTGCAGCTCGTTTGAGTATGTGAAAGTCAACATACACTGAACTTCAGTGTCAGCCAGGCCTGATAAGAAGTCCTGCTCGAAATTTGAATTTCAACTGCCATCTATTATCCTTCATGCAGTATTCTCATTTACATGAACAATGTTGAGCAAATAGGTGTTGTGACCACACTGCTCCAGCAGCATTTCTGTTCATTTTAAACTCCCAGGATCGCTCATTCAGCTCAGCGTGGGTCAGGAGTTCCAGTGCGAGCAGTTTGGTATCTTCACCCACTGAGGATGTAGGGTGACAGAGAGCGGGCCTGCTTGGGCATGCCCCTGTGTAATATGAGCAGGAATGTGAGATGTTGCCTGGTGTGTCCCTGCATTCGTGGAATGTGTGTGTGTGTTCACCGAGTGACAGCTTTTGATTATGGTATGAGAGAAAGCACATAGATCTGCAGTAACTTTATAACCCTTGTGCTCTCCACTGGTCGCTATAAAAAGACATTTTCAACTGATGTATCAAAAAAGAGAATTGTGAGTAGATTAAATGGTATGTGTTTAGTAAACATCCAGCAGGGATGTCAGTATAGACTCATCATTGTGTGCGTGTGTGTCTGTGCATCATGGATCATTGAGTATTTGGCCAAATGAGAAGGCACCTCACACACAGTAATGCTCTTAATCCACCTGCCTCCTCTGAGTCTCAGAGCAAAGGTGTGTGTTCCCATGGAGGTGCTCTATGCCTGGCAGGGGGCGGGCTGGGATGCTCACAGAGTGTTTTGTTGAATATATTTCCCCCCGGTGCGGAGATCGTGTAGCTGTGTGAGGGACTGAGAGAAGTGGAGTCGGTAAACTGAAAGAGAGGGTTTGTGTGTTTTTTCGCAAGTTGGATCAATGACATATAGGGCTAGGCAGTGTAGTTATGTGTTATTAAAGTCATATAAAAATGTTTAAAATATATATATTTTTTCTATGTAGTGTCTATAACGTTTTCATCAAACCATGAGCCGAAGTGTGATGTAATAGTTCATTTGGACAACATATTCTGCTCCTCATATGTGGCAGTGATGATGGACTGAACAATAGATGTTTTACATTTTCAAATTTTAGGCTAGGCTACTCTATAAGGCTAGGCTTTCTCTCTATAATTTCACTTAAAACTGTCCACCCTTTTTAAGACACAGATAATGTACCTTGGAAAATTAGGGACTGAGACACAGTTGACAACATTACTGGCCAGTCATGGCCAGAAATACCACTTACAGGGTTTTACAGTTCTGTCAACTGGATTTGGCCAAAATCTGAAGCATCAGAGTGGAAAAACAGAGGTTAAAGATCAGAGAATGACCAGACTGGTGCAAGATGATAGAAAGGCAACATTAACTCAATGAAACACTTTGCCACTTTTTTAGGTACACATAAAACCTCCGTTCCCTTTTAGTCCTTGCTGAGTATTGTACTCAGGGTCCTTTATTTTTTTCAGTTTTTAATTGTTAATGCTTAAATGTTTTTCTTTTTTTGGCTGTATATCATTAAAGGGATATGAAGTTACCCATATCAGGATAGAATACTTTGGCTCTAACTCCCCACTGGCATGCTATCTGAAATAACACACTGAAAGTACAGCAAAGGTGGTGTAAAGGCAGACCTTTGTAACACCAAAAAGTAGAAAATGTACATTTCAGAGCGGGAATTGAGGTGATGGAAGGTTATCCTTTACAGGCTAGCCTTAGCTTCAACAAAGGCTAACATTAACATCTTATAATCAGTATTCATAAGACCATAATTTCCGTCCATAGCATCATTTGTAGAAAGGCGATATAATCTGCTGTCAGATGTATACAGACTTAGAAACTGGCATCATGACATGGCTCTTTAAGAAGAAAACTAGGTTTAAGTTGGTTGTAAAGGGGTATGAGCTGATAAAAAGCAGCCAGGCCAAACCCTCCTTAGCAGGGATGGAGGGATGACTGAGGGTGTTAACAGGGGTAGAAAAATGTGTCGAGATGTGTTGACCCAGCTGAAATGTTATTGTCCTTTCCCGCCAACTCCCGCTGTGTGTTTTTGATTTCAGAGCAGCCGATTGCTTTTCCTCCACAGTGAGGAGTGGAAGTCCGCTCCCTGCTGCTGCTGCTGCCTCCGGAGAGAGACTGACCACTGCATGCGTGTGTTTGACTTCAGACTGTGTGTGTGTGTCAGATTGTATACATGTATTTTAGTGTGTGCATGTACCACAGAGAGGTTGGTCTGGCGCACCCCGCCCTGCTGACTCCTTTAAATAAGCACCGCTGTGCGTGTTTGAACTATGAGGGGCAGTTCAGCAGCCACGGTGTGCAGGAAGTGTAAAAAAATATACTCATGGGAATGGATACAGGTGCATTTACTCAGTGAGTTTTTTGTTATTTTTCCATTAATTGGACATAAACCTTTATACACAAAGCATCTTGAGACATTACAGTACTTACAGTTTGTGCTGAACCACTGTTTTGCAAGCCTTAATGACAGGATGTCCTCAACCACACCTCCTTCAAATCATATTCTTTTTCTTTCATTCTCCAGCTGTCTGTAATTCCACTTCCCATTGCTGACTTTCTCACTTACTAGAAGACTCTACATTGTTTACTACTTCAGAAAAAATCTGTTGGAAAGGAAATGTTTCTCCATTATTCCAAAGAGCAGTCCTTTAATTAGATACTGGGATAGAAAAAAGGGTTGTGGTTCTCCTGATTCTTATGCTCATGTAGATGTTTACCAAGGCAAAGTGACTGGTCTTATTATTCTGCGGATTTTCACCAAAATTTAAATAGGTAATGTGCAGTAGATAAATCTCAGGATGCTCAATATTTGTTAGATAGTTATCAAAATAAAATTCTTAACAAAGCGATGAATGTTGAGGATACCACAACATGATCTTTGGAATATCAGGCTTCAATTTCAATCAATCAACAAACTTTGGAAAAGGCTTGATTTTAACTGTCATTTTTGAATAAAAAAATAGCCCTTGGTATACCTGCTGTTTAATCTCCCCAATCACTCATGGTAACCAAAAACTTTTAATATTAAATAAAATAAAATAAAATAGGCTTGGACTTTCCAGAACTGCGGGTGTGCAAGAACACTGGTGTGTTTGTCATCGCTTTGCAATCTGTGGCAAAATCCTGTTTTTTTTTTGTGCAATCTAAACCTCACACTGACTCAGATCCACTCCGACTCATCCACAGACTGAATAGCTTTGTGTCTTCTAGCGCTTCCCCTCTATAACTGGTTGGCAAGAGCCCCGAACATGGTCACATGCCAATATTGAGACATAGGTATAACGCTCCCGCTGGCAACAGGAAGTAATAGTTTTAATCTGTGATGTCTGGCTCTAAACTGGTTTATCAGATCAACTTTGAAATTGGTCAGGAAGGCCTCAAGAAGTTGATGATGCATTTTTGGTTTTTGTTCAGTATCAGTAAAAGTCTATCCGGTGGCATGAACCAGAACTTCAGAGTTCGTTGTCCAATATGCCACAAATATATCATGTGATAAGACATATCAGTATTAAAACATAAACATAGTGCCCCCTGTTGGCAACAGTAAATAATGTGTTTGATGGAGTTTTTATCCTAGCCCCTGCAGTAGGTTGAGGTTGGATTAAAAAAAATACCGGTAGGTTGGCAAATGTAACATGCAAAGACACACCAACAAGCCTCTGGGACCCATACCCTAAAACATATAGGTAGTTGGTCATTTTTGACTTTGATAGAGCAAATTTAGAGTGTTTTGGGCCACTACCAAGCTCTGCACTTTATCAAACTCTGTTTTACTCCACCTGTGGACTTCTGATGATGTTTTTTGGTGACACTTTAGCTGTTATTATGGTGATATAATGGTAGATGACAAACAAATATGAATCACAGTTCGTCTGAATTGGGAGTGGAAATTTTACTTTAAGAGTGCCAGGGTAATGAGAAATTGTCGGGAATATCATGGGACTGTGACTGAGGAAAAGCTCTTGCTTCCTGCTCTCCAAACTCCCTTCCTGCTCCTCGACAGAGGGGGCGGAGTCTTCCTCAGCAGTGGGAGGAGAAAGAGGGAAGCATATGAGCCTAAGGAGCAGAAAGACTCTCAGGTTAGTGTTCATTTGGCTCACACAGGAACACACCACGCGCATACCGGCACACTGGGGCTGGTTCCTGTTGAAAGCAGCAGTGCAGAATCCTGGTTCTACCCACTTCTTCCAGTTTAACTTGTGACTCTGGTGCTTTGAAGTTGGAGTTTTCTGTTTTTCCTGGTTAGAGAGCTTACTTTTCGACCTGTATACATCATGTAAGTAAACTTTACCTTGCGTCTTGTTTGAGCAGATCGGTGTGTATACATTGGGGTTGTGTCTGTGTACTTTAAAGGGGGGGGGGGAGTTGTTGCTCTGCAGGTATTGACAGTAAACTTTACATTCGAGAGTGATGTTTGGACTTAAAGATCTTTTGTCAATGTATCTTTCCTGAGTTGAGCTATTGTCATTTATGGACTGTTTACTTAAATGCATTCAACCAACTGTTGCTACAAATATCTGTAATATGGGATGCTAGCAAGAGGATCAGCATAATCTTCATTTAGAAAACCATGGAGAGCAACAAAAATGCTCTGTTATCATAGAGGCAGCTATTGTCTCTTTCTGTGTCCCTGCCTGTGCTTCCATGTCCTTGAGATGGAATGCCAAATCTAAAAATACTGGTCTTGATTATAACATTTGGCAGCTCTGCTCCAGGACTATTTTCATTCCCTCAGTCCTCCCAGCTGTAACAGGGGGAGAAGCTGCGTAGCAGGCAGGCAGAGTGGATGTATTGGACCTAGAACAAGTATAATGTTGACATTTCATTTCGAGCAGAAACTGAAAGCATTTCGGAGTGTTATTATGGCAGAGGTGCGGTAGTTTATCTCACACTGATAAGGGTTAATGATCTGACAAACTTTAATGACCTTGTCTGTCTCTCTTCTATGCAAGAAACTTGAGGCTACATTAGTTTTAAAGTGTGCATACACAACATTTAGAACATTCATACAGCAGTAGATATAGTGGAGTAAAAATGTCCTGACTAACAGAAACAAATTATTGTGGCAGTCGGACCGACTTCACGTGCATGTCGCTGTGTGCGTCCCATGGCTGCTCTATATGGTTCTAATGCAGGGGTTCTGTTGTCACGGAAACATAATGTCCATTGCTTCCCCCTCAGGGTATACTGTAAGCTCTGGGCCCACTGTTGCTGTTTTTAGTAGAGCCTGACAGATATGAGGTTTTTGAGACCTATGCTGAAACTGACTTTAATAACCGATATAGCAGACTATATAGACACTTTTAGGATGGATTGAAGTAGACCCTTTTTATATGAATTGTGCAATTTCTTTTTTTTAACTATTCTGCAAGAAGCCAGAGAGCTTCTTTCTCAACACATAGAAATGTATGAAATAATATTTCCATATTATATGATTATACATTATACAAACAATTTATTACATTGTCAGCCGGTTGTGAAAGTTATAACTGATAAAGAAAAAAGGAATAAAACAAATTGGTAAAAAAACAAAAAAAACCCAAAACATTATTTAACTATAAAAAAAATTCATAACAGCAGATTTAGGACAGCATATACACTGATACCAATATGCTGATGGCTGATAATAACAGTTATATCTGTCAGGCTCTGGTTTTTAGGACCACTGGTGGCGGCTATGCTAATGGTGCTAACGCCATGCCATGTGCAGCCAGTGGATATGCTGTGAATTCCCCGTACAGCCTCTTTCAGCTTGACTGTGTGTTAGAGTAAAGGGGAAAGAGGGCATTTCACATGAGGCTGCTGGCTAAAACAAACAGAAACTCACTTTGACATGGCCACTCTGTCAGTAGAGAGGTAATCATGTTAAAGAAAGGGTTAACAGTCAAATAAAGTACAGTGTGTGAGTGTGTTTCTACACGTGAGTGCAACCAACGGTGTATGTGTGTGTGTGTTTGAGTGAGTAAAACACTCCTGTATCCAAGCCAACATTGAGGCCTAGTCTTTGAGGTGACTCAACAGTGACCATGCTGCCTCCCACCAGTGAGTGTGTGTGTGTGTGTGTGTGTGTGTGTGTGTGTGTGTGTGTTTATGTAGTGGCTCTAGCTGATTGAGAACAGCAGTATTGCATGATTGCGTCCACGCCTGCGTTTCTCTGGAATGTGAGCATCGACATGTTGAAGTTAGGGGATATTATCTCGCTCCCTTTTTTGTTTGCCTTGAGGCTCTTCTATTGCAGCATAGACCTGTGTGTGTGTGTGTGTGTGTGTGTGTGTGTGTGTGTGGGGGGGGGGGTTCAGGTTTGCAGTTTTGCATTCTTTAGTATGCTGCGTGCATTTGTCCATATGTGCACATATGTCTCCAAGTGTGTGTATGTATGTGTGTATGTGCTATCTGACAGATAAGATCCAGCAGTGTGAGGCAAGACGATATGCCTGAAGCTGCACTCGTGCTTAAATTTACACTCATATCCCAAAAGATGTACAGATGAGTTTGTGGGGTATTATCACATTTTACATATTCAGCAGAAATTATTTGCTGGATCAAAGTTTTTTCACCCTCTAGAGGTTCAGCCATGCCAGAGTCTCTACAAATCTAAGGAGTTGTGATCTTGCATGCAAGTTACCCCACACAGGAAGAAAAATAATCATCCAACACCTTTCAATTTAAAACAAGACTTAAAATTGCCTGCTGTCCTTCAAAACATATCAGATTTGTGTTGAATTATGCAGCAGTGTAGATCTTTTAGTGTTAGTTTGATTTGGAATATAAAATTCATATATCTACTGAGATGTACCAATGTAATGCAGTAAAGGATGCTCATCATGCTGTGTTGCATGAAAAAGGGTTTTGCTGTCTATCAAGGTGCTGTCTTATTGCTTCTAGTTGATAACTATCTAATTTTAAGTTTTTATTCTTCAAATACAAAGGAGCAGATGGAACCCTATCATATAACCTACACTACAAAAAGAATATGATATATTGATACTATATATATTTCTGCATATATATATACAATACATTAAATGTTTACCCCTTTAAACTCTTGGCTTAAGAGGACCTTAAGGACCACCAGTGCAAAAATCAAAAGCCAGCTTCTGTGCTGGCACTGATAATGGCAGACATAGAGACCTCAGAGAGAAGATCAGGTGAAGTTGTGTATTAATCAAATTATAAAAGAATCACTTTCAGAACTGCAGTGTTTTATTGAAATAAGCATTTATTTACAATAATCAATAATGTTAAACAGTTTTACCATGAAATCAATGACCCTCATAGATATGTCATTTGAATGTAAGTGAAACAGGATCAGCAAGTGATCACACTATGTTTTACACAGCGTCCCAACTTTTTTGTGATCAGGGTTGCATTATGTTCTTGTTCATGTTGCAGTGCATATGCAAACAGTTTTATTGTACTATTTATCTAATATGGGCAAATGTCAGATGTTGTAATAGGTTTGTCTTCGCCGCAGGGTTTAGTTTTCCTGAGGGAAGACTTAGCCACCTGCTCTCCACTGATTAAATAGTCAGTCAAAACTCTCTTCCTGACATGCACACACACACACACACACACACACACTGAAAATGAGGATGCCAACATTCACAGATGCACAGCTAGACATATACACATGACAGGATTTCATTGGACTCCTCCTCCTCGGTGTAATTGTGCATGGATGTGTGTGTTTCCTGAGGCCACAGGCCCAGACAGAGGTGGAGGAGGGGGGTAAAGGGGAGACGCACTGGGGTGGAGGGTGGGGGAGGGCCTTACAAAGATGAACCTAGATGCTATAATAACTGTCTGCTTATGGTCCAGCAGTTGTTTTTGCAGTTGACTGGACCTTGGTGCATATAAGAGTTGCATAACCCTGTAGTCCAGCCACTTCAGTCATGCATGTCTGACGGGTTCTCCACCCATCCATGTGCTGTTTTCACTAGGAAATGGGCAGCGCTGCCAGAGCTGATAGCTGTGCAGCACTGTTTGGTGAGGCCAGGGCATTAAGGGTTGAATCCTGTAAGGTCTGGTGCCTCTCTGTCTTCATTAGCTGTCTTTGCAGCTCCACAAATGATCCTGGAATGGGCGTGACTGATAACCTTTTGAACTCTTCTTTTAAGCTTTTTATTGACTTACAAACTGGAGCTGGATGTCCCAGTGGGGTGATGGGCTGGGGCTTGTGTTGCACGCACATAACCTGATTTTTTTTTTTTATTACTAGAGTTAAGGCCTATTTTAAATCAGGTTAGACCATTATTCAACTGGAAGATATAAGGAAGATGCTTAACTGTGCTAATGAAGCCTGGAGTGTTGAAACGGCAGCATGGATAAGTGTTTATTAGGACACGAAAATGCGAAGGGATGGTCCTTCCTCTCTGTCGTATCCTGTCACTCCAACTACTCTCTAACTACTGTGGACTCACAGCACCATACTGCTCCACACCTCGTATTGTAGCAATCTCACAAAGTCAACATATATATTATCCTTTTTTGGACTAACAGCACATGATTTTGTTGTATTCATAGGGCACATGACTTCATTATGACTTATTGAAGATGATTTCTGTCAAGGCAAAAGTGTTGTTGGTAGGTCCAGAACATAACAGAGTTTAATTAAAGCCGCATGCAGTGTTGAGCAGGCCCTCACACCTCCTTTGGGACTTGGCTAACAAAGCCATGCATTACTGCAACAGCCAGATACTGGTGCTTTATCCTGGGTACGTCAATTTGGGTAAATTATGGCTGGCGGGGCGAATTGTCATCTATGATAGGGAAACTCTCAAATGAGTTTATAGATGCCTGCCAAAGGTTTACAGGACAAATTGTTGGTGAATGATGAAAAAGTTTACGAGGTATGAGGTATGTATCACAGAATAAAAAAGGGATAAAAGCTCTGGGATCAAATGTAAATATATAAGGATGCAATACTTGAATGAAGGTTTGTGTATGTAAAAATAATTCTGATAATGTCTTAAAAACGACCCAGCTTCTTTATTTTGAGGTTTTGCCTAATAAGTTTTGCAGAAATGATAAAAAATATTAACTTCCTTCATATAAAAAAAGCAACATTTGTGGTTACACGGTCATTCTCAAAAGACTCGTAGTCACAGTGGTTATTGTGGCCATGTCTGTCCACATGGCAGCTGCCAGTGCATTATATTCAGGCTTCATGGCAAAGAGGCATGACCAAGTGCCCAGATATGGATGGGCTAAGGTCACACAAACAGAGTCAACCTCCTGGTCAGTCACACGCACAGTCAGAAGCAAACACTCCAGCCGAGCATGTTTGTGAGTTTTCTGTCTCTGCGTCATTGCTTCCTGCTCACCCATCCAGTGGGCAGACAACCTGAGAAATCACTGCTGACTAACTTGTCACAACTACCTCCTCCTCCTCCTCCTCCTCCACTCTCTCTGCTTAGGGAGTTGGTGACTGTTTCAAACAATATTTATGATGAATTAAGGATTTTAATAGGATTTACGAGTATCTGTCTGTTATTTTGCTCACTACACCTTCATAATTTAGGAGGGGATTTCTGATGTCGTCTCTTTAGGTGGGGTCTCTGTTGTTTTCTAGACAATCTGAGGACAATGTCCGCCAAGACCAAGGCCACTAAGATATGACAAGCCAGCTGGCGTCACAGAACACACACATAAACACACCTCGTTCCTGTCCCTCAGTGTTGAGCCCTGTAGTTGCTGCATCTTCCTGTTTTTTGTTGCGATTCATGACATTTACTATCCAGAGAGAGAAGTTTGAAAATGATCAGATAAGGCTTGTGTTTTCTGGTTCCTCGTGCCTCTCCTCAAAACCCATTTCCTCACGTGTTGCTCCCAGTCGTGGCTCTCCCTATAATTAATCCAAAGCAGGCCGGTTGGTAGATGACCGTAGTTGGCTGTGGTAAAAGTTAGTCATCCCTTCCTTTCAGCTGGAGCTTCCCCTGGCACCCTCTGAAACATGGCTGGTCACAGAAATCTACACAATAGCATGCACACTTTTATCTGTCTATTCTTTGTGTCCTTCTAATGTGTTACTCACCTGCACACACACACTAAGCCATGAAATCTCAAACCAGCAACCAGCAGCTCTTAGAAGAAATGACTCATGATCCAGCTGATCCGTTTATCTGTTTTATTTCTTCTTATTCTTACACACACAGCAGACATGATAAGCCATATCAATACTTGCTAATGTGGCCATTGGAAACCTGAATGTAAGAGCAGTCAAGTTCACTCAACAACAGAGCAGTAAGCACAGTTTTTTACCCAATGAACCGAGCAAGATTCCATTGCAGAATAGAAATATAATTCCTGGTCTTTTGCTGTGGTTGGCGCCTGTGGTGCGCTCGTCACTTTTAGAGACATCAGCTGTTTATGTAACTGCAGAACAGAACATGAATGGAAAGCAAACAATGGTGAGTTGGAAAATTTGAGATGCACAGGCTGAGAGATTCTTTTTTTTTTTTGGATTGACTTTTGGACAGCTTTTGCTTTAGTCCCTATGATTACAATTGGTCCTGACAAAGTAGGTGTTTATATCTCTATGGTCCCCAGTAAGTAATAAAACTTGCAGACCCAGGCCATGTTCACACCTGCTATTAACATGTGTCTTAACGTGATCAAACATTGAGTTGACAGCCCTAAGTGCTGATGTGCCTGCAACCAAGGTGCATCATGGACAGTTTGAGCTGCATATGGCCACATAGTGTTTTAAGTAGTGTGTATGCAAATGGTTTCTGGGCCCCAGCCTACTCAACTGTTTTACTCAAATGTCCTCTAGTACCCTTTTTCCACCATAGCAGGTTCCTGGCTGGTGCCCAGTTGCAAACTGGTTCTTTGGTTTTCCATTGTCAAAGAACCAGCACTCGGCCGGGGAAGATAGTTCCACGGCGGCACAAACTCTGCGGTCTTGAACTGGAAACCTCTCAGGGGCTGGTGGCAGGATTATATACGTGAACATGTACCGGGACTATTTATTTTATTTGATATGTTTAAATGCAATGTTATAATGAGGAACAACGCTAGCGGGCTAATGTTAGTGGGCAGACGTTAGCTCACAACAAAGTCAAACATTAACATGTTACATTCAGTGTTGACAAGACAACAGTCGCCGTCCATAGCGATCGGGAAGAGCAGTGTTGTGTTTGGATGTATCACAAAGCCAGGAGCATCATCTGTAGAGAGACAATGTAGTCTGCCACTGTTACTATACTTTCCAAGAGAGTGGAGACGTATACAGACTAAAAAGTGACGTAATGATGTGGCTCTTCAGCCTGTGGAAAGGCAAACCAGTTCCAGCACGAGCACCAGCTCCGAACCAGCCCTGAAACTGCCCTGGTCGGAAAAACGGGTATATATAGGCAAAAGTGTGTACTCATCAGGTTTTATCTTGGAGGATTTGGTTCACCGGGAACACACCAAGGAATAAACACCGTCTTGTTTTGTTTCCAGCTTCTCTTTTTAATTTCTGGGAGACAAAAAGAAATGCATAGCTGCTTCCTGACGGATAAAAGTAACAACACATTTGGTGTTTGCAAAACCAAAATAATATATGATAATACATGTTTATTTACACTAGGTAACTCAAAGCACATCTTAATTGCAGGTGTGAACAGTCATTTACACCTTGATTGGTGGCAGCCAGAGATATAACAGCACTATTCACACACACACACACAGACACACATTCACACACACACAGTAATTCCATAGCAAAGATGCCTTTAAGCTGCTTGACCCTGTAAAAGGAGGCACTGGGTGAGCATAGCTGCTGTTTTTAGGAGTGGGGACTATCCAGGATGGTAATATTTGCATGCTGATATCTCTTCACCATAGAAGAGAAGTAACTGTATAGCATTTACATACTCTCAAATTTGATCTCCATTAAGTGTGAAGTCATTAAGCAGCTTTTATTTGGCATTTTTTCCACTATTGCTCCAGATTTTAAAGCCTTCTCACAACAATAATTGCTGTCAGTAGTTTGAACTTTTTTTTTCCCCATTTCTCTATCTCCAGCAGTTTGCATTGCTGAACTTTGGGGACCAGTCGGGTAACAAAGAAAGTAAATGTGGGTTTGGATTTTGAGGTTTTAGTTATCTGCTGGGGCAGGTTTATGTGGGTGCGACAGGGATCTTTTTGTGTGTGATTGCATGCACACAGTCTCTTAAACCCTATGTTTTACAGTGTTTGATCTGAATAGCTATCCCATGTTTTCCCTTTCTTTTTTCATGCTATTGCACTAAAGTAATTGTATTTAAAGCGTGTGCCAGAGCCAGAGTGGAGTCTTTAAAATACATTATTTTATGTTGTGGAAAGCACAGAGAAAAGGCCAAGTTAGTATGTATGTGTACACTTTATAGACTATTACACATTGAATTGGCACCTCTTGTGTTTTTCTTGTAACCAAATGACTAAGAATGGCCAACCTTTGGCTGCTCTTTCAGAAATGGGTGTTTTTGTGGACATGAAAAGGCTCTAAATCTGGACTTAAAGGATGTGTTTCAATAGAGGCCCACGTGAGGGTAATGACAAGGCCACAGCATACCAAACCTGAGGTGGCTGAGGTTTCTGTGACCAGGCGTTTGTTCTGATATTTAGGAGGACTTTCTATGGCTGGACAGACACATGCACAACCATCTATAATCCCCTTTAGCTGCTGTTAGTCAGTGCGTGAGTCGCTCTGTAGCTTGAGACTAGCTGTTCTTATCTACATAATAGACTCTATAAGTGGACTTGGTCACTGTGATCATTGGTCATCAACCATTGGTTCCAGTTTGCCAGGCTTGAGCTCTGCGTTTTGGCCGTCACTGTGTTGGTTTTCTTTCAAATAGTGAATGTGCAGATTGGATTAGGGGCCTTCATCATTTTTTTAAGACCATAATGGAAAAATGGGCATCATGATTTGCTGAAAAAGTTTTGACGCTGATGATTGAAACCATAAGCTCATTAGAAAGGTGTCTAGTGAAT
>JAOWBC010001714.1:448419-467382 GCA_028566105.1 Hypoplectrus providencianus
TGTGTGTGTGTGTGTGTGTGTGTGTGTGTGTGTGTGTGTGTGTGTGTGTGTGTGTGTGTGTGTGTGTTTGTGTGTGTCCAAGTCTAAGCTGTCATGGTCGCTTTTGCTCTGTTCAGGGATGAGAATGAGAAGGAGGGGGGGTGTGGGGAGACAAGGTCACATGTTGAGATGTGAAGGAAGACGGCTATAAAAAGACTAATTAAAAATGTGTGGATAGATATGTAGAGGTGGAGGTGAGGAGGAGGAGGGAGAGAAACAGGCCCACTTACTGGGTGTGATGTAACCCCGGAGTGTAATGCTGTAAACGATAAGGAGCAGGGGAGGGATGAGCAGCAGTAAAGAGTGGAGGAGTGTTGGGGGATGGAGACAATTGTTTTTTTTCTCGGAAATTGGAGCTCGGAGAAATAGGGGAAAATAGATGAAAAGTGTTATAGGAGTGCTTTGAATTCTTAAAACCCAGAAATAATACAGAAATAATTGGGTGTAGAAACCGTGGGGAAAAAATGTTCCCTGCCTGTTGGTTTGTTTCTAAGCTATTGTTTCATTTTAAAAGCCGTTAGACACTGTAAACCACAACACTTCAAACTGTTTATGGTTGCCAAAAGTAGACTCTTAGAGAATAAATATGATCTCCATTAAGTTCTAGAAAATCAACTGAATGCTGCAGGTGTTCATTTACTTTTTTCTGGTCCAGCATTTTAGTCATTTAAAAAGAAAAATAAAGCCAATTTGGTATGCCTTGGACTTTTGCTTTTTGTGGAACCATAACTTGTTTTTTTAATAAAACTGTTGCATCAAAGTTTCAAATTCTGTGATGACCTTAAAAGCACCAAAATCATAGATGCAATACAAATGGACCCACAGTTAGACTCAGGATAAGGAAATGCTCTTTTGTTTACTGTGTGTCTTGTTCACACTCCATCCACACTTCATCTCTTCTTCTGAGCTGATGAAGACAAAGAAGTGGACTAGAAGAACAGTTGTGTGGGCTTACACTGTTTTTCACAGTGTTTTCATAGCACCCCGCTGAGCTTGATGCAAGTCAATGTAAAAGATTGCAGCTGTTTAGCCTGATCTCCCCCTCTCTCTTTCTCTCCCCCCTTTCTCCCTTTCAAAGAATTTTCATTTGAATGAAAACCCTGCCTCAGTGTTTTGTTGTGCTCCGAGGGGGGAGGGGTCCCATTGGTCAGAATCCATTTTGAGGTGGACCAATGCGAGCTCGCCTCCCGCCTCCCACCCCGCCTCCTGTGCCCCACTGAGGCTTCCAGCTTGACATGTGATTGGCCGGCTGGGAGGAGTCAGACTCTGTATTAAAGCCTGTCTCGTCTGCTCCACTTCAGTGTTGAAGAGAGTCCCCGTCTGTCAGCCGGAGAAGTGTGTGTGTGTGTGAGTGTGTGTGTGTGTATCCGTACGTGTGGATGCTTTTGTTAATGGGAGGCGGGCAGAAAACCGAGAGCTCTGCTATTATCTGACTTGGACTTGCATCTCTTTTTACCCTCTCCAGGACTTTGGGGCTCTCCAGCTGAGTTGCCGGACAGCTTTTTGTGTCAGACCACAGCTGGACGGGTGGACGGGCTTGACAGACGAGTTGGACAGAGACCCTAAAAGGGATCTTAAAGGCCGTTGTGTTGCCGGTATCACTGCCAGCTGATCCACCAGACTGCATTTTGGATAAAGACCTTTCATCGGCTGCACTGTGGCTGACCGCTGACCCTGATCTGCAGCTATAACCCCTTCTGGGTCAGCACTGAGCTAATAGAGGTGGTCTGGCCGGGCCTGATGCGGAATTTGACCCCGACTGACCCTGTCCCACAAGTAGCCTTTCACTGAGCCTGGACTCTGTGGAGAGGAAGGATAAAAGAGCAAGAGGGGTGACGAATAAGAAAGGAGGAAAAGGAGAGAAGTGAGAGCAGCGGCACAGCGACTGGTAAGGAAGTTAAAGGGGGCTCCGGGAGTGAGGGTGCGAGGGAGGAGGGGGAGGAGAGTGGGAAGAAGAGACAGGGTACAAAAGAGCTTTTTTTTCCGGCTTAGAGAGAACATGTGGGAACTCTAAAAGGATAGTTGGGACCATTAAAGCCCCACTGTCACCCACCTCTCCTTCTGTCACCTTTGGTTTCTCTGATCTCCTCATATTCACATCATTACTTTTGCTAAATTCACTTTCTCTTACCTTTAACACTTAAAAATATAAAGAAAGTGTGTGGATTTGTAGTTCATCTTTTCATTCTTTCCTTGTCCATCTACAGAATTCAGTTTTAAAACCTTTTGACAGATAATGATAATGAAATAGTTCTTTCTCTGTCAGCTCCAGGATGCCGGTGGAGACCCTGCGTCCGTCAGACGGCCGTCTGGCTGGGGTTCCCTTCACCTCTGCTATGCCCTTCAGGATTCTTAATAAGGGCCCGGATTACTTCCGCCGACAGGCTGAGCCCGGGGCCCGTAAACTGAGTGCTGTGGAACGCCTGGAGGCCGACAAGGCCAAGTATGTGAAGAGCCAGCAGGTGGCCCTCACCCGCCAGGCTCCCATCAAACCACCAATCATCCGCAAGCCCCTCGTTCCTCCGGGGATGATGCTCCAGTGTCAGATCAGCACTCCTCCTGCCCGTAAAGTCCCCCGCTGCCCGGCGGATGTGGAGAACGGAGGAGGGAGAGATGGACCAGGAGGAAGACGAGGACCTGCTCTTAACTTGGATATTCTGAATAATCTTATAAATGATGTATGTGATGGACCACTGCCCTGTTCGCAGTCCTCTTCCTCCACCTCCCCCTCCTCCTCATCTCCTTCGTCGGGAGCTAAGAGCATCAGCAGCAGCCTGTCAGCAGAACAAGAGAGGAGCAACCGGCTCCTCAACAACCTCAAACCCATGAATCACAGCACCATTAACTCCTCATCCACCTCCTCCTGCACCTCGTCTCCACTCAACAATAACCTCCGGATCCCTGCAGCAGAACCCCCACGCCGTCCGCCCGCAGTCCCAGCACGTGTACCCCGTATTGGGGTTCCAATGCCCTACAGCTCCCCTAACTCAGTGACAGTGCGAAGGGTGGACGTTCGGCCTCAGGCTGAGATACGGAAGCCTCAGAGGGCCCTGCTGCAGCCCCAGCTAAGGCCCAGACAGACTGCCCAGGGCCAAGTTGCACACCCCCAGGTCCCACCTCCACCACCTCCCTCATCCTCTCAGAACCACCCCCAGGTCACCATCCCCCCTCAAGCCCTGCCCACCCCTACGGTCTGCCTGCCACCTAGTCCCATGCTGGTCCGAGCTGGCATGATCCCGCCAGCCTCCCCTGCCTTCACCCGCATATCCAACGCCAGCTCAAAGGGGTCTGCCCGTAAGCACCCATCCCTGCACCGCTCCAAGTCAGACCTGAGCGACCGGTACTCCCGCGCCACAGCCGACCTGGAGCGCTTCTTCAACTACTGCGGGCTGGACCCGGGGGAGGTGGAGAGCATGGGCGGAGTGGAGCGCTTCACAAGAGCCAACTCGGACATCGTGTCTGTATCCAAGCTGCGCAGTGTCAGCACGCCCAGCTCGGAGTGCGGGGACGAGCTCGTAAGAGAAAGGGAGGACGGGGGGGACGAAGATGACGAGGACGGGCCCGCCAGAGCCAACGAGCGGGTCCCCTACGGCATCTCGGTCATCGAGAGGAACGCTAGAGTCATCAAGTGGCTGTACGGCATCCGTCAGGCGCGCGATGCTAATAACGCCGTCTCTAACGTATAGACTAACTTGCAAAGACTTGAACACAGGGAAGCAGTACTTTTTTATGAGAACACACGTCTGAAGAAGGGAAAGCCCGTCTTCTGCTGCCTTACATCACATATAAGGATAATCCAGTAGTTGTTTTTTCTTTTTCAGTCACACTTGTTTTGGAACTTATGAATCAGTGATTGTTATCTGGGCTCAGGACTGCTTCCCTGCAGGACTCAATGGACGATACATTTCCCCTTCCCTTCACTTGATCTTGTAGAACAATATTGGTATACGAAAGCAATAATGAACTGGTATAAATGATGATGGTGAGGATGAAGGCAGTATGTTTACGATTGTGGCTCTTCATGTAAAGGTACTGTGTGTGTGTGTGTGTGTGTGTGTGTGTGTGTGTGTGTGTGTGTTTGTGTATGTGTGCACCAGAGAGCTCCAGCAGAAAGCCACTGGAATTTGGCTGCGAAGTGCTCGGGCCTCTGATGTTACACAGTGACTGTTGAGCGAGCCAGGAAGAGAACCACGTTGATACTGTGAAACTTCACGAAAAAAGCTTCCATAAACACATTTGTATTTTAAAAAGAAATCCATTTTTTTGGCTGTAAGACTGTTATTCTACAAATTTCTGTCAGCATGCGAGTGAAACGTTTGTACACATGTATTTTCGGGTTTGTCATGTCAACAAAGCACACACCTTACTCACACACAGATAATCACTTCATGGCACAGACGTACATTCAGGTCAGTTACGGGAGATACGGGAGCAGCTGCAGCTAGTGCAGGCTGTGTGTGTGACTGTAACTTTGTCTAGGTGTGTGTCTCACGTCTTGGATAATGCTGCACTGGTGCAGCCAGAGAAAGCTGTTTACTATGTATGTCTTGGCACGCATGAGAGAGCAAGTCATTTGATAAGGGTTGATCTCATAAATGGAGGGTTGAAGTAAGTGTAGCATGGAAAAGTTATTTTGCCTCCAGTAAGAATGGAGAAAAAATCAAAGGTTGGTTTAAATAAAAAAGATATCTATGGTGGTTCTGAAAGTGTCTCAGGAAAGTGTACTTGGCATACTAACGAAAATGGACCAATATTTATTTGGAAAAAATTAATTTAATGTATTTTTTAATATTGGACAACTTTGTGTACAGAATCTTTGCTCTTAAGTGCAATCTGAACATATCGACTACAATAACAGTATATGTGGGGTCACATTTAAACACAAATACAGGCACATGCTGAGTGTGAAGGTAAACAGGGGAATGCCAGTGTGACATGCACCCTGCTGCTCTGTGTGTGTGTTGATGCACTTAACAGTGAGACTGTTGTGTATTTATTTGACTTCCTGTTTGCTGTAGAGGGGAGGCCTGCCCCTCTGTACAAGTTCTCCACCCTCTTTATCTACTTCTTCTAACGTTTCAGAGTATTCAGGATATGAGCACCAGCCAGGTGTTCCTCTTCGTATATGTACTAGTGCTGTCAAAATAAACACATTCATTTATGCTTTTAATTTGAAATATAATATGCGTACGAGAAGACAAAAGGTTCTGGACTGTAGGAGTTACAGTGAAGTTACTGATATAATATGAAATTAAATGACCAAAGGAATCCATTTAAACCAACCATGTCCATTTCAAAGGGTCCCTTGACCTCTGACCTCAAGATATCTTCTTTACCGACAATTATCCACAATAACAACCTTTGGTCTTGACCAACAATTATAAAGAGTAATCACAGAAAAATGATTTTTTTTTTATTGACAGCCTTAACATGTACCTGTGCTAGGTAGATACAGAGCAGCAGGCAGCAGCAGTCAGAGCAGAGGGCTGGAGAACACAATAACAGTGACGGGGGAACAAAATGTGCTGTTGAATCCGGCACTGGATGCCCAAAGAGTCTTCAAGTGAGAGATCCAAAATGCTTTACCATGGTGTATTCTAAACAATTAATAAAAAAAAAGTTAAAGTACATTCCTGTTCACTGTTTTCCTTAATCTTCTGTTTTTTTGTAGAGTTCAGCTGATGGGAACTTTTGAGACAATAGGTAACATTCACAGTTCACTAATCTCACAGCCAATTAAGGGAAATTTTGAACTAGAAAGAAAATAGACCTTTTCTGTGACTATTATGCACTGACATAACTATGTAAAGACATTAGAGGGCTGCCCTCTTATAAAATGACTTTACTTAAAGTATATTACAATGCATTGTTAGAGTTGATTCAATAGACAGTTTTATTGATTCTAAGGTGGTCCCACACCTTACTGCCCTGCCCTGCTCTGTATCTTCTGAGTCTTTCTGTCCTGCAGTGGAGCCAGAGGAGCTTTCCACTCCTCTGGTGAACAAAGATGCCATGCAGTGGATGGTCCAGGTACCTCATAATGGTGTCCAACATCCTGAGTGTGCACCTCACCACCACCTCCTCCAGTGTGTCCAGACTAGCTCCAGTCACAGAGGCAGCTCTCTGACCAGTCTGTCCAACTGCCTGCATCTCTGCTTCTGATGCTGCCTCCCCAACAGGCTGCAGTATAAAGCAACACACTGTCCACCAAAGAACGATAAAACATCTGCAGCATCTGACTGCAGATGTAGAAAGATCTGAGCCCCATCATGTAAAAGAGGCAGCTCTGCCCCTTTTAGTTGATGGTGTCCGTGTTTAAGGACCAGTCCAGCTTATTATTCAGGTTCATACACCTAGATAACTGGGCACCACCTCAATGTCCACGCCATCAGTATTCACTGTCTGAAGAGGGGACTTGAACCTGCAGAAATCTATGATCATCTCCTTGGTCTTTGAGGTGTTCAGGAGGAGACTGTTCTTTTGACTCCAGTCACTGAAGGCTTTTATCAGATCTCTATATTCAGAATCCTGTCTATTCCTGATACACGTCACAATAGTCGTGTCGTCCGAGTATTTTTTGGATGTGGCAGGACTCAGAGTTGTATTTGAAGTCTGCTGTGTACAGTGTGAACAGGAATGGAGCCAGAACAGTCCCTTGTGGAGCTCCTGAGCTGCTCATCAATGTCCCAGAAACACAGTTCCCCAACCTGACATACTGGGGCCTTCCTGTCAGGTAATCTGTGAGCCAGGAAATAAAGGAAACATCCCCTCCCATCTCTGTACTTGTCACATGCAAACATAGTATTTAAATTGTCTCTTGTCTTGAATCATCACTTAAAGCTAAATAAGAATTCTGTTGATACAATACATTAAACAACCACAATCACAGTTAATGTGACCTAGCTAGTACAGTGTTTCAAGTACCATAGTAATGTAGATGTGATGATAAAGGCTTTGAGAGTGCAGAACTCTTTTCACTCATGAAAACCTGTATGAACCCTGTTTTCAGGTCTTTCAAGCTGACTCAACATGGTGATAGGCCCACCTGGCTCCTGCATATGGCTGCAAACAGCCACTCCTCTGATTTCTTCAGTGTTTTGGGAGTGTTTGAAGTGCCGCTGCCAAGTCCTTGGTTTATAATCTGAAATCTGGTGCGGGTCCAGTTCAGCAGAGGCAGGTGTTTGGTCCCTCATTTCACCATCAATAATTGACACACAGCACTTTGAGTGATCTCCTCTGGATGGGTTTTGTTTACTTTGATCGTGTTCTTGTGAGAGTCTGACTGCTACATTATTTACAGGGAAAATGTTGACACGCATACAGACTCATACAGCATCCCTCATGCAGTTGTGTTATGATAGTGTGCTACTGACGGCGGTCTAAAGCCTTCACCTCCCCCACCAAAGTCCTCCAAGAACCACACCCTGTTTCAGAGCTGTGGACCCTCATTAAGAGGGAAACGGCTCTATTAAACACGCCGTTAAAATGAATGGGCCTGAGGTTAGCTCCTGGTGTTTGACTGAAGCACACTGAAAGTACATGTGATCTTTGCACTAATTTAAAGCAAAATCAAGAAAATACACTCCAAGAACACTCCGCTGACCAAGGAGGACCAAGAAGAAGTGTATGCTAGTAATTTGTGTAGTAGTTTGAAAAAAATTCTTGGAAAGTTTGAGTGTAGGTCACAATTTATCTATTAGTTGTGTTTCCATTTATTACATTTCTATGTGCATTGTGAAGAGTCACATGAGAAAAGCTTGACAGACACTTCACAATTTGAGGAACTTTAGGCACATTTAAGTTTTTACCCTTACTTGGTCATGCTTTTTTAGAAAACATTTAACTCGCATGACTGATCAGCTGTTTCCGCTCTGCTGGTCAAGACCAGCTAACAAGAAATGACAATTATAAGTTGCGAAACTGAATCTAATTCCTGAACCATTCTCTCCATTTTTTCTCGTTGGGTTTAGAGTTGTCTGATTAGCGAGCTCTTTTTTGTTCGGTTCCCTCTCGTCTTCTTCTTCTTCTGGTTGGTAACAGATTAGTCTACTGTAATACATTACACTGCCATCTTCTGACCAAAGTGCATTACTGCAGCTTTGTCTGTTTGTTCTGAACCAGTTGATGGAAACGTCCCTAATTGGCATTTTCTTTCATGTGGCATTTCAATATTTTGCTTCTGCTTTAACGGAAACAAGCTCCTGATGCTGCACAGTTAACAATATATGTTATTGTATCTATTTATTCTCAGGGGGAATGCAAATAAGCACAGTTTCCTGCAGGGACACCAACCAACCCATGACTCTAAACCTGGAGACTCTTGCCCATAAATAGTTAAAATTAAGGCTGATCGAATTTCCTCTTCCTCATCTTAATCAAGTGGTTTTGTTGCCTAATCTAAACCTGTGTGTTTTTAAGTTGTCCCATGTCAAAAACACTTTTTGTCAGGGGTTGCTACATGTCGCAATGAGAATTAACAATATTAAGTTATACTGAAAATCTTAGAGTATTTGCATAAAAAATAAATAATCATTACTTCAAACGTAATGTTTTCCAACCCCATAGCGCCCCCAGTGCCAGAGTCCCTCACTGTTAAGCCATCAACACCAAGTTTTCCTCATGTGTTTATTTTCCCTGCAGACTAGCTTCCCGGATCGAATGCCACTTCTGATATTTGTTGGTTTCCATCCGAGTCATGAAATCATAGAGCCCTCAGACTGTGGCTCATGCCTTCTCCGAGCTTGTGACCACTCCGCAGTCGCCTCGCTTGTAAGAGATCCCAGTCCCTTCACATCATGGCGTGTGTGATCTCCACAACGTGGCCTTGATTTACTGCTTTCACAGTTTACTGGTTTTGAGGCTGTGGGTGGCTAGAGGATTGGAGAAATGTGGTGGAGGGAAGCACGCTGTTGCAAATGATAAAGATTTCTGCCTGGAGCCTGGGGCTGGGCATCGTGACAGCAGCCGCCTGATGTCCCAGGCAACTCTGAATAACAGCCAAGCAGAGATCTAAAAAAAAAAAAAAGATCACAGCAGTTTTAGGGTTTAGAAATGGAAGAGGACGAGAGGGAGGTAGAGATTGGAAGAAAAGACAGAAACTGGGTGAAACTACGTGGCTGTGAATGCTGAGAAAGCAAAGGTGATTTTAAGGCTAGGAAGAAATAATGTGTCAGCTTCTGGTAGAAAAGCAAATAAGCTCAGTCTTAGAGCAGCTGCACATTTCTTAGACTTTCATGTCCAATAAGTGAGATCAGCATCTTTGCACTAATTGTAGAAACTGACTCTATTCAGCAAAAAAATAAATCAGGAGATTTTAGATGTTGTTTGTTAATAAAATGTTCAATTTAGTGTGAAAAAGTTTATAATTATTAATGTGGCATGCATGACTGAGAGTGGGCTCATTGAATCCACAGGAGTCTCAGCTTCCAGTCACACCCAATTTATGCACTTCCATGACAGTTTAGGGACCACAGTATGCAAAAATGTTAAACTACGGTAAGTGAAAATGAATAGAAAAATACATGGTTTCTGTCCCAGACTGCATGGTGACAGCATAAACAGGGCATGTCTGATTGAGGTCAGAGGTCGAAAGACTCCTTTGAAAGGAGATAGGGCGTTTTAAGACATCATGCATGGAAGTAATGGATTCTTTAGGCCTTTTTATTCATCATATGTGCCCTCACAGCCCTTAAAGACAGAATCAGCATCACTTACAGGTCTCAGAGAAACAGAAAATTATTTTTACTGGATTTTCTATTGTGCTTAGATATTAAAATGATATTTTGTGCTTTCCTAAATAGGTCACATAACAATAGAAATGCATTTCTAATCTGTGTTTATTAACTTCCAAATGATTCTGAGGTTTTGACACAGATATATAAAGAAAGACAGGGATGACAGATTGACTGTAGCTGCCCGGGTTTGTTCCAAGCTGTCACAGTTTTTGCTTTTAATACACTATGTGCACATTTCACATCACTTCTTCCAACCACTCTGGAACTTACATAACTAACTAGTCAGCCCGGCACGGCAATTCCCTTGTTTTCATCCCATAACCATCTCATCATTACATAAGCAACAGTGTACACCTCTGACCCGCTCCCCGGGGGGATGTGAAGAGTCAAAAAGGCTAAAGACGTCAGCTCTGGGAAAGGAACACATGTCCTGGGAGGATAAGATGTCTCAGCCTGCTGCGCTCTCCCTGCGGACAGATGAGGAAAACACGCCAAGAACCGTCTCTGTGTCATCCTCATACTCTCTCTGTCTCTCTTTCTCTCTGTGCCTCTCCCCACAGAGGCTGACCATATGTCCATATTTACTGAGAGATCAGCTGGGCTTTGGCATCCTGTCAGAATACAAACACACACACACACTCACACTCACACACACACACACACACACACACACACACACACAGAGCAGAAAGTCAAGCAGTAAGTCCTCCAAGTGTGTGTGCATGTTTAATGAATTGTGTGGTGCTCACATGCAGAGGATGTCTCTGATCTCTGTGGGTTTTAAATGTGAGTGTGTTTTCTTTGCGTGCACATGTACTTATAAGGCAACAAGGAAATAACATTTTGACATGTTAAAATGTCACACTGATGCATTGACATTTTAATTCTGTAAATCTGTAAACCAATTTTGACATGTTAGAAATGTATTCTCACGTGTAAAAAAATGATTTCATCGTCAAAAATGTATTTGTTATGTTATTTATCATAATCGGAGCGGATAAAGTGTTAAAAGGTCTCGCCTTGTGTGTGTGTGTGTGCGCGCGCGTGTGTGTTTCAGTCGGGAACAGTATATTGCTTGATCCCAGTAGTGCTACTAATGTATGTCAAAGCTTGATACAGTCTTTCTGGCGGCCTCAGTGCAGGGAGTGATAAGCTGATTAAGGCGCCGAGGCAGATGGGATCTCTGTGTTTTTGACTATATTTGTATGTGTGTGTGTGTGTCACTGGGGCCAACTGTATGTCCCATGGGAAAACAAAACTGGGCTGTCTGTGTTAGTTTAGCATGTTGTTGCAGAGCACTGCGCACCCTCTCTTATCTCTTGGCATCCATCTTTCTATCTTCCTCTTTTTGTCCTCTATCTGTTCATCTAAATCATATCTGGCTCTGGACGCTGCCAGCTGCCTAAACACACAGCAAACTGGCTTTTGTTTACACTCCTCTATAGATTTGCGCACAGTGCAGCTTTCATTTTTCATCCAGCTAGACAGGATCAAACTGCAAATGCCCTCAATCTCATTCTGGGCTTTGAATGCGACAGTTTCAGCAATTTATGTGTAAAAATGCAAAGAATTTTATTTTAAAATTTCAAAACTCATCTGCAGCAATTCAAACTAACATAATGATAGGTTTGATTTCCTGTAAAGATGACTCTGTGGTGTTGGGAGATTTCTGGGCTACAGTGGTGTGTGGTGGTCCAAGTGTGTGGAGCAGTGAAATGAGGAGCTTGTTGTCTTTGTTTTTCAGTCTTTTGGCAGCCTGCATGAGACAGTGTTCGGTTTTAAGGCAGACCAAAGAAAGTGTTGGGATTTGCTGGGATGGAAATCATTTTTTAACTGAGATTTGCTGACACGTCACTATCACTTCTATGGCTTGTAACTTCTTGCATGCAAAACAGACGACATGCTGAAGAAAAGTGCACTAAGCAAGGTTCAGACATCCACCAGGCGTCAGGAGAATCAGCTGCATTGCACAGCTCCAATCCAAACTCCATTAATAAAACAAGCATTTTTTAAAGTTGTTTGCTTGTCATTGTGCAAGTAGACCTTACAAGGCATTAATTAAGACATTTTACACATTAGGATCTTGATATAGTTATTTCGGCATACTTTTGATCCATTTATTGCAATTAGGTCACAGCAAAATGAGTTTTCACTTATCCAGATGCAGTTCCCGGAGAAAGGAATGAAATTTGCTGAGCTGTGTGCACCTCTGGATGATATTTCTGCAGCCATCACTGCGTTTGGTTTTTACCAAACACACAAAGCATCAATAGTGGCTTTTCAGGCCTAGCTAATGAGGAAAACAGTGTTACTGCCCATGCTATTTACATGGGCGTGTCATGCACAAGTAACATCCTGTGATCAAACTTGCAGGGTTGTGAAATGAAAAGCAAAAGATTCTGTGATATGCAGCACACACACACACACACACACACACACACACACACACACACACAGCCCTGGGCACAGTCCCTGCGGCTCACACCTGCTGGAGATAATAAATGCAGTGAAGACAGGTCAGAAACTTAATTGAACTAACGCAAATTGGCGATTTCGCGGCTGAACAAATGAGTCACTTGTATAACTGTATCTGATTGCTGTTACACAATCAGTGACTCACACACCATGGAGGTGGACAGCTGAGACCCTTCACTATCGCTCTGCTGCTGCAGCTCCCTCCTCCACTCTCCAGCACACCAGCATCTTCTCTCTGCAGTACATCTTTGCTATATTTGATTGAACATTCATGTTCATTTGTGTATTTATTAAAGGAATTTGTTGTCCCAGCAGATTTTTTCTGCTGCTGTGATTCTTGGAGGGCTTCTTTGAAGAGCCTTATCCCTGCCAAATCTATCCATTCATTATGAATGACCAGTTCCATGTTTGGCTCTGACTTTATTTAATGTAAATTTAAAACAACATTTCGTTCAAAGAAAAACCCAAAGAAAGAAAAAGAAAATGAACACAGCTAGATAAAACTACCAATACTGACAGAAAGCATCTTTGAAAGAAAAAAAAAAAGTATTTAAATGACATGTACTATGAGTTTTCAGTTTGGCTCACATCCAAGTCCCATCCACCAACAGGAAGGCGGACACTGCAGCCACCAGCCACCAGGGGCCATTGAAATTTTAAGACCTTGCTTTCATGGAAATGCCATGTTGTTGAAAACAAAAGTATTAAAATACAGCATGGTGAGCACGTTAAACAGTATATCTTCTTAGCACCAGCATGTTAACGCTGTCATTGTGAAAAAACCCATTTTCATTTCCTTCTCGTCACAAACAGACTGAAATAAGTTGACGTTGACATTTGACACTGACGTTGGAGTTAGCAGACACAAAGGACAGTGACAAAGCTTTTGAATCTGCTGATCTTAGAATGAGGAAGTCTGGCATGTTAGCAAACCGAGGTCAGCATTTAAACCATTGCCTGTAACAAGAGGGGCAAAGGAAAACGTTACAGTCATAATATTATAACAATATCAGAGGTTTTAAACTAATAACTGTGTTAATCCCTCAAGGAGTAATGGCATGAAAGGATACCTACGTTGTGCAAGCTGGGATTCCTAATGTTCAAATATATGATAAGTCCTGTGTCCCCTGAAGGGAAGACGGTGTGGGAGGTTGAGCAGGAAAGCATGACTGGGCGTTGTGATTAAGAGAGTTACGTTAAGATGCGCGTGTGTGTTCACTGAGTTTGAATGAGGGCAACTCTGGATGTTTCGCAACTCTAACATACTCATGGACCACAGCACAGACATTTCTTAATACTCTTGCATGAAACACTCAGGACGGACACAGATACACTAATTTGACCCCATTAAGTCCCTCTAAGGAGGATTAAGATGTGAGACAATTTGTGCAACCTCACCAATAGAAATGATGAGTTACTCCCCAAATCCTTCAGTTAGGCATGAGTAAAATCCCAGTATTTTTCAACCTTTTCCTCCCTATGTTGCGGAGGCAGCATCAGACACAGAGATGCAGGCAGTTGGACAGACTGGTCAGAGAGCTGCCTCTGTGACTGGACCTAGTCTGGACACACTGGAGGAGGTGGTAGAGAGGAGCACACTCAGGATGTTGGAGACCATCATGAGGTGCCTGGACCATCCACTGCATGGCATCTTTGTTCACTAGAGGAGCAGCAGTGGAAGGCTCCTCTGGCTCCACTGCAGGACAGAAAGACTCAGAAGATCTGTTGTCCCTCCAGCCATCAGGTTGTTCAATCCACAGAGCTAAATCAGACAATTAAATTTCCCCTTGGGGATTGATAAAGTCATTTTGATTGATTTGATTTGATTTGATTTGATAATTAGGTTAATTCCAACAACTAAGTTTATGCTAAGTGAAAAAAAGGTACAGTGGAAAAAAACATATTTTGGAGCAGGCAAATTTTATTATTTATTTTCAGGTTCATACTTTTTGAACCTATCTCGGTGTCTAATTGAACATCACCCTCTGTCTGAAATGTTGTTTTTTCCCTACAAATCTAGAAATGTATCAATATGAAAATGGTAACAGAGGTGTTTTCGTTTTGTGAAATTACTATGGCCAGAATGTTACCTGAGGTTATTCTGCCAGAGCACTCCTGTTTGTTCCTTGCACTAAATGTAGTCATTTTCTAGAGCATTTTCCTTCCACTTCAGATTTTTTCTGTAGCTAATCTATCAAATCATTTTTCGTGTCATGGTGCCTGGACTCACTGGAGAACTTTCTGACCAGAGCTGGATGGACCTGTGGGTTTAAAAGCCTCAGACTCAACCAAGCCATGTGGGAAAAGAGCTGCTGAACATGACAACAGTTCCACGTGCAGACGCCATGCAGGCTTTGTTTTGGGTTGTGCTCACTAGATTGCTGTTATGTTGTGTCTTTCATTCAGCAAGCAGAAAACTACAACACAAACTTTGGACAGCACATTCAACCTGGGAAAAACCAAAGTAAAGCAAGGGAAATTTCATCTCAATATACGTCATTGCAAAGCTTAAAAGCAGCATTGAGGATTTTTTTTAATGTTTGGAAGGGTATTCACACATCCATCTGCAGCAAAAACAAAATCTCTTTCCAGCAGCTCCGCAGCAGCAATCAGCGGAAACATGGAGTTTACCCGCCTGCGAAGGCTGCCAAACGCACTGAAAATGTGACTGGCAAGTGTGTGAGAGAGAAAGAGAAACAGAGTTGGGTTCCAGAGGCTTAATGTTTACCTAACCTCTGACTGAATGAAAAATCCCCGTCTCAGACTGACTAACATCATAAATACAATTTAGGAAGTTTCCCACCCTGATGTTATTTCCAGCTTCCAGGTCTCCTGCAGCTTCTAAACAGGTACAGATCATAACATAAATACAAGCGGCCCAAGATATGTTTTTTTGCTTTAACTCGTCATTATGAAGTAAATGTTGAATAAAAGATCAGATTTTGGAACAAATAAGTGCTTGTTAGTGGTAAAATAATACCCCAGAGGCTTCTTAGTCTGAACCGGGACAGTGCCGACAGCAGCTCTCACAGCTTTATTCTTACTGTCCCATTTATCCAGGAGGGCATTTTGCTAAAACAAAATCAACAAAATAGTTGGATCAAAAAATATACTGCAGTTCACAACTTGGAACAGCACAGTAGCTTCCCACAGGTGAGGGAAGGGAATTTAAAGTTAAAGCACTAAAATCTACATTCAAGTTGGTGTAACCTTATTTAATTTATGCAAAGTGTTTTGGGTTGTTATAATTAATGTCATATTTTATACAATCATTATTCCATTATTATTTATGGCACATTCACTATTATTTACATATTATTTTTCACGTGTAATTGAGTTCATATTATGTGTCCTCTTAGTTAATTGGTTCCTATCTGCCTTTGTTTTGGGTGGGACAATTTTATGTGAGGGATTGGAGTAGAGCATGTGAGAAGTTGGGTTTTCATGCTGTTTCTGTCTCACCAATGTTGGTAGCAATTAAAGATTAAAGGAAAGTTAAACACCATATTTTGTAGCCTGCTTTCAATTCATCGGCCCTGGAGACCGGAGGACGGTACCACGTCAGAAAATAAGAGTTACATTTGTATTGTTACAATTGTTTCTTGATTTGGACCGTGGCCAGGCTGCTAGCAATACCAGTCCTGCTGTCACAGCCCCTCCTGCTCCTCAGGCAGACACGGTCACTCCCTGAGTGGCTGCCCCACCTCCCTTCTTCTTTTTCAGGAGTGAAGTCAGGTGTGCTGGAGCTCCACTCAGCTGAGCTGTATCTGCAATCAAGGACCACATTTAAACGTTCCCAGCCTGCTCAGTCCTTGTGAGATCGTAGACCTTCATGAGCCAGTTTTCATGTTCCTGCCCACTGGTTTGTTTGTCTAATACCAATAGTTTTGACTTACCTTGCCTTTTGCTTTGAATCTCCAAGCTCCAGCCACCTGCCTTTCACTCCTCCCGACTAAGTCTATCCTCAAAGATTTCTTCAAGCGCCTTTAGTTCTTTATTAATAAATTTTCATTTTTTGCACCCATTTTTGTGTCTGCATCTTGGTTCCTCTTGCCAGCTCCGTAACACCTAATAAATAAAAAAAACAACAACTAACTAACAAGTGAACATGAACTAGTCCAACAGCAAGACAAGAAAGCTAATGTCTGTCTTGTAGTCTTTATTCTGTGAAGCTCCAGCCGGTTGCTCAGTAACTCAGCTTTTCTCCTCTGAGCTTCCTTGCTCAATGTCCTATTGGGTCTCTTAGCTCAGAATCAAAGGTTGATTAATGAATCCCAAAATATTCAGAAATAAGTATAAGTATAAAAGAGCTGTATGAAAAGTGTTATTATTCCAAATGAAGTTAGCAGAGTGCTCAACAGGAAGTAGCCCGCTCAGCTGGTGGAAGTGTGCTTGCTCTGTCATTCATATTCATATACGCAGGTCAAACGCTGTCTGGCTTTGTGCAACAATGAGCATGACAGACACTAACAGGATGTCTTGTCTGGCTCAAAAGAGCTCCTTTGGTTGCCAAAACTCTACGTGTGGACATATTCCTACTGCTGCATGGTATATATTGTCACACAACCCAACCCTTGTAGCAAAAGTCGTTTTAGCAAAACCAACATGGCTCAGTTCAAATTTTCGTTTCAAACAAAACTTCTCATCTCCTCTCTGACATCGGATGATTTGCTTGTCGGAGAAGCTGATTGGGTTGAAAGTAGTGAGGGATCTTTACAGCTCATCATATGACCTGAGATCTTGTGACCCATTTACCACCTCTACTACGTAAAAGCACCACGATACTTTCAGTACAAAACTTCTCTGTTCATTTGGAAAGTTTCCACAATCAACCTTTTGTTATTTTGGACAAGCCTAAATCAGCACCAGATACCATGGAATCATGATACCTCTGCTCATTGTGTAACCGCTTCTGTCACGGAATAAACACTTAGTCATGATGTCAAAAAAACACGCACACGACCAATCAAAGCAGTCAAGCTGAAGGCATTGTTGAGTCAGACAATGAACCCGCGCATTCCTCTCTGTACCCGTCCTCTCCTGTCATAACATCAGCCTCAGTTCATTCATAACCATCTTCCTTTCCAGCCTGCTTCAGCTATTTGCTTCCCTCTCTGCGTCTGATCACCTCTGACCTGTTTCTACATGTGCCCATTTAGCAGGCATACCATGTTTTTCTATAGGTAGGAGTGTGTTTGAGAAGAAAGCAGGGTTTTTTTTCCCTTGGTAAAACATTTTTAGCATTGAGAGTGAAAAGCATACTGCAATGTAAGAGATTTTTGAGAGCACTGAAAGATCAAAAAGCGAAGAAGCCACTACTCTGCAGATATGTTCGATTAAGAGCTGGTTTGAAAATGAGATAGTTACCTTAACAATGTGACATCTAAATGGCTTCTGAAATTAAAACCAAACTTTTTTAGAGAGAATATACCCCGCTGTCACCCATTTCTAAAACATACTCCTACTCAGTGGGAGCAATGCTGTTACTGCATTTTTATAAAGAAGTCTTACAAATACCAGTGATGCCTTTTCTAGGTTAAATTAATTGCATTTATTTTAACATAGAACCAAAACTAGAATACACTGTTGCTAATAAATCATTATGTAGACATTTAGTGTTGTTGACTGGTATTCTGATTTGGTCACCTTTTTATTTTAATTCAGTTGTGAGAGAAAAAAAACAAAAGCAGTGTAGCTGCTAGGAGCTCCTTACAGGACAGTGATTGGTCAGAATCTCCAGAGTTGAGACTCAAACACATCATGTAGCCTGGCAAGATGCATTTTCGATCTTGTGATCCTGCCGTTGTCACGTCACATGTCCAGCCGTTCTGCAGGGAAGGACTGTCTTAGCGACACTCTGTGAAACTATCATGACATCGTCTTCCACGCAATAACAGCACCAGGTTATCCATCCAGCTCTTCCTGGTTGCTTTCTTGGCAACCTAAAAGAACAAAGTCTGTGTTTTGTCAGTTGACCAGGACAGTTTTCCAAATGCCATTTCTGTTTTTAAATCTGGGGCAAGATAATAATAACATTTATAGTTGCTATTTAAACTAGTGTTTTTGGTTAAAGTTTGATTATCTCTGACCAATCAAAGTGGTCTCCTAGGTCTTACCTCCACCTTTGGGTGTTGGGTCCGCTCCCTTGGAACGTCCTCCAAAGTGAATAAAGTACCAGGTACAAAACACAACTTTTTCCAAAAGAAAACCAAAAAGGTTCCAGGCAGTGGAGTTAAGCCATGCTAAACCATGCACTGGAAAAGGCACATGGTGCCAGGTGATTTCTGCTGATAATGTCATTTCTGTAGTTTGGTTGGTGCAGTCTCAGTAGGAAAGCTCATTGCTGCAACAACACACAGATACAGAGATCCTATGGCCTAAAAGTTTGAAGAATACTCACTGGAGTCGAGTGACTGCCATTGTGCCAACACTGTAGTTAGAATAGTTTAGCTGCAAAAGCACTTGTAAAACCCTGTTGGTGATGCTGGAAAAGATCACTTCTTTGGACTTTCCAATAGGATGTGAAGACAACATGAGAGCATGGCACCAACAATGTGCTTCCCATCAATCTTTGAAGCTGCAGTACCATTCATGTTAGCCTACTCACAATGATGATTCAGAGTGTGAGTTAGAAGCAAAGTTCGAAGTGCTTATAAGTTTAATAGAAATACACTACAACCATTTTAGCATTTGTTCAATTCAATTCAATTCAATT
>JAOWBC010001714.1:493208-505544 GCA_028566105.1 Hypoplectrus providencianus
GAATATCCGCCCTGCCCTGTGTACCTCAGGGGAAATCTCACAGTGATTACTGAGAATGTAGATATAATTTACCTACAACAGCTTTTTCTAACTGTGGAGGAAAATATGAAACATTTATGAAAGTACTCCATTGGCACCCAAATGTTATTTTGCCCACCTGGGGACAACTTTAAGTGGACATGACTAACTTGTTAGGAGGCATTATCAGTTATAAATTTAGCAGAGACATGGAGGACATTATGGATAGTTTGGAGTCTAGCTACCTAACAAATGTTATCAGGGAGTTTGACAGGATCTCTGATGTACAGCGCAATGTACAAAACCTTGATCAAATTATCAGATAGACAATACTTATCAATATTTTTATAACAGTGTTCCCAGTTCTTCCTATCAAATATGTTCAGAAAAACGTTTAAGTGACTGTTGACCTGTAATTTGAGGGAGTTTGTGACCTGGCTGCTATGTTTTCCTGCCTGTGTCTGTCATCGCTACGCCCATGCTTATTAGCTCTGATTGATTTATTGTAAGTCTATTCAGAGGCAGTTCTATCCTAATCTATTGATAATGCACCTTGGAAATTGGAAAAAAGAACTGAGATGTTCCAGACTAATACAAAAGTAAGTCCAGTATTCACTCATATTTATCTTTGTTTTGGTCATCACCCCTTCCTGAGGAAACTATCATTCTCTTTAGCTGCCAAATGTTCCACTGTGTCTGTCAGCTAGATAATACGGGACATCTCAGTCTGTTAACAATCACAAACAGAATTCTTTGGTTTTCTAATCTTGTTTCTAATTTCTTTTCACTACTTTATAAGATGACAGTATTTTTTTTCCTGAAGATATAATTGACCTATAGCACATCATGGAGCTTCATGCAGTGTCCCTGGTCTATGACACTAAATTACTTTCCGCACGTTAAACACATGGCATCTAATATAAAGTATGTCCTAGTGGTAGTATGTCAGACAGGTGCTTACAAATACTTCTGGCAGTGTGTAATTATGGTTAGACTTCTGATAGGAGGGAACAAAGCCTCATGTTGACAGTGACCCCCAGGGCAGCCTTTGTTGTAGCTTACTTCACTTGAATGTCTGCTGGTCTAAAGGTTTTCCCAAAGGGACATACCAATGCAACATTATGAAAGCAATAGTAGTTTCAACAGACTAAACCACCTCTGGTGATGACATTGATACAAGCAGAATGGATATCATACTACACAGTCTAAAAATCCTCTGGCTCTTTGTGACAAACATCATAAGAGCCTGTTGGCAACACATTCTGTGGTAAACTGAGAGAATGAATATGATGACCTACTTTTGAAGAAAAAGTACAATGCTGTGCTGCAAGGAAAATCTAACTGAAGACCACAAACTGTGATGTAAGTAATGCACTTTAGTACAAATTTGGTATAATTTTGATTTACTTTAGCCTTTTCTTTTCATTACACTTTATGTTTATACCCCAAGCATTTCAGCGGGAATGCTGTACTTTCACTACAGTTGTCTGAATGCGTTATGTTACCATTTCATAATTCATTTTTTCTTACCAGGCAGAATTAATGGTAGATGCCACACGATCTACTGCCCTGCAGGACTGATATACATGCCACCAAGATCTTCTGTTTGAAATGCAGTCCCAGGAAGGCTGCGCCGTCTACCAGCACCTGTGTGGAACAGGTCCACACAGCTGGAAACCAGAGAAAAGTAAATAGAGATAATAATCACCATGCAGCCCTGTGTAGTGTTGGTGGTGGGAGCTGAGCAGCTGATTGCGGATGCTACAAGCCACAATGTTAGGAGACAGCATTTTAAATGGCCGGTCTTACATATCAGTTGCTTTTACTGGTGCAGTAAGTGATTGACAGCTTGCTATCATAGTAAAATGTGTTTGACCCTTCAAAGTGTGTATGTGTGTGTGTGTGTGTGTGTGTGTGTGTGTGTGTGTGTTTAACAATGTCTTGACCAGAACTATTTTGGACTTGAAGAAACTCTAAGGAGTTGGCTGTTCTAACTTGCTAACGAAGCTAGCTAGTGCTAGTAT
This sequence comes from Hypoplectrus providencianus, assembly GCA_028566105.1. Classification (NCBI taxonomy): domain Eukaryota; kingdom Metazoa; phylum Chordata; class Actinopteri; order Perciformes; family Serranidae; genus Hypoplectrus; species Hypoplectrus providencianus. Next base: position 495,251 of record JAOWBC010001714.1, read on the forward strand.
TAGCTGTTGCATAGCATCATTGTCAAACCAAAGAGTGAGTGTGAGACAGAGTTGATGTGTTGTGTAATTTCAAATTCAGTGCAATAACACTGTTTTCCAAACTGTTGTTCGCTGGTTTATCTAAATTAGGAAAAATAACACAGTTTTGCTGCAAACAAATCAATCAATCAATGGAGAAATACAGGTTAATATATATTGCTTACACACATATACTTGAGTGATGTCTTAATGACTTCTACATGCAACTCATTGACTGCAGGGTATTACGGAGCAGTTTCGGAGTCACTTCCCAGCATATCTTTCTAAACACAAAGGCCAGAATCTGCCATGTCTGCTCTCTATACATCATGTGCTGTCTTGTTTTGAGATCCCTCTGTAAAGAACCAGTGGTTTGTGGCACTGTTGACCTTTACCAGGGTAGTTAAGTTAACACAAGGCCTTGACCCCTCAGACAGCATTGTCACTATTAGCTACTGCCTGCCTGGGAGCGACTGAGATATATTATTCCCCCTACACTTCTGCAGCAGGAGGAGGAGGAACCAGAGAAGGAGGACAAGAACAACAACTCAAATGAAGATCCAGTAACAGAGACCAGGTTTAATGTGTACAGTACAAATTCTCCACATTCTGCATGCTTTATTTTATAATCAAGGGATGAAGGTGTCTTATTTTAGAAAAGGAGATTAATTTAATTACTTCCTCTTGTTTTCCATAAAGAGTGATTCCAAATTGCCCTCTGGTCAAAAGGTTAGGTGCTTTCCTGAAACAGACAAGCTATGATCAGGGTAGGGTGAGACCCAGCCTTCACTAAGTAACTGTCAGGAGTCATAAATGATGCTGTGTTCCTCTTTACGACGTGGCACCATAGCCCGAGGGAGGAAAGAAGAGGAAGATAATTGTACAACCTGTGTGTGTTGGATTAAGAGGGGTGGAGGACAGGGAGGTGGTGGGATGATCTCAGGTCCTAGGGGTTTATAGATGCTTGTGCAAATCAACCCTCTCCACCAGCTTCACTTTTACGAGCTGTCATTTCACCTGACTGTCATACTATGATGCCCATTGACCTCCTGCAGGTTGCTCAAGGTTAAATAACTGTGCTTGGCTGCGTGAGGCATCTTAGAACAACAGTGTGCTGTTAATCTGGGGGGGAAGTCTGAGAAATAAGATCAATTTAATACGTACACACAATATATTCTCCTGTTTCAGTTTGAAACAGGAGATTGTCAGCTTTAATCATGTGACTGGACTGCATGGATTCTAAACAGTCCTAATAGAGAGCAAAAGGTTTATTTAAAAAAATATTTTTTTCCAAGAATTAAAAAAGAGCTTTTTCTAATTTTCATACACAAACCTCTATTTTTAAAGGTTTTTTTTTTTGGCATTATGAGTAAGCACTTATTTCATGTGCGCACTAATGGATTAGCTACGCACAAAGACAGGGTGCAGAGGGGACGGCTAACCTAGCTCACTCAAGTTTAAAAATATGCCAGCCATCACCAATAAAAACTCACTCATTCACCTGTGATCATCAGGGTTAATTATAACACATTGCACCAATGTGACAGATGTCAGATATATTTAGGGTTACCAACTCCCCACAAAATAAATAAGGGACACCTCACTGGCAGCACCAACCTGATTGCCGTCACCTTTCCCGGTGTGGTGACATTTTTTAGCTCCTGATTTACTTGAAGTGAACTATTTCACTCAAACTGTGCATGCAAAGAGAACTGGACACCATGTACGTTCATATCTATGTCCGCTGCTCCCTGGGTGCATATGCTTTGTGTTTCTGTAAAAAGCCTGAGCTTATTGGTCTTAACCATGAAATTACACTAAAAATAGCTCTTAACAGTGACAATATATTTAGTTACATATCAGAGCTTTTCCTCTCTTTCTCTGACATTTGACATGCTGTTGACTGTCTGTTTCTAACGCTGGTGGGAAAACACAACAGCAACACCTGCCTCATGGGAAGACAAAGTACATATGTACTCATAGATCAGAACACACACTCCTGCAGGGTTTCCTGGGGCAACATTCAGCGATGTCAGCCTGTCACCTGGGTGATGGCTGACCCACTGTGACTGATGTATTTTGTGATTTCATTTAACTCACAGTATTGACAGGTTTGAGGCCAACAGCTCCTCTAACGGACACATATTCTGATAATGTTAATGTGTCAGTGCGTAGGTTAAAACAAACTTCTGTTCTTCTTTGCCTCTTTCACTCTCTTGCCCTGTATCTTGGTGCTGTTGCTTCATCATAAGGACCATGAAGCTGAAAACATCCAAAGGGAAAATGATGTATGTTCACCCCCACATAAACCACCCTCAGTGTATTGCATTGTATTTTTCATCTTGTTCTTTGTGTGCTTCTGAGGAGAGATGGGGGTTGAGCTTCACGAGGTGAGGTGACAACATGGTTTTCTCACATTTCTATGGATTAATTAGGCTTGAAGATCAAACAGCCAACAGTGAATGCATAAAAACCCCATCAACCCTTTCCCCTCTGAAACAATTAGGATACTCCCAATCTGCTGAGTACTTATTACTTTGTGCCATCTGACCAACCCACCACCAGACATCTTTGCTGGGGTACAAAGGTATCTCCCGTGGGAATACTCTTCCCATCTGCTTATCATACTGAAATCAGAGGCACATGTTTACTGGAACACTTTTGTCAGAGGTGAGGTGTCTCGCACTTCAATCACCATCTGTTTCATGGTATTCTCACAGAAGAAAAACTGCAGCCAGGAGCTGAAAGCTTGATAAGATGCAGATTAAGATCAGATAGCCGATTGAGCAGCTCTGCAGTTTCAAACAGAGGTGTCATGTCTAGATGAGATGGGACTGGATCAGATTAATGAGACAAGATAAGAAAAAAAATAATCATGTCTATAAGTGGCATCAGACTCAAAGAGAAAGCCATTAGTGAAGGCAGACTGCAGATATTGAAATTACATGATAAATAAATATTTAATTGACAGGATGAACGTCCTTCACTTTCAAAATAAAATTTTCAACTGGATATTTAGGTATTATAAAAGGTGCTATATAAATACTTTATGTTTTTGAGAAAAACACCTGCTGCTGTCATATTGGGTATATGATCCGTAAACACAGGATCCAGAGCAGATCTGGAAGCTTAGCACATCATGTACCAACATCATTCAACTGTCATTCCCCAGCTGTAATGACCATGCAGAGATTTTGAAGGAACTGATTCACAAAACCTCAAATCATTGACCAATGACTTTTTGGGCGCCAAAACAGGCAGAGGTTGAATACATATACACACACATAGACAGTATGTTTAAAATATATGTATATATTATTTTTTACATTATACCATGTAAACATATTCTGGAAAAAACAAAAGAGATAAAAGTAGGAACCTGAAAAATAGCAACATATATCTTGAATGAAGAGTAAGCTTATATACTGTCCGTAGTGACACCACTACACTGGACCTTTGTTCAAACCATGATACACACAGACAATGCTCATGAGACGCTGAATTTTTGTGTTATCTGTGCATACATTGCCACCTACTGGTCAAAACCATTTATGCAACGCAGTACAGTACAAAGTGTAAAATTAAATGAGACTTTCTTTAAAACGTAAAAATTAAATATTGGCCTGCATAGTATGTATTTATGTATAAAGCAGGTATTTTAATACTGGAAGCCTAGCCTGTATATTTAATTGCAATCAAAAAATGTTATATCCGCCGTTGCAGTCCTTATGTTGCAACCAGATAGGAACCATCATCTGTTGCTTGTTTCCTGAGGTGGAAGCGGACGAACAAATCAAAATGGCGAGCCAAGAGGAGTCTGTGAGGGAGTTCGTCGCTGTAACTGATGTGGATGAGGAGAGGGCACGTTTTTTCCTGGAGTCCGCCGGTTGGAATTTACAGGTGCATCTATTTGGCGTATTCCCACTTAGTTGTAGTGGACTGGACGATAGGAAAATAGGAGAAAAAGCACTGACATGACATGTGTCCGCCGAATAGCTCGCCGGCTAACGTTAGCCTGTGTTGCCGGTAATTTGTGCAAGTCACCCTTCTTTGACAATGGCTTCGTTGCTTTCTGTCGCCAAACAATAGGGCTGCTGTGCAGTTAGCTTGCTGACACGATCAGTTTATTTCTGATAGCGTATTACATATCAGGTTGCCATTAAGTTTATAGCTAACGCTACTTTGCCGTTAGTCCATTGAGCCGGGCTAGCTAGCGTTAGCTTGTAACGATGTTACGTTAACGTAGTTAAAGATAATTTGTTTGCTATGCTGCGGTGTCAGCTGTCCCATTGAGCTATATGTTTGTGACTGGGAACACAAACGCATTTCCACTCCATTGAGGAATCAAACACACATAGGAAATGAGTTACTTATATGATTAATAGGTTTTTTTTTCTCCAACCGGATAGCGCCTCCACTGTTAGAACAGGGAAATAGACAATATCTCCATCAGCTGTTAAAAATTGGGAATTTACACCAACAAACTCAGCAACCTCAGAAGACAATAGAGTTGAGCTATGTAGCTTCTGATAGAGACGTTCTCTGAATGACTGAAGTAACTCATGACATATGTAAATAATTATTCACAGCCAGGAAGCTGTCTGTCAAATTCCTTTGTGACTTTAATTATGCCTCCTCCCAGCTTGCACTCGCCAGTTTCTTTGAGGATGGAGCTGATGACGACATAGTGACGCTTCCTCAACCTGAGGGAGGCTCTTCAGTGTCCCGGTCTGCTGGGCCAAGGTAATACACTATATCATTGCTTTAGAAATACCACACACATGTATTGGTACAGGTATAAGCTCTAATGCAGGGGACACAACTGGCCATAAGTTTATGCAGCTATGCTCAAATCACTTATCTTTATAGCCTCCATGTGTAATCTCCTGCTGATAGGAGTCACTCTGTCAATACAATATCAAAGACAGTTGTTGACATTGTGTAGTTTTGTGGGATCATGGGAGTTGTTGTCTTCACAGTGATTTCTGTCATTGCGGTCAGCTTCCCCTGGTTAGGACACTCAGTGCTAGAGCCTACATGTTTTGTTTGGATGATTTCACAAAAATATCAGTATCTGGTTATATGCTGGTCATTATGACTCGATAGGATCCCCAATATTTTTACTCAATATTGGTGTTACAATTGATCTTAAAAGTCCAGTATGGTTTAAGCTTAAGCTCTACACAGGAATTCCTTGAGGGATGCAAGCTGAGTTAACAGTTGTACAGCTTGTTGCTATGATAACTGGAGATCCAGATGTTCACGAAGTTTTATCAGGAGCCAAATTATTTGCAGACATTAAGGACCAGGTGATTAAAACCAATAAAACACAGAGTTAGCAATTGTTTATGAAAATCAGTGTTTCTGCAGTGCTGTTATCAGATAGTTACTAGCTGCTACGATCCAGACTGGCACTAATGTTTGCTTGAGATATTTCACTGATAACTTAAAATCCAGATGCTTAATGACTGTCATTTGGTTAAAATTAATCTAAAGGGTGAATTGTCCACATGTGGCTTAAAACTTGGTTAAAAAGTACATTTCTTACAAATACTTTGGTGTAAAGACACAAAAAATTACTGAATAAAAGACATTTACCTTGATTAAAATGACAGTTTTTTCTCCTATATATATATATATATATATATTTATATATGTATATATAATTTTTTTCCCTGTTTTTATACTATATAACTCAAAATAAAAATGTAAGTTTGTTATGCCACTGTTATGCTTTGATCAATTTTAAATGCTAAAATGTTGCATATTAAACATTTTAATCTATTGTAACAACCCTATATTTTTCTTTATCACCAGCTCTCAGCCTAGAGTGACCTCCTTCAGAGATTTGATGCATGAGGCAGAGGAGGAGAGTGATGAGGAGGAAGGCCAAAGGTAAGTTTAATTTCTAGTCTTGTCATTTTTTTCCTATCGTGTGCCACTCACTACTGCAGGACATGATAAAGAAATAGGGCAACCTGAGGGATGTAGTCAGTTAAATCTCTGCAGGAAAAAGGCCGGATGACTCCTGAGCTTCATACAGAAGATATTTGCTTTGCTGTCTTCCCTGAGAAGCTCAAAGATCAGGGTTCTTTAACACACTTCAGTGGGATAAAAGTGCTCTCAGACACCAGTCTGGAATATAGTCACTTACCAGTCAATTGTGTATTATATCAGTATCTCTTGAGGTCTTTCTCATTTTCTTAAATGGTAGTGACAGTTGTTTAAGGTTGAAGATGTGGCTGTCTGTCTGAGCTCATCCTCACAGTGTTTGGATGGTAGAAAGTCACACCTAGCGGGGTAATTCCAGAATGCACCAAACTATTTTTGGTCTCACCTCATTCACTGTGAGTTGGCCGTTCATGCTTTTCTGCAGCATCAACAGATTCTGCTGCCAGGGCAGTGCAGTGGGCTGATTGTTAAGGGACTGTGTTGGGTTGCTAAAACCTTTTTATTACAGCCAGTAGGCAAGCTGAACTAAAGATCACAGTACATTTGTTACCTAAAGTCAGTGCATGCTAGCATTAATATTTACTTGTTTTCATCTGATACCCTGGAAGCACCTAGGCTGTGTTGTGTTTAAAGATCTTCTCCTGTCCTGTAACTGACACTGAGCAGAGTTTCTTGGATGAAATACTTGACATGTGGCAGATTGAAATACTGACAAAGATCTTGATGAAAACAACATGTTTGCGGTTTACTGATTGTATAGCTCAGTTATTTTAGTATATCACATTTCTTCCTGATGTATCTAACTGTGCTGTGTGTGGACTAGCAAAACATCTGTTAATTGGCTAAACCTCAGTTTTGGCAGATATTTGCCATGTTAAGTGCCATCGACGTATCAGCAAATAAGACGTCATTGATTAATGGCCGTGGCCAATATTCATCTATTGTACTGTGCTTGACAACAGCTAGAACATGCTGCTACTGCAGCTGCAGACTCAGGGAAAAAGCCATTGGCTGGACATGAGTCTGGCATGACGTAGGAGGGTAACACCTCTCTTATGCAAGTGTATTTGTTTCCAAAGAAAGTAAAAGGAAATGTCAACTGTTTGGGAGAAAGATGAGTGACATGAAACTTGTATAATGTATATTAGCCTGAGATGTCAATAGCGTCTTTATTCCCATCTTGCCAGGTTTTTTGCAGGGGGGTCAGAGCGCAGTGGGCAGCAAATCGTTGGGCCTCCCAAGAAAAAGAGCTCCAATGAAGTGGTGGAGGATTTGTTCAAGGGGGCAAGGGAACACGGGGCCGTTCCTCTGGACCGGCCTGGGAGAGGGCCAGGAGAGCCCAGTAAAGCCAAGGTAAGTTGGAACTCTGAGGAACAATGTTTTTCTCTTTAGGTACCTGTGCAGTGAAATTTTTCCCCTTTTGGTATTGAGAGTTATAACAAAAACACTGTCAACATGCATGTTCCATCTGGATTTGACTTGGTTATTGGCTCTTGCACCAAAGAAGTGTCACAGCAAATTTCCAAACAAGCTTAAATTGTATAAACTGTTTACATACTGGGATTATTAATCATAAGTGTCGCTGGAAAAAATATTAAAACTTAATTACAGCTTTTATGTATTTTTTTTTATATAATATTGGCATCATTCCCTCTGGGTTGTCTGTATATGTTCATTTATGAATGCACAGCCATCTGTTTCATCAGCTTGTTTTTGTGTTTATAATTCTTCCTGCTTGTGAGTTTGTTTCTCATTTGTTTTTATTGTCTCCTCACCACAAAGGCCTTTATTGGCGGAGGCTACAGACTGGGTGCGGGCCCAGAGGAGGAGTCAGCATATGTGGCTGGAGAGAGGCAAGGAGGCAAAAGCCAGCAGGATGTGAGTACAGAACCTGTTTGGTCCTAGTTTCTAGCATCATTGGTGCTAGCCAAACCCTGTAGGTGGATCCTCAGCCAAAGAGCGTGGTTATTCAGTCTAATGTGCTGTTATATAATTGTTGTGAGCTTTAAGTAATGTGTACATTTTTAGACATAAGGAACTGCATTGAGTTTATGAAACATTGTGGTCGCCAAGCTTCTTGTTATTGTCTAATCATATGAAACAGTAAGATTCTATAAGTTAAGTATGTGAAACAGCAAATGATAATATGCTCAACCTTTGTGACGGATCTTCAATTGAGAATTGTACTAAGATGATATATTTTATGTTAGTTTGAGTGTTACATTGCTTTGGCAGTGATGTTGCTCAGTACATGTCATCTCACTATCACTAAAGATGCAGTAATTCACTATCCATTGTAATCAACAAAAATGTACAGACCAGAAAGAGAAGCCTTGCGGACAGCAGACCAGAGAAGCGTTGTTTCAAGCCTCCATGCATTTTGTCAATGCAGACAAACATGCTCAAACAAATGTAGTAACCATAGACATATGCTTACTATGATTACCACTCATACTGATTATTGTAGTACTACAGGCAACATTTTGTTTTCATTTGAATTCTGGTCATTTATTTATTTTTAATATTTATGTTCATTGTTGGAAGATGTATTCAAAACTTCAGTAAAGTACTGAAGTAAAAGTACATCACTATGCAGAACACATTATTTATTTGATCCATTTATTTCAACAGCATTTTAATGTTAATTTTAACTAAATAATATTTCTAATTGTTGTGGTATAACATCAATATTGAAGTATGATGTTGTGTTTTGTTAGGTACATGTGGTGCTGAAGTTGTGGAAGACAGGGTTCAGTCTGGATAATGGTGAGCTCAGAAACTACAACGATCCTGGAAATGCCAACTTCCTTGAGGCGATCAGAAGGGGGTGAGAGTGTTGTGTTAGCTTATTCAAAGCTAGATATCTATTTATTACAAGTCCACTCGCTATGTCCTTAATGTTTTTATGGTATTTAGGGCTAAATACCCTCTGTTTGCTTATTGGTTGTCACCCTGCAGGGAGATTCCTCTTGAGCTGAGACAGCGGTCTCGAGGGGGCCAAGTCAACCTAGACATGGAGGACCACAGGGACGAGGACTACACCAAACCCAAGGTGGCCTTCAAGGCCTTTGGAGGTGAAGGACAGAAGTTGGGAAGGTGAGAATGATGAGCAGGTATTTTGTAACATAGTGTCTGTTCTGTTTCTAAGCAAAACATCACTGCTTATAAAAAGCAGCAGCTGAATTCAAAGGAAGTCTGAGTGAAGGCTTGTAAACCAGTTTTACTTGTTATACATGAGTGATTCATTTTTACTCTCAGTTTACTTTGTGACTGGTTTCTAATAAGTCTTCTGTGCTCTTAAAGGACAAAACAAAGCATTAAACAACACTCACTTAATAAACAATAACCCAGGAAAAAAACATAATCCTCTTAAAGGGAAAATGGGAAAAACCTTAGGGAGAGCAGCAAAAGAGCGAACCTCCTTCCAGGTTGTGTAGATGTGCACATATATAGATGCTAATGATTTTATTCTGCTTTATGTTTTACACAGCATCCCAACGGGAATCAGGATTGTAACAGCAGTAATTGTATAGCAACAGTAATAATGAATCCTATTGTTATCCTATTAACAGTGAATATATTATAATCATAGTCTTTATCATGAACAGCAATGCTATCATTGGTAATTGCAATAAAAATAATAGGACAAATGATTGTAGTAGAAGAAGTGGGTGTAGTTGCTACACAATGTTTAGATGTTAAAATATTTTTCTCATTATGACTACAGTGCAAGAAAGCATCAGGTCAGAGTGACTGCTCATCTTTTTTCCATCCTCCCCCTTCCCTAGTGCCACCCCAGAGTTGATTTCAGCTCCAGCCACCTCCCAGCAGGACCAGGCTGCCAACGAGGCCCAGGCCAGTGCCTCTGTGGCCCTCGACTCCTCCCTGCCTGTAACCAACATTCAGATCCGACTGGCCGATGGCGGCAGGCTGGTCCAAAGGTTCAACTACACCCACAGGTGATGAATTAGCTCTTTTTCAATTTCAAGTAGGCATGCACACAAACTTGGACTGGACAGCCATAGATGATTGGTGCAGGTCTATGGAACTGTGGACTGGCTTTTTGAAAGCAGCAGAGACCCCATTTCTAGAATATTACTAATTATCGAGTAAAAAAAAAAAAAAAAATTAAAAATTACATTTAGCACCATGCCTTCATAAAAAAACGACATAGACCAAAAACTGCTGCAGTATCTTAGGAAACACACACACAGTTGTGTACACGATCAAAAAAAAAACCTACACAGTGTATAGCAGGGGTGTCCAAACTATTCCATTAAGGGCCGCTGTAGCTGCAGGCTTTCGGTCCGACCAAGCAGGAGCA
>JAOWBC010001714.1:506257-527571 GCA_028566105.1 Hypoplectrus providencianus
CCTGAGATCTGTTGATTTAATGATTTGTGCCTGGTGTGCTCCTGCTTGGTAGGAACGAAAGCCTGCAGCCACACCGGCCCTTGATGAATGGTTTGGACACCCTTGTTGTCTTGTGTTGTAAATGTATGTATATTAAAAAAATGTTTTGTCTCCTTCAGGGTGTCTGACCTGCGCCAGTATGTGGTCGGGGCTCGGCCCGCCATGGCTGGCAGAGAGTTCGTCCTCATGACCACCTTCCCCAACAAGGAGCTGTCAGATGAGAGCCAGACGCTGGAGCAGGCCAATCTCCTCAACGCGGTCATCGTCCAACGGCTAACTTGAGGGGAGAGGAAGGACGCTCCCCTCTGGTGGTGTGGCTGAGTAACTGCAGCCCTGTGAAACCTGCTGCCCCTTCTGAGGGAGGAGAAAACACAGACTTATGTATGAACTTCTAATTTCTGATTTATTTTTTTTTTGTTTTGTTTTTCTAAAGTGAAACATAACATTCTGCTCCCCAGAACCCCACTGTCACCCCCCCTCATTTTGGTCTGTGATGGGCAGTAATGAGGGGGGAACTAATTATCCTCCAGAATAAGAGCTGTTGGAAAGGCTACAGATGCTGTTGGATTGTGGTTTTGACGGGGATGCGATTACCTGACAGCAGTATATGAATTAACCCCAAAACACCACAACGGCCCAGCTTTCTGCAGAACAGTTTAGTTGCAGAGATGTTCATAAAACCTGGCGTTTTCTTCCTTAAAGGGAAACTTTTGTATTTTTAACCTGGACCCTATTTTGCCATGTTTTTGTGTGCAGGTCACTAATGGGTACAACCATTTTTTAAATTGTTCCATTGCAACAAACAAGATGGCATTCAGTACTATGTCATATGAATTCATTTGTCTCATCTTGTAGTAGGCTGTCTGGAGGGCGAGGTATGGTTCTTTATTTTGAATGGCTCACAATTATGATCATGAGCACTATATCCAGATGTATTCAATTCTGCCTTCCATATGAATTTTGTGTCATAATCGTGACACAACTGCATGTAATCATAACGCTGCTGCAGCCTTCATGCTCAGTATTAGACCATTTTGAAAAAAAACATTTGTTCCCATTAGTCATTTTGACAAAAATATGAGAAAATAGAAAAAATATCAAAATTTCTCTTCAGTCTGCTGCACATTTTTCTTTTTCAATTCCCCTTAACTTCAGCTATGTTTACTGTCCGGTGCTGTGGCCACACCAGGTGCATGCAGCACCGGTCTCAAGTTTGTTTCTGTCTCAACAGCACAAACCAGAGCAACATAAGGAATACCAGCCTATTAAGGTCAAAGTACAAGTTGAAAATGCAGTTTTGTACACATTTCCATTTCTCTTCAAGTTTTCTTTTTGGAGAGAGAGGGGAAATGGAGTAACAAAACAATGAGGGGGTTTTCTCCAACCAACCTATACCAGTAGCCTTACGCTCCTTTATTCACATCCAGATCCATACATTTTCCCTTTGTTCAACTGAAGATGGAGTTATTTTTTTAAACTACTTTCCTGCCCCCTGTCCCCTCTTTTTTCTTTTTCCTTCACAGTCTGTAGAATTGTCCCAGTTAGACAGTGGCATTTTGATATTGTGTAACATACAAATCAGTTACACATGGCTTTAATGTCAAACCAATGGAAAAAAAAATAGAGATTGTAAACACTGGTTTGTAGAAGTGGAAGTTGAATTCCTGACACACTGACATCTTCTATGCATCCTGGGGCAACACAGAATATGTTTGGACCTCTGGTAAAATAAATCCATTTTATGGTTGATGTATAAAGAATCTATGTGTTATGTTTTTATTATAATAGGGGAAAGGGATGCTCATGTCAACTTTTTTGTTTTGCCTTTCTTTAAGCGTGATGTGACTAAATATTTTGGTGTTCATGATTTAGTATCTAAATATTTTTAAAAACCTTTTAAATAATGATATAGCATCTCGTGATAATACAAAAAAAGGTATCATTATCACTGTATCTCACAGTAATGACAAAAAACCCTTAAAAATAAGACTTGGTGTCTCACTTGACTTAATTGAGTAATACATACAGCCAACACCTGTTTCCTGTCGAACTGCTGCTGCTGCTCCGGAAGTCTTCATGACACTGAAAGTGATTTACTGTACTGTTGTTTCTAAGCAGCCTGAGCTTATTTACTGATCTGTTTTGTTCTTGTGACCTCTGCAAAATCAACAGAAAACTATTGAGCTGCGATTTAATAAGTCATGAAGATGCCAGAAAATCAAGAGGAAAAACAGTGCACGTGTAATAAACTGCTTTTTCCATTCTGAGTAGATAGACAAAAAAATGGTGATCATAATGCAATTAATAATAAACCCATTTTGAATTTCTTGCTACATCAAAGTTGTTCCAGATGATATTAGAAGCACTTGCTTTTATTGCTAATGTGTCTCCACAGGAAGGAGGATGCGGGTGTTGCTATGGCTGCACATTTGCTGTGGAGATGTGAGCAGAGAGTATCCTGAGTGTCTGCTGGGACAGCAGGATGCTTCAACTCAGAGCTGTTCACTTAAATTAGCCCCATCTCTAACTGCTCGTTTGCTCTTTTTCATTAGTTTTATACTGAATAGTCAGCCTAAAGTAAACTGCAGTCAGTGCACTGTAGCCTGTATTTCTTTATTAAGGCTGATTTTTATATACTTTTTTTTAATGAAAAAAACAACAACAACACACACACACACGTTTGTCACCATGATTTGGGAGACATAACATTTACTTGTATTATTTATAACCCTTACCCTAACCTCAGTCTAGCCCTAATCCTGACATTAACCAATTTTTCAGCCGAAGCTACAGACTAACCTATTCTGAACATTTTTTTGTCCCTACAATTAGGTGTGTCCCCACAGTGTGGCAGTGTAAACAGATTGGTTCCTCACAACCTGTGTTGGGATAACTCCTTCTAGGACAAACTAATTACTTAGTTTAAGTTACATGTTACATGACTTTTGCATAAAGTACTTACTTAAGTTACCTATATAAATGCTTTTCTATTGTAAAGAAATACGCCTACCACAGCTCATATAAAAACCCAAAAAACACAGTTGAGCATAACATCTTTAATTGAATGTATCTGTTGATCATACAGATCATGATCACAACATACAAAAATGTTTAGCTGCCACAATGTAAAGTTCACATCATTAAATTCAGTTAACTCTGTTAAAGTTGCACATTAAAGCAGATGGCTGCCTGCTTTTGCAACCTTATCACTTATCTCCTCTGTGTGTTATTCAGCTCTGTTTGATACTTAGCTCAGCAGCTAGTGATACACTATGTTGCCAAAAGTATTCCCTCACCCATCACAATAACGTACAAGAACAAGGTGTCGTCTCAGGAGCTCAGTGAATTCCAGAGTGGCAGAGTTTCCACTTTCTATCTATCCTTGCACACAAGTACAAGGCTACAAACTTAACATAAAGTAACAAAATTAACAAAATAGGACCATGCATAATAACGGCAGAGGTGTCATTGATCAGTAATGTTAGTGCAGATGGTTCACAGCCTCCATTCATACCCTTCCACACCTCTGCAAATATTTCATGTGGGGCTCCACAAGGTAGAGTTTCAGGTCCACTTCTCTTCCAATGCTCAATCTGCTATTTGGAAGAATGATCCAATTCCATAACATCTTCTCTCATTGCCTAGATGCTAGATGATACCCAGATCTACTTACCCCTGACCTGCTAAAATCAGATTGATGTAGCAAAGACAAAGCTGTCTCCCCATGCTCAACCAACAGAAAGACTGGTTGGCTCAGACTGTCTTCCAATTAAATGAATACATGGCAGAAGTTCTGCTCTGTGGCCCTGCACATAAAAGCACTGCCTGGCAGATATAACACACATTAGACAGGTGTTATCTTTGATGGTGATCTAAGTTTGGCTGGCAGGTAAAATCAATTGTCAGGTCCAGCTCCTGTCACCCTCTGATCTAGAAAGAGCCACACATGCTGGACTACTGTATCTCCCTCTACCTTGGTAGCCTTAGGGCTACCGTTTAACAACAAGTTCAGAATACTGCTGACCTTTAAAATCCTCTTACTTGTCTTCCTCTCTCCATGGTCTTGTGCCTGACTTATATCTTAGACTGTCTCACTCCAGGGCGGTGCCCTGTTTGTGGGACAAAGGCTGTTGTTGATGCCTTTAGGATGGACCTGAAGAGCCGCCTCATGAAACCATTTTTAGCTCCCTTATCCCCATGAAGCCTTTGGTCATTAACAACATGTCACAGTAGGACAAGTACAGGTGTAAAACATGTTAATCATAATTAAATTATGTGTGTGTAAGAAGTCCTGCATTGAAATCATTCAATAAAACCATGTATTAACAGCAATAAAAGTACTTAGTTTAATTAATATTATATTAATAATATCTTAATTAAATTAATATTACTGCTGCAGTAGTGTGTATGTTGCAGGTGTTTCAGGTTGTGCTTGTTCGACCTCTGTTATGGATCGTTTGATCCACCACACTGCATCATATTCTTTAGGTCAATCATATGTTTTAGGCATGACCGTTAGGATGAAACAGAGAAACAGCAATTTACAGTTTTCTGATAATGCTTGTTTCAACTGATCCAAGACAGTTAAAAAAAAAAAGAATATATTCAAAATATCAATCTTAAGTTTATCACAAACATGCAAAGCAACATATATGGGGATATATGGTTTTCACTGGGCAGATATGGATTAAAAAAGCTGAACACATGTATTCATCATGTCAGGGATGCTCAAACTGCTCTGCCCCTGGGGCCACTTTTGCATAACAACAGGAGGCAAGGGGGCAGTAATTTAATTAACATTAATAAAGCCCAATTTTCAATTTAGTTAAACAATAACAACATTGCAAATGTGTTATGATTCTTGAAATTGAAGGGAATCATAATTTCTATCTCATGATTCTCATTTTCATTGAAATATGTAAATGATACAATTTCTGTGAGGAGCTCTACCAAATGAATTAAAAAAAAAAAAAGGGAATGAGACAATGGTCAGTGGGCCAGCCGGCACCTTTTAACGTTCCACATTCGGCCCCCAGGCTGTTGTGTGAAATAATTTATTACACATACTGTTGATACAAGAAAACATCTTGACTTGATGATTACTGACTAACTGCTTCCCATCCTTTTTTGTTGTGCTGTCTACATGACTCGTTATGCTGTTTTTTTCCTCTAAAGAATGAGTTAAATGGAATAATACTGGACTTTCAGCATTATTCCCGGTATGCGTATACATTATGTGTGTATCCATATTTAAAGATTGAAACACTTTCTCTTCATACATGTGTGATTATTCTGAAAAATTGGAAGTGGAAAAAAGAATGTTATATCTGATTATTCCAAGGGACGCACAGCCAATTCCAACACAAATGCCAGAATGGGATTTTTAGGAACGAAATGTTTCTTCTTATAGTTATTGACACTGAAGACCCATTGAAGTTATGTCAGCAAGTCTCATGCTTTTGATAGAACAAACAGCACAGTGAGTCACTTTCTGTGACAACACAGTTCTGGAGAAGCAGAAACAAAGGGACAGGAAACAGTTAGTCAGTAATAAACAAAAATGCGCTCAAATAAATGTTTACACGAAAGAAAGAAAAATAATAGTCCTCACTGGGACTTGAATATGACAGGTCTATAAAATAGTTTGTGTATTTAAGCAATGGTTTTGAAATGTCCAATCGTAAAATGAGAGGATGCTATACATTTCTTTATCAATATTCATGTATTTCATCTAAAAACTTTTCAAGGACCAGCGGGCACAGCACCAGGGGGTCCTTGGGCCTTACTCTGAGAACCACTGGACTAAATTATTTGAACTCTTTTCAATATGGAACCTAGATCCTCCTGAGGCCCAGCTTTCATTAAAGATGGCCTTGTATCCCAGCCAGTGCTGGATGGTTTTGCAGCAATGACCCATGTTATTGTGATCCTCCACTGTGGCCGCCAGGGGGCTCGTGCCGCTGACTGAAATCCCGCTGTGTGGGTTTTATTTTGGAGGTCGACGGCGGAAGTGGTGTTGTATAATACGGGTTATTGACGCGGGTCTCCCTGCAGAGAGCCAGAGCGCGAGACAGACAGCTGAGAACATCCGCCGGAGGAGCAGACAGACTGACTGCGGGAAGGAAGAGTGTTGCCGGGTGCAGGGACAGCTCCAGAACACACCGCGAAAAATGGGAGTCGAAATCGAGACCATAACCCCGGGCGACGGTAAAGCGACTGCACGAAGAGAAATGCGCTTGTGCTCGTTACTAAGTGCATATCATTTGTTTGCTTATATCTAATAGAGCCGCAGAAACACCGCCTCAATTGCGTAGTATGCCCGTTATATTAAGCACCTCTTTGGTTTCTCCACAGGAAGGACTTTCCCCAAAAAAGGACAGACGTGCGTGGTGCATTATGTTGGTGAGTTTTAAATAAGAAACTTACTCTGCATGCATGGACACATTCTGCACATTTCGCTGCTCCACTTGGTTATGAAGGCCGTGCAAGTGGAGTGACGGCTGTGGGCAACTGTCTTCTACACCCGTATGAAAAATAGCCAAGCATGGTAATCCTCCAAGTGTCACGGCAAACACTGCAAATCACCAAAAAGAAAATGATTATAGTGATTGCACTTCTTTAAAAGCGGTGGAGCGCGATAAAACTATGCACAGCAGACATTTTTTCACCCTCAAACCTTCCAGGCAGTGATTTCTCAGTAGGGCAAAGAGGCTTGACTGTCAGTCACCGACTGGGCTGCATGAAAATTTAACCCCTTCGCCACATTTTCGCTCCCTGGAAGCACACAACATACTCGGATGCGATAATGTTCACAGCAGGAGCAGTGGCTGTGTGTCCCGGGGACAGTGCACTGGATTCATCACTGCGTAAAATCATGCGCGCTCTAGTTTGGGCCGAGCGGTCCATTACAGTCTCATCAAGATCACTGGATAATGTGGTAATTTGTCTTGTCTGGAGAATTAACAAGAAAAAGGGCAAACGCAGACGGATTCCGCCGCAGGGTTCACTCAGAGGCCCAGACAGACAGACCAGACAGCGGGTTTAAATCCCGTCTGATTTCCAGAGCTTTTCCTTCTTTGTTGGAGTTTCTGGGGGGGTTGGTGGCGTTTAGTTGAGCGGATTATAACCGTCTGGGCGACTGCAATAACGGCAGAATCACTGTATTATACCTGTATATTTTTCCAGAGACGTGGTGTGTTTGAGTGAAACTAAATATTTCCAGTATTCTCCATTATACCCCCTACTGGCATCACTCATTCATTCCTGTGTCAGATTATCATACCAGTTATATGTTTTAATTCTTTGTGTGAGCAGGATACAGCTATAGGGAAAATATAGTATTCTTTGAGGGCTGTTCATGATTATTTTTTGATGATTGATGAATATGCTGATTAATCATTTGGTCGGAAATATCAGTAAATAATGAGAAAGCCCAATGCAGTTTCCTAGAACCACAGTTGACAGTGCCATGCATTTTCCCCTACATCCCATGGGCCTGATGGCCCAATAGTACGAAGAAGGGATCCTGCTGAAATACTATCAAGAGTTGTTGTGCAAAACCTAAAAACTCCATAACCACAGTGTGTCCACACCATGAAAATAATTATTTGATAAGAAGCATGTCAGCCGTCTCTGGACTCCAGCATGTATTTTCACGCTACTGGGTTTTTAGATGTAGATATCTATTATTAGAACCATGTGGAAGTCAGAACAATGTTTGCATCTTGATAATCTCTGAAAACAAATATCTGACATATATTTTATATATATTTATATATCTATCCAGAGAATTTATTTGGTTGGTTTTCGTTTGTCCCGTCAAGTTGCTAATCGAAAAGGCTGCAGCATTTCAGGCTGGTCTTTATGAAGCATGTATGTGTCTTGGTCTCTGGTCTTTTTGGATTTGGAATTGTTTTGGTATCAGGGTTGGGTTTTGGTCAAGGCAATCATGGCTGTTGATTTGGAGTCTCTTGTACATTTCTTGATTCAAACACATGATGCATTAGATTGATTTCATTCTTTATCTGGATATCCACTTCACTGGAAGTAATGATGTTTCCTAGGATGGAGAAGATATGACCCATCCTCCTCTCCCTCCAACTAGCTTACCCTGATATTCATACCCAAAATGCCCTAACTACCGTCTGACCTACTAAATATTGCCCACCAATAAAGGCTAAATCACAATTGAGTAGGTCAGGCCAGTCTTCACACAAGTCAGAAAGATCGGCCCCTGCCTCTGGAGGCTAAATGATTGTCAGACAGATTAACAAATGGGCTATGAGAATCAAGTCTTAAGATGTGCAATAAACAGCCCCAAAAAGATCCAGAGATATTCAGATTACTTTTATTGACATTTGATAAGAAGCCCCAGACAGCCAGGACATAGAGACACATAGAGACTACCCTCAGTCACTCCAGCAATTAAAACTAGGCTGCATGACTATTTAAATGTTTTCTTGAATATATTTGAAGGAGTAATCAATGATTGAAGAGGTTGCAGATTCAGTCGTGTTCATCACCTGATCCAGTAATATACTTATTGTTCCAACTCTATTTTTTTTAACCAACAAGAGTTGGCCTTGCTCACATGCTCACAATGCTAATGCTAATATGGTATAATCAAAGGTAAGATCTAAAAATATGGAAGATGAAACATAGCAAGCTGCTCCAATAGTAGGAAATGGTTTACATTTCCTGTCTCCTAAGTTGTGGACCAACCAATATTGATTTATGCCAATGTCATGTTTCCATTTCACATAGAATTGCAAGTTGTGCAATAAAATGTGGTAATGGAAACAGGAACATTTGGAAAAAAAAAAAAAGTTTTTACGCTCTAACTAGGTGGTTTGTTTTAGAAGTTTCCATTTTGGATTTTCTTGCAAAAGTGCAATGGAACTTTTTCGCCAAAACTCATTTGATGTGAATAATGGTCGCAACTCTTCTTGTACAGAGTGACAGCCACTCTCTTCCTGGCTTTCAAGGGGATAATGGGTCTGTTGCAACTATCCTCCTCCTCCACTGCCACATATATGGACTCTGGTGTTTATATTTTAACTCTCTCTGCTGTTGTCTGTTGCTGACAACATCAGCAAAACAGTCATGGCCATCAAAATAGTGGTTGCTGCTCTCAAAATGTTGGGTATATCCACGGCTACTGCAGGTTACAGTGCTCCATTCTTCTGCATTCAGCAAATTGAACCCCACAGGCTCGTGAGACTCGAGCTCCACATGACACAGAGAGGGTTTCCCCTTAATCCCGTCAGAAAACCATCACTGAAATATAGTCAGCATGCATATTTGTTCAGTCCAACATCGTTGACGCACAGCAGCTAATTTGGGCAGTGAAAGCAAAAAAAATAGCAGACGAATGCAACTTATGAGTAACTAACAACAAAATGAAAGTTAAGATTCAATGAACTCATTCTATATAAAATACATTGATGACAAACTGGCTGTTGGAAGGAATGCCATAAAGCAAGACTATAAAATGTAATGAAGGTTCAATGAATTCTGCATGACTGACTGATTGTTGGTATTTTCAATTTTATGGTAATGTATTGTCCTGGCTCTTGAGAATCATTGAATTTTACAGCTACTGGTATAAGCTGCTGAATTTCTGGTATCTCTACCAACAATCTAATAAATAGCATCATCAACTGCAAAGGGGGACGTCAGTGGGTTTTTGTGTCCTGCCGTGCAAGACTATACATTCGTCTGAACCTATTCTTAGTTTGGCAAAGCTGTTCTCAGTCCTAGTTAGACAAACATGACTCTCTCTGTAAAACAAGACTTTCTGATTCGACTTTATGTATAAAAGTCCTTATTTGGACTCCTCAAACTGAAGTATTTTCTTTCTTTTCAGACATGAGTCTGCATCCTCTTTGTGTTTTTCATATCACACAAACTACAGGATTTCCTGTCTGGGTGGTCTCCCTTCCTGTCAGCCTTGAAATGCGACATGAAACAGGATATTCCATTACACAAGCCTTTTTAAATGTGGAAGGCCAAGTTAAGATCAAAACTTGGATTTGCTGGCTTTTTCTAAAGGCTCTGGCTGCAGGAAATGCCTCGTGTTTGAAAATGTCAGCATTGTGTTGTTTGGTGGCGAAATGTGAAATGCAGTGTATGGGCTTTGATACTCGGATAGGACCTTTCAGCTCTTATAGATAATTCCATTAGGCTGCTATCTCGATGTCCACAAGAGGACAGGACACCCACTCCACTGCCTCGATTACAGGCTGCATCTTGCCAGCCGCCCCCTGATGTGCCTGACAACATAAGCAATGTTGCACCTTCTCCCACACACACACACACACGCACACATTTTCATCACACCAAACCGTCGCACACATACACCCTCTGCCTGGCTGCTGCTAATAACAGTAATAGCGCTGGCGTAAATAGTCTTGGAGGGCTGCTATTCTGCAGTTTGGTGCTTGCATTTTCCTGACTGTCACACTGAAACCCACCCTACAGACAGCTGCAGCTGCTATTCCTGAGATCCTTGGAATCCCTTCATTTGCGTTCTCAATATACACACAGCAGGAAAGATGGATGTCAGACCAGCTTTGAAGATGTATTTGTTTCCAATGCTTTTTTATGAAGTGTTATAAATACAGATTGTTCATTCTGCATGTTGCTGCACAGAGAGCCAGTAGTTTTCCATCATTATCTAGTCTGCACATGTTTCTGCAGCAGGACCTCTCTGAGTGATGCTTTCTGTAATGTTGTGCATGTTCAGAGGTATTAGCTGGATGTTTCACCCACATGATACGGTTTTGCATTGACAGATGTGTCTTTATTTCTGACTGTGCGTCTCTCTGTCTCCTGGTTTGCAGGCTCCCTGACAGACGGACGTAAGTTTGACTCATCTCGTGATAGGGACAAGCCTTTCAGGTTCAAGATCGGCAAGCAGGAAGTGATCCGAGGCTGGGAAGAAGGTGTAGTGCAGGTAGGATGGGAAGCTGAACACATACTGTGCATATAAAAATGCACTTTCATTTAAGTCGGTTGTCCACCATGCTGCAGTCAGCGCACCAGAGTACAAACCATTAAATCTGTCAGGCAGTGCTCGAACTTAAGAATGTCTTAACAAAAATAGCACCTAAGACACAAAGATATTGTCCCAGGACATTAGAGAAACATATCATTACACATTCAACTCTTATTTTAATTAAATATATAACAAATATGGGGCAGCAATTTTGTTAAGCTGCATATGCATGTGTGTACTTTTGTAGTGCTTCATCAATATTTAGTGTGTTAAAGTCAGATACTTACTGATAACTGTGGCATGCCACCTGTGATGGGAGCTACCCGTTACCCAAAGCGGCCATATCATTAATTATGCAGAACTTTAAGCCTTAATATATTTAAACAGTGTGAGTAACATAATAATCCATCCATTTAATGGTTCTCATTCTTCATTCTCATTCTTCATGAAAAGACTTGTTTTTCCTCACAGGCTGCATACATGTTTACTTCTGCTATAGAATTGGGGATTCACCATAGGGGTCTATGGGAGCCAGTCCCAAGTGGCAACTTAAAAAAACTGCTGCTTTTCACACTTGTTGGCTTAATTTTTCAGCCTGCTTTATGCATTATTTATTAAGAAAATATTACAACCTATTACAAAGGGAGGCATTCTTTTTTCCCACTGAGATACAAGTGATGTAACATGCACTGAAAGAGGGGAGATGTTTTTTTGTCTGTACAGAGGCTTGTGGCGTTTTTGTCAGAGCTGATAGTCAACATTGACACAAATATTCAAATAAATCAGAACAAATTCAGACAATTTAGTAATATTCCTGCAGCAAGGCTCATGAACAGTCTTAAGACAATACGCCATGTCCTCTTTGTCTGAGACTGAACAAGACTTTCAGAAAGTGGAGACCCAGACCAGTGTTGAGTACTGCAACACTGACAGGGCCTGCCAACCCAACAATCTCAAGACTGTAAACAAATATGTGGAAGAGAGGAGGGCTAAGGGCTGGACTAAAGCTGAGTCCTTCAGCTACCCCTCCCCAGCCTCTTCCCAACCAACATATGGGCTATAGTGAACCAGGAGGCTGGACTGCAGCTGCTGATCACCACTTAGAAATGCTTTATGCACTGCAACATCAACATCGTCACGTAAACATGGTAGCTATGGATAGTACCAGTGAGCTAAAGGGCCACAGGCCACAGGGGGCCACCTACAGGGATATTTGGTGGCCAGTGATGGAATGTAATAGAGTACATTTACTGCAGTCATGTAGTTAAGTATAATTTGAAGCACTTGTACTTAAGTTCTTCCACAGATGTACCTCAATTCTTCTACTTCACAACATTAAAGGCAAATATTGTACTTTTACTCTACTGCTTAGTCAAGATTTAACATGAAAAAATGTGATCAATTTAAAATATTTGGCATATTAGAATATTAGGTTGTTAAAATGAACCCTACCTGGAGAACAGCAAAATGCTGATTACACAAATGCACGATTAATGATAATCCACTTATTTATACATGTAACTTGGTGTAGAGTAATTCTTTAAAAAATAAAAATAAAAAAAAGTAAATAAATAAAGATATGTTTGGTCATTTCATGACTTTATTGATAATAGGAGATGTGGACAGGAGACAGAGGGAAAGACCTACAGGAAATGGATCCAGACTCGAACCTGCGCACCCACTTAGGAGGCCAGTGTCTCAAGGGGGTATTTCTACATTGTGGTATTAGTACTTTCACTGAAGTAAGGTATCTGAATACTCCACCACTGATGGCTGCCTCAGTGTAGCTTTTTGTCGCCATGGGCCATCATGCTATAGCTAATGTCCAATCCTGACCTAATGAAAACGTTAGTATAAAGTGCTGTACAGTGTTATTTTTTAATGCTGTTGGAACAGAAACAGACAGTCTAAAATGAATCTTCAGAGGCAGAACTAATTCTGATTGCAAGAAAGAAGAAGCACTTTGCTGCTGATAATGTCATTAGTTCATCTGCTGAAATACATTCATTTATTGACATGGTTCCATTATCGGGTTGAGTCCCACCAAGGTTTCCATTAACACAGCAAACATTGGGTCAATACAGCACGAACACCACTCTTTATCTCACACCCTGCGGCTTTCAGAAGAGGCGGTTGGTAAATAGTGAGGTCGGTGTAGGTCCTCCCTGTGCACTGTGTTTTTAGATCAGAACTCCAGTGTTTTATATCTCAATAAGTTATCTCAAAGCTTTTGATGATTGCAACATCAAATATTGTGTAATACCGTGTATAGGATTAGATTTACAAATAATCAAGCATCATTAGCAGCAGAGATGTTTCCATCTCCACTTTCACTCTCCCCTGTGGTTTATTCTCCAACTTCAGCTGCAGAGATTGCATTACGATCTACAAAACTCTATTTTATGTTGCACGCTGGCTGTCCCACATGACCCCTGACGTCTGTTTCTTTCTCCTCTGTCTGTATCAACTGTCTCCTGCAAACCTCCAGATGAGTGTTGGTCAAAGGGCCAAGCTGACCTGCTCACCTGACTTCGCTTATGGAAACAAAGGCCACCCGGGCATCATTCCTCCTAATGCCACCCTCATCTTTGACGTGGAGCTGCTGGGTTTGGAATGAAGCAAAGACACAGCCTGTTTTTGTTGTTCTGTGTAAGTAATTTGCAACTCACATCAGCCGTTGTGTTCATTCACTGCAGCTGAGAGCTCATTTGCTGTCTGTCAGACAAAGACCATGTTTTTGTATACACCAGTAAACCCATTATTATATGATTTCGGGATTATACAGATTATTAGAGTACTTGTGCACAATATGTTTTATTGGATAAAAGCAGTTATTGGATTATGAGAAATCCGATAAACTCAGCTAGCCTTTTGCCCAATATTGCATTCTCTCATGTACACACTTTCTTTCGTTTTAGCTCTGTGCATGTGTGATTCGACTCAGCATAGCATCACCGATTAACTGATGGCCTTCTCTTGTACTGAGGATTCACAAATCTTTATGTTAGGACTGTAGTTCCATCAAAAACATTATGTGGCAATTCTTAAAACACACCTATCAGCCAGGTAGAAGTCCAACGACTACTCGCCTTCTTGTTTACCGGTACTATCCTTTCAAAATAAAAGCATCTGTCTCATAACGTACACTTGAAACACTTTCTCAGAGCAAAAGCACTTGTCTCCATAACATAAAGGGAGCACGCCATAAAGAAACACCCAGAAAATTAGCCAATATGAA
Source organism: Hypoplectrus providencianus (assembly GCA_028566105.1). NCBI lineage: Eukaryota > Metazoa > Chordata > Actinopteri > Perciformes > Serranidae > Hypoplectrus > Hypoplectrus providencianus. The sequence continues at coordinate 520,531 of JAOWBC010001714.1, forward strand.
AAACAACAAGCTATATTTTATAAATTTACTCTGTACTGTGCCTAAGGGGATTTAAAAGATGCACTGACATTGTGTCAACTAAAAATTCCTTGAGCACCACTCTCTGCCATCAGTCCCTGGTTCTATATCGCATCCAGCCACCACCAGTGTGAGGTAGGACAGGAGGCAGGCTGATGCGGCTGAGGCCATTGGCAGAAGCTTTCTGCATACAGCTTCTCGTAATTATTTTGCTGATTTGCTAAAAGTGAAGATTGAGAGCATCCTGCATGGTATGTAAAACTGACAACTCCCACATAAAGACAGCTCTGACCGGCGAAGATATCGTGTTGACGGGATGTTTTAACAGAAGGTTTGATTAAAAAATACACTGCATGTAAACCTGGATTTTCAGTTATTGCATTCCTAAAGTTTAAACACATGAAATTAGACAATTGACATTCCCTGATTATTCCTATCTTTGTATTCCTATTATTGTGTGCATGTAAACATAGTTAACAATTTATCCTCTGGGGACAAGGTTTAATATTTCTATTTTTATTGTTTAGCCAGTGGATATCCAAGCCAAGACTCCCTCTGCTTCTTTTAACTCCAATTAGTAAGATAAGGCACATTAATGGTGTTGGGGTTGATAAACAGTTACAGCTAATCTGTATAAACCATTATCTGCAATTGAATGCAGATCATTTAAAAAGGAAAAAGTCAATTACTAAATAATTGTTGTTAAAGGCTAGCCAGTTGGTTCTGAGAATGCATTTTGGCCAGTTGTTCTGCTTGTTTTACTCTTAACATGGACTGTAAACCTGCATGCTGTGAGAAAAATGTCTTCTATAAGATGTTCTCTGAAGAAATACACACATGGTGGGGTATATAAAAAGCCTTTACTACATGTTTATAGTGAGAAGAACCCAGCATGGTTGTCCTCTGATCATCATACATCTTCTGTACCATGAGATGCTTACATGAACAACCGAGGTAGTGTACTAAAGGAGCAGAAGACAGGTCTTAAACCAAACAGCTAAACTCTGCTACCCCCAGTCCACAACAACTACAGCCATTCAAACACTGGCGACTCATCTGCTTCTGACATGCATTCTTGTACAAACACACACAGTGCAGCTAAGCCCGCTCACATGTGACTGAACTGGACAGCAAACAGTAACCAGAACTGGTCCAATGCAGAATCTTTTCCCATGCCTTCAGATGCTAACCTGGCATGCCAGACTGATTCGCAATTCCGTGTCAGTCTGAAACCTTATTTATGATTTCCAAGGCATGTTAATAATGGGTGCAGACTCAAGTGCCTCTGAATGAAGTGTGTGTTGAGTGACACATGCAGTTAAGATTGGTGTCTGGTGTGTTTTCTGGAAAGACAAACATGGGATACCTAGTCACACACACTGTCTGAAATTACAGGTCACAAAAATGTGTTTCTAAAACATCCGAGGCAGTGCAATGACGTAATTATGCACCGGATATCAGTCATCCTCACCTGCCAGACCAAATACTCATGTGCCTGGCAGATGTTTGGTTTCAAGGCTAAATATGATCTGTTATGTGTTAACAGACTTGACGTCAAAGCATACAAGTCTTACTAACTATAGCCCAGTGTGGGAAATAAAAACACACTGGACGTATGTGATGGCCAGCTCGAGAAAAAAACTGTTTTTTGGGCTTTTCCAGACTCAAGAAATGTATTTTATATAAATTAGAAAATGAAACTGGAAATCTTATAAATTATAATGGTGTTATTAAAGCAGTAGAGACACAAGGCCTGCCAATCTGAATGGCATGTTCTGGTAATTTCTATAACTCTTAAAGCATAGTCCAGCCTGTTTGACATGAGTGGAGGAGCAGAGGCATCAGTCATTTCATACCTGCTAGTATGAAAAATGGATTTGTGTTACAGTACTGACTAAGGCTTGTTCAGCAGACAGGCAACACAAATCATTTCCATTTTGCCGGGAGAGTAACAGGGATAAAATGGAAACATGGCGGTTATTTGCTCAGGCTGTATTTCCATGACATTAGCAATTAGAAACACATTTAACCATATGATATGTCATGATGTGGTACACGTGTGTTCATGTGACAAATGAACAAGCTTATTATCAGTAGAGGAGCAGAGAAAGGAACGTGACAATCACACTTGGCTACAGATGCTGGTGTGGGATTATATTTTAATATTATTTTTTCTATACCTATGTCATTCCATTAGGAAGCAGCATTTACAATCTTTGTGTGTGTGTATCTCTTTAAGTGTGTCTGTTTTTTCATCCCACAAATATCTTTAAAATTCCACATTAATTAAAATTAAGTTGTAGTCAATGGTGAGTGAGCTGAGGGTGTGTGTGTGTGTGTGTGTGTGTGTGTGTGTGTGTGTTTGTGTGTGTGTGTTGTGAATTTCCCTACTAAAAATAATTTTCCTTTCTTAATATGTATTTTCCTACAAATCCCATCGAGAACTAGAAAATAACTTTTTCAGATGTAAAAAGAAAATAAAGGTTCTCTTTTATTCACAAATTCACTTGAAAATTAAAGGGTTAAACCTAACAGCATTTCTGAAAACAAATGTGGCTTTTGTATTATCTAACCAAAACTTAAAGAATTAAGGAAACATTTTTAGCTGACCAAGTGGCCTACCATAAATGTTACACAAAGTTAAGATCAAGTGTGTGTTTGAAGCTGTGTGATGGGTCACATAGCATTCACAGGGGTCAGGATGAAAGTACATGCAACTACAGTACATGGTAAAATGATAGTAATAACAGAAAAAAACATTCCTTTCTTTTATAACCAAATGTATAGTTTCTTTTATAGTTTTGTAGTTTACCTATGCTAAAAATGGCAAAATAATATAGTGACTTGGCTACTATTTTGAATCTATTTTTATCGATTTTATTAATATATTTTCACACAACATTGTAAACAGAAACAAAGTCTCTTGTATATCCTCAGTAACAAAACAATATTTGAACCCCCTTCGATCCCCATAACCCCCACCCCAAGGGGACTCCCTATGAGCCTCCCTCCTAAGATCTCTCCTCTAGTAAAAATATAAGAGAAGTCTTATGGCTGGCCCTGCTACTTAGCTACTATTCTAAATTACTGTTATTGATAAGTTAATTTAGTTGCATAAATCACTATAAAGCTCTTCCAGCAAGCTGCTGTAAAATTTAGTTAAACTGCTTTCAGTCACATGTGGTCTGCTACTGTTGAAATTGCACAAAACTTTCTGAGATCATGTTTTTTAATGGAAATGTTCCAACCCCTTTAGTTTCTTTCTGTACTGACTGAGTTTTTTGAAGTTTGGTGGATTTTTTGGTTGGATTGCACACTTGTCAGTGGTACTTACAGATGATTTCTGGTACCAGCCCACTCCTCTCTCAATCTTTTTGATAAAGGTGAGGACTGGACCAAACTCCCAGAAAGTGCCTGCCTTTGGTGGCTGTGGCTCAGTTAGTAGAGAGGTCTCCACCAATCAGAAGTTTGGTGGTTACCATAACCATGGCAGAAGTATCCTTGGGTAAAATACTGAACACAAAATTGCTCCCGATGCCACGTTATTGGTGTATGAATGTACTCCTGATGTTGGCCGGTGGCACTGCTTAGGGTAGCCTCAGCCACCAGTATGAATGAGTAAATGAGCACCGTCTGTTGTGTAAAGGTGCTTTGAGTAGTCACAAAGACTAGAAAAGCGCTATATAAGAGCAGCCCATCCATTGACCATTAGAAAGAGATTCAGTGGGGCCTGGGGCCTGCTGATATTTGTGCCTACCCCTGATTTTTTTCCTCTTGTTGTCTTCACAGGTGACTTCCTACCTGGGCGACCTGGAGAGAAGCTAGGAGAGTCTGCACTTGATTCTATAAGAGGCTTGAGTCTATAGTTCCACTACTTCTTTCATCAAACTATGACAGTTTGTGTTATTTTGTCTCTGTGACTGAGTGAATTATATTTTTCCATCATATTCTTCCTCCTAAAAACCATGGGCCATAACCTTACAAACCTCCATGTTCTTAATCTTGAATTCTTTTGAATTGCGCTTTACTTTTCTTTTTTGTGTTTTTTGAAGTGTTGGTTATGCATGGTTACGCTGAGAAGTACAAAATACGAATGAACCACTAGCAGCGACATCTCTCTTATGAGTCAATGCATACTAGTATTATAATGTTCAAGAGCTGGTGCTTGTTATACTAAAAAAAGCCTATAAAAGAAAATGAAAAGCACACATTTGTATCCCTTTCCAGCAGAAAATCCCAACAAATAGAGATCAGGCTTCATGTAGAGTTTAGTGGCTACCTGTAGTGTAATTTCAAGTCATGGGAGGCCTTAATGGTGCAACACAGGAACTGAGTTTGCTACATGAAATGCCCATTTCTATATAGTACCACTGTGTTTGTTTGTTTGTTATTTTTTTCATGTATATTGTTAAACCAAGTGTGAGCTACTGAGTGGTAATTGGCGCAAAAGAGAACCAATTGCAGTTGTAGTTCTAATGTGTGCCTAAATATTCTCACCAGACACATGGTTACTACCCTGCCCTGTCTGCATGTTCTAGGTCCGATGGAAACCCTAGTATGTACATGTTGAAAGCTTTGCATCCAATTTGCGTTAATTATTGCCTTCTACATCTCGACAAGTCTTTAAACCCCATTTAAAGCCATACACAGGTCAAACAGTGCTTAGACAGGATTTGCGTTGACGCACATCAATTGGATTGGTATTGTTTTTCTTAGCAAAAATGGAAATGCTTGAAATTTACAAAAGGGGGTTGAGGCAACAATCAAATTGTGACCTCCCCCATTATTTTGTGTAACAACTTCAATCATGTATTTTTCAGATGCCAACTTTCTATCTCTGAGAATCAACAAATCTAATGTATAACCTCTGATAATGTTTTTCTTTTCTATTTTTTTTTTTCTTTTGCCAGTGTCAGTAAAGTACCACACTGTCAAACTGAAGTGTGTGTTGTGGTAGAAAAAGAAGCTGACACAAAGGCATCCTAGTGGTTTTGTATCTCAAATCAAAGTTTTAAATGGAGTTTAATGAAGGAAAATGCTGGCCTGGCTGTCAGATATTGACCGTCGCTGTCGATGTTACATATTGGCCAAGCTGCAACTGGTGCGGCAGCAGTCCACCTCTGTACTGTGTAGTTATTTGCTGATATGTTACTGTATGCAGACTAAACCAATGATGACATATTTAAAATAAAAGAAGTGCTCTCCACTTGTGTGTGTGTCTGCGTTTATATTTATGTGCATACAAAACAAAACATCGAACAAGACAGACAGCACAGATGTAATTAGTTAACACATATAGGCTGCATTAACGTGTATCCATTAGTGCCTGTGGCAGGCTGAGTGATCCATGCAGTGGGGCACCAGAAGGGTTTCTAGCATGAAGCCCAGCTTATAGGGCACTGTATCATATTATTGCACTGAACATTTTCTCCATTTAAGGGTGTCCTGGACAATTATCATATTTCTTTCTATGGAAAGGCATCCTACAATTTAAGATTAAAGATAAGATATTCCTATATATAACAGAAGAGTCCCATTTGACTAGTATGTTTGACTAGTATGTTTTCTCTATGGCATAGTAAATTCAGTTGCATTCCTCCACTGTTAATAGAAAGCATTTAGTTTGACAAGATCTTCTGCTGGGCTTACTCCAAGGACCGCAGAAGACAGGATTTATAGCCTGGCTCACTGCATCTGCACGACAACTGAGGTGTTGTGTCACTGACAAACACGTTACGTGTGGTTAACAAATCCCTAAAGTTAACTTAAGGGGCAGAGGTTGTGGTACCCACTCAGCCTATGGAAACATTTGGAGCTTTTTCAAGTCGGACAAAAAAACACAATCTATTCTGCAATTGATGACACAATGAGGAAGGATGTATACAGGATTTTTGAGCTTGAGCTTTACTACAGCAATAAAAAAAATCAATATATGTCTGATTTGGAACATTTTTTTCCGTTTCCTTCTTTAATATCTGTATCATCTAAGTCCCCCGATGTTATGGAAGTGCAGTAATGAATCACAGGAGTGCACCTTTTTTCACTAAAACTTAACCTTTTTTTGAATAAATAATTTTAAATCCTGAGATTTTACTTTAAAGGAATGATGTTATGCAAGGGGGGGGGGATTCTAAATTAGCCACAATGGAACATTCCTGTACGTGATTTCCATAAAAAGAGAGGAAAGATTTCTACTCTGTTCCATTGAGATGTAGTGTCATCAATTATTTGGAAATGCTGAATCAGTACAATTCCATGGAGTGATGTATGTGAATAATGACATGAAACTGTATCATGATCTTGGTGTTTCAACCTTTTCTAATGCTTTGATTGCACGCTTGGATCAAATTTCATTAAAAGCAGTATGGAGCTTTTACCATAACAATCATCCCATGTTTACTTGTGGGATGGTTCTACTACATGTGTTATGGAAATGACTTGCATTTATTTTCAGGATATAGGAAGGATGATATCTTGTGTAATGTTGAGTTGGGCTCTTATTGGGAGATTTGTATGGTTGTTGCACATTTTGTGATCATCTTGGTTGCTGTTGTCTTTTAAACACATTCTCGGATAAATCAGTTAGGTGAAAGGTGATTAAAGGTGATTAGGTGATTAAATATTCTGCATGAGCTTATAATCTCTTTATACACCGTGAAAATATCTTATTTGTTCAACTTTTAAAAAATCTTGGGTACTTTCTGCATCTAATTATTATCAAGTAAAAATAATCTTTGTATAAAAAGAAATATGTCCACTAATGTAGGCAGGTACAGGCTATAGTGACCTTTTTTCTCCAGATTTACAGTATAGGCGTCTGATCTATCAGCCAAAATGCCATTGAAATATATTAGAGTATGCACATAACCCATTCCCTCCTCTGTAGCCTATCCATCTACAGAGTAGAACATCAACCATATGACATTACTCCATGAGTATAAGTTGTACAGTCAAATGATTTACTTGAATTCAAAGTACTCTAGTATTTACTTTCAAAAACCAATAGTTAGTCAGTATATATAT
>JAOWBC010001714.1:573802-585753 GCA_028566105.1 Hypoplectrus providencianus
GGGAGAAAGAGGGAACGGGGAGGGGGTTACCCTTCTCTGTCTCAACACCATTACCTACCATAAAGAAGGATTACAGGCTGTTTAGACTAGGAAATAGAAAAAATATCTGCACTTAAAGGGGCCGTACATGATTATTGACAGAGCAGTAAATGAGGAATGGTTTTATAGATATAGTGGAGTTATGGTGTCCTGACTGGTCTGGCTGCGTGTAAATGTCATGACATTGCAATGAACTGTATAAAACACATTTGACTGGATGTGTTTGAACATCCTGGTACTCTGGGCCAACTGACTTTCACACACTATGTATTGGGATATAACAAATATTTTTCTGACATACGAAATAGTATGATAGTATGGGTATTGTAATGGGCAGAAAGACTGCAATTTATGCCATACTTCTCAGCATACATTATCTTTGTCCGAAGCTAAGGTGACATGATACTCAATTCAAGAGCCTTAAAGATAAACAGTTGGCAAATATTTTCTGCCAAAATTGGCCTATCAGAGGCCTACTGGTATTGGTGTTTATGCAGTCCAAAATGTGCCGTTATCTCGACTTATTATACACAATATATGCTGATTGTGACTGAGAATGGGTGCTAGCTATGTAAGCAATTGACTGTAACTGAACAGCAATGATCCTAATTAGCTTTCTTGGTATATTTTCTTTCAAGCTTAAAAAATGAATATATCAGCCACCATATTGGTTATTGAAGAGTTTGCCCCCTCTGAAATCAGTATCGCATCAGTCTCAAAAATCCTATATCGGTCATACTCTACTTTATTCAGCTTAACTGATTATGAAACAGTCTGAATTTAATATTGATGCCTCTACATAACCTACAGATGCATATGAGACCATCATTGAGAAGAATGATAAGTTCTACATTAGATAGTTATTCTAAATGAGGCTGTCAGACCATGCTGCGGTAAAATCAGAGGTTTACTAATGGCTGTCTTTGTCCACAAGCACCACCAAAGTCAACACAAAATGAGAGATGAATAGTAGATGAACTGTATTTTTTTCATTTAGCTCTCGAAGATATGGATGAAAATGTATCCCTTCAGGGTCATCTTTTTCAGACTCTGTGCTGGATGAGCTCACATAATACATAATAAGCTCACATAATAAGCAGGAGTAGCCATGACTTCCAAACTGTGGTCAGAGGACGGTCAGCTGCTACTGCAAGCTGGCAGCATTTATTCCTGTACACAATGTCTCAACTCTGTAAGTTGAGAATCTTCCAGCTGATTTAAATAATACATCTGTATGCTGTGTGCAGCACTGCATCCCTCCAAGGCAAAGTGTCTCTGTGTGAAGAGATGCTGATGACTCATTCTCTTATCAGGCTAAGCTGCTCAGTCAGCGGCTTCTGATGAACCACCATTCATGGTACTTTGCTGCTATAAATACTCATTATTGTGAAAGAAAAAGATGAGTTTGAAAGTTTAATTATTCAAACTGAATTTTTCTGTCATCTCATTTGAGCTTTGAGCAGTGTAGATGAAACTGGAGCATGCACATCCTGACAAGTTTGTGGTAGGAATGAGTAATAGTTGAAGCTACGCTGCCACGCCGGCTTGAATGTGCCAGAAGAAGTGGAAATAGTAGAAACGAAACTGATCATGTAGGAGTAATTGGACATGTTGCAACTATGCTGAGGCGCTATGGTTAAATATTGCTTCCTGTGTTTCAGCAAAGAAAACACAAATGTAGCATATTATATGCTACATATTGTTCTCTTGCACAGCAAAGGCAATTTTCAACTGTTTATTCTGTCTACTGTCACTTGATTGAAATGTCCATAATTCACATAATCTCTAATGCAAAATTTCAGAATTTTTGCTTCAAATTCTCTTTGACTTTATTGAAAACATTGCTACTGTAGCTCCTTATGATGCCCAGGCTCCCACCACTCACCTACTAGACAGAGTCCACTGTTTCCTGGGTAAGTGGAGTACATGTCATTTAACTCCTCAGTATTAAAAGTAAGTACCATATTTTCTGCACTATAGGGCACACTGGATTATAAGGCGCAGTGTCAATGAATGGTCTATTTTCAATCTTTTTTCATATATAAGGCACACCAGCCTATAAGGTGCATGAAGCAAAATTAAACAGCTCTACTAAACTTTAGCTCAGTGGTTTACTCACCAGCCTTCTAAGCCAGCGACCCGAGTTCGATCCCCGAGTAGGCCCTAACAGTTTCACTCCATATATGAGGCGCTCCGGATAATAAGGTGCACCTTTGTTTTTTGAGAAAATTTAAGGCTTTTAAGTGCGCCTTATAGTTCGGAAAATACGGTAATTGTAATGTTTTTGTTGTTTAAAAAGTCTTGATCAGCCTGTGTGAGTGCTCATATTGTCACTGCTAATGTCAGGTATGGTCACTTCCTGCTCAAGAAAACCAAGATGGCACCGACCAAAATGTCAAACTCAAAGCTTTTAAACAGTCATCAACAAACCAGTGGGTAATGTCATGTTGTCTGTGCCCACTTCTTTTCTTACAGTCTATGAAAACAATCAGCTGCAAGGAGTAACTAATGAACCAATGCTCAAAATAAAGCAGCAGCAGAGTCAGAATAGTACTGTCTCCTGCCCAGGTGACAGAAACAGCTGCCAGGAAGAGCCAGCTGGTGGTACTGAGGCTCTAGTTACCCACTCAGCTGCAATGTTTTGGGGAGTTTCACAGTGGACATATGTGAAATGCATGTTGTGTTTGCACATTTGTTAAGAAAGAAAACACTGGCTCACATGAGCATTATAGAGCAAGGAAACATACTCACTCCCCTCCCTAAGCCACTTGGACTGCTTTCTTAAGTGAGCAGATCATGTGCAGTGCATGCTGGTATATGTTTACACTGACATTAAGCCTTCTCCACAGTCACTCTGCCATCAGTTAGAGTCACCAAAGTGGCTACACTTCTAATGGAAAACATAACCAACGAGAGCAGAGTGGAGCGCAACACAATTAGTAATGACATTTGCCTTCTGTGGCGTCATGGACATGCATGTAGTCTGAGAATGACAGAGCATAAGCATAAAGAGATGGAGACAAGTCAAGGATATACTCACACATTCTTCAAATCCCTGCTCAGTAAAAACAGGATGGAATGATGCAAAGGGATGAGCTGTAACAGTGACTTGTGGTTTTCACTGTGTACCCAGATCAGGCCAACTCTGCAGAGTCACCCTGCTACTGCAGCAGATGCAGACTAGCTTAGCTAAGATCTAGCAGAGCACAGCAATAAAATACACTGCAGCTCTTACTGGGCCATCAATCAACACCAAACACCGAGGGTGAAAACTAGATGTGATACCGCAAATCCTTCTAAAACATAAACTTCTACTTTAACAAGCAATTTGCTCTCTTTTTTGTTTATTTCTGACAGTAAGCCCAGCAAAGGGTTTCTTTCACATATTTCCTACACCATAGTCTCAAAAGATTTGAACAAGATTTAGCCCTCATTTGGCTGCAAGTTCTGGGTAAAAGGCACTCTGCATTACTTTAATCAGGTCAAATGCTCAAAATATCTTGCACCAAGGGTTTGTCATTAGCGAGCCAAGCAGCAGCGATTAAAGAGATGCCAAAGCACTGCAGTCTAAGTGATCGGGCTAATAGCCTATGCAAACTATTTTTCTCAGAGGCAAGACATGGAAAGAGCATTGAGAAAAACAGGAAATCAATATTCACCATCACTTTACTGCCAAGTGGGAGGAGACAGAAGACTACACACATTAATCCCTTTCGCTCTCTGTTCATTCTACATTTAGGATGGAGATTCAGTGATAGACTTTGAAAGCAGTTCATGTGTAAGTATTTTCTTTACCTTAAAAGAAGTAATATACTTTTGTTAGTTTCTAAAGATTTGTCAGAATAGGTGACCTTGTGATGTAGACCGAAGCTTGGTGTTGAAACATTTCAAGGTATAAATAAAAAGAAACAACAGCTTACACATGTCTGATAAAGGAAAAAGAAAATCTAACTATGAGTGAAGACATAATATATCCTATACAATTATTAATATAAAAATGTCTAGGACTGTAGCTTTAAGACCTGATCCACACAATGGTACCATCTGACACAGTTGGGACTAACCAGGGTGTAAAAACATACCAAAAAACTGATGCCAATGTCAAAGAGGTCCCACCAGTATGATATGACTTGTAGGCCACCGTAGCTCAGGATGGCTTGGAAATTTACTAGTTTGGGGCACTTGGAAAAAAAGTGCCCCAAACTGTATATAACAAATTGATTTTATTAATATTATTGAAGAGAATAAATTCAATTTTTGCTGCTCATACATAGTAAAGTCAACCATCAATTGGACACACCAGCTGAGGGTTGAAGAGGGCTGGAGCTGACCCCAGCTGACAGAGCAGAGGTGAGACATGCCTGATACTCACAGGGCGGCCCAATAGAGAGGGATAACATTTCACAGTCACAACTATAACACGACCATAGTGTTCAAGCTGGCAGTCAGCCTGCATGTGTTTTGTCTGTGGGAGGACACCAGAGCAGCTGGAGGAAACACATGCAGGCACAGGGAGAACATGCAGGCTAGGGGTAGGCTGATGGAAAGACTCTCCATCCCAAACATTTACAAAATGATGCAGTTTTTCTAGAGAAAAATCATTGTTGTTATTATTATTGTATAACTGCACCATGTCCACAGCTTTGAAGGTAATACTTTAGAATCTCTCTCTCTTTTTCTCCCTCTCTCTCTCTCTGTTTTTCAGAAATGTTTCCAACTGTAATGTAACCTCCACAGAGAAATGCCCCAGTGTGTAAAAACCACTGAGAGATGCTGTTTCTTCCCCCTGCAGTAAGAGCTGCCATCGAGTAAAATGACGATTAGCACTACAACCAGAGGAGATGGATAAATAAACACCTGCAATGAACTCCTGCACATCATGGTCATGTGAATCCAGGACACTCCTCATGATCAATTATTCTGTTGGAGGTTACAATCACACAGGGGGGAAAGGCAGAATTAGATATTTCCCACCATGGGTGCATCTGAGCAAACACCAAGCTGTGGAAACAATTGCCAAGTCACCATGGCGACGGTGAGTCCGCCACTTGTGTGGAACGTGAGCGGGAGGAGAGCTGCCATTGGCTGAGGCTGCTGAGGAACAGGATGGAGGAGCCTGCTGTTGACAAGATGGCCATGCTGCAAAGGACGAAAGTGACCCGTAGCAAGGAACAGGAATCAGCACAGAGCTCTGTCTCTGCAGCCAGGCATGTGGTCCTCCTGCTCTTTCTGAGCCTGGATGCTAGCTTATGAGAAAATGAAAACATTACATTTTCATATACATGAGAGGTCAAAAAAGTAACTCCACAACAGGAGAGATACTGAATATGTCCACGGAAATTAACAAAAAGATACAAGGAGACCTAAGATGAATACTTAGCCCCCTTTCAGTCATTAAATCTACCTGTTGTTTTAACTGCACCTTATTGTATCAATCCTGAGAATATTTTAGCATTTTTTTGGTGGCTGTCAGAATAAAGTGTCTTTTAGTATTAAGGTGATCTGACAAGCTGCAGCTAAACTCAGCTCTACACTATACCAGTCATTTGTGAGTGTGTGCAGCATAGTTACAGTAGAGAACAGGCTTTTATATTGGAGATGCAGAAGAGAAATGCTCGTACATTCTGTGCTAACCCCATATAGCCTCCTGGAAATTGGATTAAGCCTTGATAGTTAGTTTTCAGAAGGGACATTTCAAAGACATGCACAAACAAGCAGTGCCTCTGCTATCTGCCAGGTGGGACTTGCGCTCCTGAAAAACAGAAATACTGCAAGGTCAAACTGCAGCGCCATCCAACCTGTCACGACTTCCCTGAAACATGGATGTCACTTACTCTGGGACACAGTGAGCTGTTTTCCTGTACAGAGCCGGAGGGGCTGGCAGGGAAGAGTCAAGTACGATTTCATATCTATCTTGTTTTGAGGCTGACACATGGATCTGACGCCCAAAGGCCCGGGGGGAGTTTCTCGCTCAAACATGGGCGCACAGGATGACAAGACGCGCAAACATCTGCCGGAGCGCACTGCGCAGCATCCCTCAGCAGCTGCAGCGAAATAAACACACACAGCTGAAAACAGCAACACACTGCTGGATGCAGCTCGAGCCATGCATTTACCGCACGCTTTCTCCATTCATGTTTCTACTCGATTTTTCTTGATGCACACAACACTCTCTACTCCAGGCGCAACCTTCGCAAAACATCTCAAAACGGCACTGGTGATTTCAATGACAAGGCCAGGCCTAGCTTACCTGTGCCCCCTATCCAGTCCGCTTCTTCCTACGGCTCCATGGCGTCGGTTTGCATTGTTTCCCTGCGCCTCTCTGCCAACAGCTCCGCAGGATGGAGCGGTGATCCTGGCTCACACACCCGGGGAGGAGAGGAGAGGAGAGGAGAGGAGAGGGGGGCTGGACCAGGGGGATGCGGGAGGTGCACTGGATGGCGGCCGCGTGACGATGCGCGCAAGGGTATATGGATGGAAGCATCTGCGTCACGTTACGTCGGAATTGTTTTTAAAGGGGCACACACCCCGTGAAGTTGGTTTGAAAACTGAATAAATGAATAAATAGAAAATAATAACCGTTTGTTAGTTATCTATGTTTTGTTTTTTGGGTGATTTTTCCCCCCCTTTTTTTCCAGATTACTTTATTTTATGTTTGTGTTATTCGACGGGAGTCACTTGCAGGTTGGATGTTCTCGCGGGAATTAAAACTCGGAAAAACAAACCAAAAAATAAATTACTCAAAAAACTTTTTATTTTGATTACTTTACTTTTTGAATGTAAACGTGTTAGTTAATGAAGTTCAGAAGATAGAGCTTTAGTAAGTTTTTTTTTTTTTTTTTTTAATCATTGTTTTTATATTTCTTCCCACAATGCAATCTTTTGAGGCCAAACAACGACTTTTAAACGGCTCTGTATAACTGAGGAACGTAAACAAAAACTACAACCAGTACTACATTTTTACTTTCCTTTAGTTGCTTGATTTTAGGACATGAATAAATTAATAACTTGCTCTTTCAATTAAACTTCTGCAACTCAGTAAATAATGTATTGATATCACTCTCACATTTTTATTAGAGTCAGCCTAAAAGATTTTTTTTCTTTGTTTTTTCATTCACATTGTTTGCCATTATTTTATTTATTTATTTATTTTTTGTGGCAGCATGTACATTTTATTTAACTCATAGTATAAGCTACAAGCTGTCCTTGTTTAAAGCAACATCCGTTTCCTCCAGCATCCATCTGAGTCATCAGTCAGTTACTTCTATGCAAAAGATATGCAAACATTTTTACAACACACAAACCCAATTTGGAAACAAGCAAACAAACAAAAACTGCTGAAAAGGTTATATTTGGGCACACTGTTTTCGAAATGTAACTTTACATTTTCACAAAGCAAACCCACATTATGTTTAAAATGTTATTAGGGAATATTCCGGGAACAGGTTGGTGGTTGGCTTCTTAAATGCAGGACTTACCCATGCTGTTTCACCCAGGAGCATACAACCTTTAAGTTAATTGTATATCGTTTCATTTTTATTTCATGTAAGTGGCGGCGGTAAGAGCAGTTCTTACTGATTATACCAGCGCACTACTTTAAATTTTCTGATTATGTCACCTACATCCTATATTATATTTGCTTATTATAAATTAATTAGTCAGGTGAGGTAAAAGCAGTATATGGCAGGTTTTGAATGATGTGTGTGAGTTAAACTAATTTTTCAATACAAAGCAATCTCAGGAAATGTGTAATGGTTGCTTCCAGCCCTCCAGCAACCTAAATTTGTATAAATGGTAAAGAATAGATATATGCACTGGTCACATTATTTGGGCAAAATGTAGCATTTGCAGGAATGCACTATGGTTGTTTTCAGACACACATATACACTCACACCCAACATGATAAAAAGGACTTGACACAAACAATAATCCAATGTCTGGCTATTGTATTTATAAAACACTTGACATCTTTGAATCATTCCATACAAAAGATCATTGATTTCAAGTCCTGTGCTTAAAAAAAAATCATACTGTACCAAAAACAAATAAAAAAGAATACAAATTTTAATACAAACTTATTTACAGAGTAGCTCAGGACTGATTGAAAGCACAACTAGGAGGACTGCTTTTACACATTCACATGAGAATCAAACTCCTCAACATTAGTTGTAGGGTGTTAAGGTAAATACTTACATGGACAACAACACAGGCAACATACAGTAGGTTGTCAACTTGCATTTCACTGTCACATAAACAAAGAGAAGAGGAGGGCTTTTTTTTGGACACAGGATGGCAGGAGGAGAAAAAGGGCAGCATTCCATTTTGCACAGTGAATGCAAAAAAGAAACAAATATATAAGTGCTGACGTATTATAAATAAATAATGTGAATAAATAAATCAATGATAAAACAATAAAATAAGAGTTGCTAGGCAAGGCTGCTTTGGCACATTTGTGTACTTACAGTACTGTGATAATTAGGTCCTATAACCGTGCAGATTGGATTTACTGCATGTCATGCCAATTGTGCATCACCAATGGCAGCTCCAACTTACAAGCTACTTCCCATAATTTTCCTCTTACAGCAACTTTACTGCGTTATTAAACCCCTCAATTTATTATCCATGCGTTTAAGTGACCCATATAAGCAGACAAGACCTTTAGCAAAAATATGGGTTACTTTGATATAGTTATTCTTAAAGGCCTGTCACAGAGCCACCAGGCCACATTCTGATAGCATCCCACAAAATCATGCAGCTTTTCCTCCGTCTAACTGTTGACAGACCAAGATCCAGCTGTGCTACCGACTAAGACCTGCAGCTGGAGCTCCAGTGCAAGACGTCAGAGGGCTCTGCTTCATCCTGTTGCCCTGCCTGCTTCCTGGAAGCCAGCTCTTACATCCTGCAAGTCCCTAACCTAGTTCTGAATCTTGCTAGTTTGAATCTCAGGACTACCAGGTCAAGGTGAAGTGCCATTGAGCAAGGGGCTCAGACATGTGCTGCCCACTAAATGGTGGGCATGGTGTGTTCACTGGTCTGTAGAGGATGGGTTAAATGCAGAGGACAATTTTACTGCTGGCTCTTTCAGTGTGTTTGCAAAACTGACTGTTCATGCAGCTGGAGGTCTATGGCTTTTTGGAGGAAAGTGAGGCCCCTAACCCATAATGAACAGGGCAGATCCTCCAACCGTGCTGCAGTTATATGAGAGGCTTTCTCAAAGCAGTCTGGTGCTAAAGGGAACATGTGCTTTTATCCATGGATGGGTGCAAGAGGGTGGGGCCAATCTTAAATGGCTGAATTTTAAGCGATCTGCGTCATGTCAGGTGGATTTTCAAATTAGGTTTTATGTTTCACTTCTGCAATAAAAGCTGAAGGTTTATAATTGTCATCATTGGGCAAAATAACTTTTAAGACTAAAACAGTTTTTCTTAACAATGCAGATTTCTTCTTGCTGCAAAGTTGGAGATTTGAGATGGGGGTTAATGGGAGTCAACATCTAGTGGCCAGTCACATTATCTTCACTCTTCAGCCATAAAGGCTTCTGACTTGCTTTTAACCAAAACTACTTTCTAGTCATGAACCTAACCATGAGGTTAGTTTTAACATTTTAAATAAAAAAAAAAAAAGAAAAAAAAAAGAGAGAGATGCCAGAGGTTCTTCACAGTGTCAATATGTGACCAGTAGGGAACGGGGACAGGTTGCAGTGTAACTGTTGATTACATAAACATACGATATGAGCATATCATTCTGGTGACAGGATTGAAGGTCAGACAGCTCAAATTGGTCATGGATCAAACTGATATGTCAAAGTTGACCTGTGAAAAATGTTCACAGATTTTTCCGACATGAGCAAACTGATTTCATGAGAATCGCTGATATGAAAAGACCTTCAATGTGTTGATACACGTTCCAAGCTTCTCACTGCTTTTATTCATTTCTCTTTAAGTTCAATATCTATGGCAGAGATGCATCAAATAATATTCTGCTAAATTCTGGCAAACAGAGAATTTTAAACTATGTTTTTATAATATATAGCTCTATTTTATATGTCTCAGCAAGCAATGTGATTCAACTTTTAAATGCAAGCCAATTAATGGTCATAAATCTCTTGTTCATGTGTCCAAGATATATATATATAAAAAAAAAAAAAATCAAAAATACACATGTGCTTTTCTGAATGAAAATATATTTGTGCTGCTGTACTGTGACCAATAGTCTATATTCACATTATATTAATTAAAGTGTGTTTAGAATAAATATGACATGATATGAAATGATTTGGTGTCATTACTATTGGCCTGGAGATCTATGACAGAATAGAGGACAAAGGCTTTATCTCTGGTAGAAAAATAAAGCAGTGTAACCACCTTTCAGTCATTGGGAAAAACAGAGAAAGACAATGGATATAAATTCCTTTTTTTGTACATCATAAATGCTTCACACACATGGCATATAACCATATATAACATAATGTTTTTCCTTTTGAAGGAAAACGACATTGAATATGAAACAGAAATGCCATCAGACTTACATTCTTAAAAGTATTTTGAACATGTGTGTGCAAATGCTTATCAGTACATACAAACTTGAGTGGCAGCGCTCTTCGATCATACACTCAGGTATGCACACGTGGAGTCACAGCAGGAGTTTCCTCAAGAGAGCAGCATGTTTGAAGTTATCATGTACTATAGAAAGTTGGACAGCCCCAATTCCAAAAAAGCTGTGTCACAGTCTCGGACAAATAAAACAGACTGATCATTTTCTAATTCTTTTAAACACATTTAATAGAAATCTGTTAAATATATTTAATGTTTTACATTATTAACTTCATGGATTTTTGTAAATATGTGGTTATCATCAATAAAATACAAGCAACACATTTAAAAGTGGGGCAGCAAAAAAAAAGTCTGGGAAAGCTGTGTAACTAATATTTAATGTTCACACTGATTAACTGAATAATACATACATTTAAAACCAATCCATGAAGCTGATAAGGTAAAAGATTTTTGACCTAATACAGTTTCTAATTGAATATATATCAAAAAGGGATTGGAAAATGATCAACTCTTGCTTTTGGAATCAGGGTTGTGTGTGTGTGTGTGTGTGTGTGTGTGTGTGTGTGATGAAGGCATCCTGGGACTTTTTGTGTGTCTGTATTGTGTCATCATGTTCATTGTTGTGATTGCATGTGTTTGCATGCATGCATGTGTATGTCGGGGTTGGTGTCTTTATGACTGAGAGAAGGCTGTTGGTAGAGAGATAACACCCCCCATCACCACCCACACACACATTCACACACTGGGCTCACCAGCACCCACACACACACACACACGAAGTCAGGGACTCAGCGGTTTGGGGGTGTATATTGTCATAACCTGGCATGCAGGTTGACGATGACACCGTCTTCCGGCAGGTCTTTGACGGGCAGGTCGCTCATGTCTCCCACGCCGTGGTCGGTGCTCTCACAGCTGCTTTGAGGCGACTCAGGAGGAGGCTGGTACAGGATGCTAGCTAGCAGGAAAAAGATTGTCCCCAAAACCTACAAAATCAGAGGACAGACGAGCAGAGAGCATGAGATGGCAAACAGAAAAAACTATTTACAAATGAATGTTAAGTTTAAAATGATGTGTGTACGTTTTAAATTTTGTTTTATAAGTTTTACCGCCCTCAACTAAATTCTGGAGGAAAGGCGGAGGTAATAATAGAAAAAAAGTAATATATAACCCATTTATTTAGTCCAGTATTACCTAAATTCATTTGAAGTTCTTATGTTAATGTAGCATATTTATTTAGTTAAGTAACTATCATTTTCAGTTGCATCTATCTAGCATATAAATTGCATTAGTCATTTTTTGTTTGTCAATTTTTTTGTATTTTATTGTGGTTTGTAGTTAGGAGTTCAATTATGTATGTAT
>JAOWBC010001714.1:592083-602738 GCA_028566105.1 Hypoplectrus providencianus
ATAAATAAGCCCTAATTTTAAATACATCAGAAACCTGAAATCAACTGAGGAACACTCTTTAAAGTGGATCTTTTGCTTTTAATTGTAACATTTTACATTCAATGTTAAAATTTCCTATCAAAATGTACTCATATTAATTGAGTGACTTAGTTGATCTATTTTAGGTGAAATTGGGTTGAGGGCTTGTCCTGTCAGCCTGTTAGCTTAGCGTTAATGCTAGCATCGCAGTCTGACAAATTGGTCCTTTTTTCTCACCAGTTTCTGATAAAGCTATCTGATCATGCACTCTTAGCAAACACGTTTCCTTCTGGGGATAATGATTATTTTCTGTGTATTACTGCGCCTCGTCATGTTTCAGCTGTCAGTCATTCTGACAACACATACCCGCCCACACATGTCATGATATTGTAATATTGTAATGATATCTGTACTGTATCTTAATCATCTCCTCTGCTGCCATTTTTGACTCTACCTTGGCATGTCTTTGACTGATTTGCCAAACTGAGGGTCTGAGGCTGTGGTGTGGCTTCCGTCCTTTAGCTGGTGGGCCTCCGACACCCGCATGGCCATGTACGCCTGAGAACCTGCGGGAAGCAACAGATGATAAGGAAGTGAGACTTCCCATGCTCCTGTCTGTCTGTCTTTAAAATAAAAACCGTGTGGTGGCTTCTTTGCTTCTTCCTGCTGCTAACAGAGTGTGTGTTTGTGTGCAGTGGGCAGGTATGTACCTGGTAGTTGCCGTGGGTAGCCCAGAATGGGGAATGCCACCAGTAGAGCTGCTGCTCCTCCTGCTAGGAAGCCGATCCACCACGCCCCGACCCACAGAGGGTTCTCCGGAGTCATCTCTGTCCTGAGACAACACACAGACAATCCATGGGGTCAGATTTTAATTCAATTCTATCCCATTCTCACCTATTCTTAATACTACTATTCTATTATAGCCTCGTCCAGTCTATGATATTTGTTTTTATTTCTTCTCATGTAAACTGTACTGCGGTTTGTTCTAATCATACAGTGCTCTCTTCTATTCTAGCAAGTTCTCCCTTATTATACTCCAGCTTGTAGATAGATAGTACTAGATTGGATAAGATTTGAACAAACTACAATAAAGCAAACTAATCTATTTTATTCTAACAAAGTCAAGTTTTTTCCACTCCACACTGTTAAATTCTGTTAAACTGTCAATGTTCAATTACACTCTAGTCTGTCCTTTTCAGCTTGGCCTGTCTGATTTTATTATAATCTAGAACAGTCTACAATAGAACAGACTACTTACAAAAGAATAGAACAAACTAGTATAGAACAAAATATCTATTCTTGTCTCATTTGATCTATTCCTGTCAGGTAAATCCTAATATACTTTTTTTTTGTTTTATTCTATCTGTTCTATTCTATTCTACTCTCAACCAGTCTACGATGGAAGAGACAAGACTCAAGGAACAGAATGGGCTAGAATAGAACAGGCTATTCTATTACATTCAACGTGGTTCTATTCTTTTTGATATCATATCATATTACTATACACTAGTCTATTCTACTGTGCTCAAGTATTCTAATCTATTATGTTACATAGTGGTCTATTTTATCTCCTATGATGTAGTCTATTATAGCATGTTCTTTTCTTTTAGTCGGTTCTTTTCTTTATATTCTATTCTGTTCTATTGTTATTACACACTAGACTATCACACTCAAACATTTTATTTATATCATATTCTACTATAGCCTGTTGTTTACTCTATTATCTTGTTCTATACGAATACCCACTAGGCTGTTATATTGTATAATACTTTAGATTGCTCCATGTCGTATTCTAATAACACCAGTCTGATCCATTTTGTTATTCTTTAGTTTTATGTTTCTCTTCTTATTCACTCCAGTATGCTCAGTCTAGTGTGTTCCAGTCAATTCTAGTTCATCCAGCCATCCGAAGCCGACTCACGTCAGGTGGATCTCGGTGTAAATGTTGAGGAAGTATCCTCCCAGCAGGTAGCCGGCTGCTGGACCTACAATGGCTGCTGTGTAGAAGATCCCTGGGGAGAGAGACAGCACAGACACAGGACCAGGACACGGGCGTGTCAGTACAGTGACTGTCTACTTCCTGTTTCCTACAAGTTAAAAGGGCCCCATTGTTTGTTACTGGACTCTTGTTCACTATATTTAAATTTCATGAGAAAAACAGAGCTTGATTTGAGAGATGGAGCTTGTTAGTGTTTCGGTGAGAGCATTCCCTTGAGTTGCTTGTACTCTGCTGGTATTTAATAGGTTGGGTACTGCTGATGTCCAGTGGATGCTGAATAGTGATGATGGCATATAAAAACACACACCTTCTATGTGTAATGTCCTGATTTATAGATGGATTATGTGGATCTGAGCTGATGTTCTGTTTTTTTCTGTTTCGGTGTCTCTTGACTGACTGTATCTGTGTGCGTATGAGAAAATAGAGGTTATTTCAACACAGTTAGCCCTTGTGTATCTGTATCCAATTCTCAGTAACAGAGACAACAACAGTATTATAATTTCCTTTGCATGTATGTTGCCTATATAGTGGTGTCATTATATAGTGTCAGTAGAGAAACATATAAGTATGTTTTTTTTAATCTAAGATTCAGGGTGTCACAGCATTTGAACACTTTCAAAAAAGTGATTCACCAGCATAGATCCCATTTATTTCATAGTTATATTGGGTTTCTTTGGTGCCAGAATTATTGCAGATGCACACAGTGTAAAAGAATATGTGACAAGTGTACTTCAGTCACTCATCAATGTTGATTTTTTACCTGATAAAACTATCATCTGTGTCAATTAAACTTCAAACTTTACTTCTGTTTTGTTGTTGCAATTTATATCATTAAATGCACTGTAATGTTATGTAATGTCCTCCCGATATGTCATCTGAAATATAAGGAGACATAAGTTTTGGATTAAACAGAAAAGAAATAATGCTGCATTATAGGGAAATTCATTCTGTTACAGTAAAATAAACAGTATAAGGAATAAAAGAGTTTAAGTAGAGGTTGAGTTCGTTTTAATCTACTGATTTGACTCCAACAAAAAGTAATTGTGCAGGAAGAATGACACATTATGCAACAGACAACAATCCGACAGTTGAATGTACATGAATAAATGGTTTAAACCAACCAAAACAGACCAACAGAATGTCACACGTGACGGATCAGACGACACAGAAAGTGTCCATGTGGCATAATCTTGGCACTTTGTCTGAAATAATGTGGAAAATGTGTATAGACAAAGATCTGTATTCACAGACATTTATAAGCACAAAAACATGCAGCTGGGGATTTTTCCAAACCTTGCAATTTCAATAAGAACTGTCACTCAAAGCACATTTAAAACAATTAACATTTAGAGACAGAAAAAGTGCCCGGATGCCAATAAGAGACCTGGACAGACAGACAGACAGACAGACAGTTAGACATCAGTAAAATAATTACTTACCAATATAAACAGGTGCATAATTGGATTTGACATTCTCATCCAGGTATGTGACTCCTAATGTGTAGAGAGGTGTTGCACCCACACCATGTAAAAACTGTCCCAACATGAACACAAAACGGTAGCTGGACAATCCTCCGCCCTCCTTGTCCTGGCACGGGCTGGTACGGTTATCGGAGCACATCACAGTCCTCTCGGTCAGACTGACCTGGTAAGGAGGTGTGGTGAAGTGAGGCAAGGCAAACACCAGAGAACCCAGTGCCATGATCAACACCCCCCAACCCAGCCAGCGAGGTTTGTGTCCCGTCCCGCCGAAGTAGCTGACGAAAGCCAAGCAGACGCAGGCTGCGATGTCGTATGAGCTGGCGATGAGGCCGGCCTGGTAGCTGCGCAGGTCAAAGCGCCTCTCGATAGAGGTCACCACTGTGTTAATGAAGCCGTTGATTATCATCCCCTGGAGGAAAGAGGCCACACACAGGAAGAACAGCACCCAACGAGGGGTGTTGAACACTTGAATAGCTTTGGGCGTCAGAGCCCCCCAGCCACATAACTGATCCGAGTCAGTAGAGATGAGCTTTAACCCCATGGGAGTCTCCCCACGGGGTCTTGTTTCTACCCCATAGAGAGTAGTAGCCCCGGTGAAAATGTGGGGCTGGATGGGGCCGTCAGCTCCAGGTTTAACAGGGCTTCCGGGGCCTGAGCCGATTGGGCTTCCTGTCTGGGAGTCTGGGGGGCTGGGGGTATCCAGAGAGGTGCCCCCGCTAAGAGGGCAGTCCTGAAGGTCCAGGAGCTCCTGCTTGGAGCTGAAGGAGGCGTCGGCATTGAGCAAGACTGGCATTTCCCCTCTGAGGGGCACTGTGAGGGTCCTGTGGCACAGAAGGGGGGCAGAAGGAGGAGGTCTTTGAACTGACGCAGAGTAATGTGTTTACAGCCACACTGGAGCAAAAAAAAACGGAAACTAGCTGAGGCTTAGCTGAGGTGAAAGTGTTGTTGTTTCGATGTCTGTCAGGCTTGTCTCTGCAATCATCTGTTATTGGCTTGTATCGCAGGCTCCATGTGTTTATAGTGCTGGATGGTTATTAAGGCTCCTTAGGTGTTGGTCTGTCTGTACAAGGTTGTGCAGGCTGTAAAAACTGCTGCATACTGCCGCTGAGTAATGGCATCCTATTGAAACCAGAGAGAGAGAGAGAGAGATTGAATTATTGATCAGTTGTATAAAACTACAAAAGCTTTTTGATGATTGTATGAATAGATGAAACAAATTAATCTGAATCGATGACCAAGTAACAGCTAAAATAATATATCACTTAGTAAAAGTGTAGACTTGAATGGTACTTTTTCCAATGGTGTAATCAGGCCTTGCTGCATAGTTTTTTTTTTTTTCCATGTTCAAGGGTTGTTTGCAATACTAACTGCACAAAGGGGTTCTTAAGTCGTCTTTAGCAGCAGTGTGACATGGTTTTTATTTAAAGACACACACACACACACACACACACACACACACATATAATATATATATTACCAATTTGTTGTACAAATTAACGTAACCAACATATGAAAAGATGAAAAGTGTGCATTCACGAATGGCTGACTCTAGAAAAACATTCCAAGATATACAAAAGAAAACTGTAAATAAGGTTCCTGATGGAATTCACAAAACCCTTTAAGAAATTATGTCCAAGAACTTGTAATGATTTTGTACATCCCCAATTGAGATTAACAGTGCAGTGAAGGCTAAAAATGAAAGTGGTTCCTGAAGGTGATGGCAAAGAGGAATCATGTTAGGTGCTAAAAGGAACCATTCAATCTAAAGGGAACCCTTTAAAGTTCCAAAAGGAAGCTTTTTCCAAAAGATTGGCTGAAGAAATTTGTGAAGACGTTGGGGACCCTGAAAAGGTTGCCCTATGGAGTCACAATGACACACCCCTTTTGGTTGCAACTTGAACTATTACTTTAAGAGGTGTGGACATGTGTAAATGTGATATTTAATATTGTGTTATTTCAGACAAATACAGACATGTAAAATGGACGCACAGGCTGCTGGGACTCGTTTATTAATTAATTATCAACACAAGCTACAAAGAAATTATTATCAGAAGTTACACACCAACCCTGACACACACAACCTATAAAAACCAAAAAACAAACACTGGTAATGAACCGTGAGCTGCACTTTCTGCTCCAGCAAGCACAAATACAGATCACAGCTTTCATTATCAGCAACACAAAAAGCAGCGTGCAGATACAGCTGTTGTATAACATAATTATAATAATTATTTCACTTGACTAATTAGTTAAGATGATGAAACATGATATCCACATTTTTACTCCTAAACACACAAGAATACATTTAGCCCACTTTATTTTCTCCCACAGTGGCTACTCCCAGTCACTTGCATATGTAGAATCAATGCAGAAATCTCCAAAGTGTCAAAAGTGTACACAATTACAACCATGAACATTTAAATAGGCATGTAGCCCTTTCTTTTTTTTTTTTTTTCAGATCAATGTGTATAACAGAGGCTGGACCACGAAACTCCTGCAATGTTATCATTCTGTAAATGTTTTCCTCACATCGTCTGACATTTCTGAACATTCCGTTTAAGTACGTGGCTGCATGATAAGCATATCACAATGGCATTAACCAACAGCAGAAGTACAAAAAAGGAACTACATTGATGCTATGAAAAGAACCTCCTTCACTGCCGCGTTTTCTCATGAAATTAATTGCTAGTAATCTTATTAGTTTATATGCACACATCATAGTAAAATAAAAAACATTCAAACGTGATGTGATTGTTTACCTACAATACTGCTGTACAGGATTACACTTTCAGAAAAAAAAGGAAAAATTTAAAGTCTGACAGAAAACTTTTAAAACAGACATTTTACACAAAAACCATTAAGTGTTATGACACATTAGATGTAAATAATCATTAATACTGTCACTCAAAAATGTGATTTAAACTAAAATTATTTTTTTTACAGGTTGACCAGCTTTCATACAAAAACAATATTTAAAACCCTATTCCCTAATAACTACTTTTGTCGCTACAAAATGTAAAATTTTTATGCTGCTAATATCAAATAGATTCATTAATGCAATAAAACCACCAAAATTTATTTTAATTCTATCAAGATCACAAGTATATAACTATCTAATTTAAATGTGTTTTATTTAGCCTCCTACCTTTATCCCAGCTCCTTTTAATCACCAGGTCGCATGAGACTGAAATGAAAGAGTTAGACTGAGATGGAGTGAAAGAGGCAGAGTGGTATCCATGCTCAGTCCTAAGCTCATCTCTCAAAACCTCTTATAGTCCAGCGCTGAGGCAGCACATTCACACGCCCACATCCAGCAGGCGGTCTGGTCCACTTCTAATTCTACATCCAGGTGCCCCATGTGGTCTGAGTTCTCTGGTGTGCCCTCTAGTGGATCCCCCCAGTAACACATGCTGCACACAGGCATGCACAGTCAGGACACAGTTGTTTGTGTGTGAATGTGTGTGAAAGTATATCTCCAGATTTACAACAGCTTATAATTATTATTTTCATTAAATACACTCTTACTACCAAGACTTTTTTTTCTCCAGCTAATAACTGCAATTTTGAGCACTAACAGTATAAAGCACTGTTTAAAAAGGTTGGTGTCAAGCTACCCCAGCTCATTATTCTACATCATCATCACAGAGCACAAATACCAGAGGGTCCTGACAAGCAAAACTGTTTGCTGAACAACAGAAAATGAATAGGCTTATCCAACCATGCTGCCATGAGCTGTTGTCTATTCAGCTGATCGCTCATGATAAGTATGAATAATAAGGTTTGGGAGAAACGCCACAGCACAAAATCTAATTAAAATATATTTAATTGACAGCTTGATAGATGGTCAAATGAAGAAAGGCTTGTTTCCCACTCACTGTGGTCTGAGGTGCGGGTAGAGGAGGACTCTTCAGTATGAAGTTAGAGGATTGTGTGAGGTGGGACATGGAAAGCAGGTTTTATAGTGACTGGGGAGGGGGAGTGAGTGGATCATCATCAGGTGATGATAGGACGACCAGAGCTGGGAGTGTCTGCAAGTTGAATCGGGGTACTTTGCTAACAATGCACTATAGTGAGGTAATACCCTCCTGTTCCACTGTTTGTTTTTCTGTCCCTGACTGCTTCCGAAACCAGAAATTGAAAAGTTCTCACTGGGTTTTTTCCCCTATTTCTTTCCTATCTAATTTTTCTATGTAGCCCTTTTCATTTCTGTTTTCAAAGTGAGATCAGAGCAGGGAGATGTAATATTAATAGGCAATGTGTTCTGCCCTACCTACCGGGTCCTTTATCTTCACAGCACAAAATTATTTGCTTTGGATGCTGGAGTCTTTTTCCTGCGTGGTAAACAAAGGCTTTTGAAGTATCAAGGGGAAGCTTCTCATGTGCTGATTACACATCTGAGAAACAACAGACTTGGATCAATTCTCCAACTGTCAATCATGCTTAAAGACACTGTAGCTGCTTAATCTTGTCACTACAATGAATCAATTCAACTGATAGTAAAACAATATTTAAAGCAGAAAATCCCTTCGTTAGAACTGTAGTAAAAGTGTGAGACTGGAGTGGAGCTGTGACTCAGTGAGGCACTGTGAGAACAAGTCACCCTGTTTGAACCCAGAACTGGTTCAGTTCCAGGAACCAGTTCTTTGAACCTTAAATTAGAAAAGCATACAACGGTAAATTAAACCTCAGCAGCATTGTGTATGTGGCCTTGTTGACCCTGTGCATGTTGTGAGGCTACTACAACATACATTTCACCATCATTTATTGATGTAAAGACAACCACAGCCTTTATAAGAGTCTGAGAAATCTTATTTCTTGCCCATTCATAATGAAAGTCATTTAGTTTCGTATTCATATTTTTGACTAAGATTACTGGAAGGAAGCCCTTGTTTGTTACCAGCTGTTGAGGCACCAAGGAGATGCCCATTGGCAGAAAGGTGATACAACATTTTTCCAGGTAAACACAGTTTTACCACATCTTTACAAATTCCTGTCTGGCAGCTTCCCCAACCCTCTGATACAAGTCATACCAGGACATGGTCAGTTTACAGCTCTGCTTCTCTTTTAGTGGCCAATGCATGCATGTGCAGATCTAATGATATGACCACAAAATCAATCATTGATCTCTGGCTCAAGGTCTTCAGAATCACCACCATGCTAACAGAAGTCTAAAAATCCCTGCTGCTTTACATAATCACATTATGGGACTTTTAGCTCTTTAAATGACAAGTCTTTACTTGAACATTTACTTTTAGCTGTAAAAATTAAGAGCCTTACGGACCACAAAAAATGCCCCGGTATCATAATCAATATTGGTATTGGCAGATATGTATATTCAGGAATCAGATCAGAAACAAAGGTTATAGTGGATTGCTACATCTTTAACAGGGCAAACACACTGCAGAACCGGCTCAGTCTACCACTGCATCTGCAAAAAATGTTAAATTAAGACAGCAATGCTATACAATATAATTTGTTTTATCTTGTGTATGTATAGTATACGGAAATAACATATGCATAATCCAAACAGACTCCCTAAGAACAGACTTCTCGTGGTCCTAGACAACAGGTGGGAAATCAGATAAACCATGTGAAAAAAGTGAAGCAGCTCAACACAGTGATGGAAGGAAATGGTACAGACGCTGACAGACTGCTCCTCAGTATGTGGGTGTCAGAGCGTTACTGCATGCAGCATGTCCCAGTCAGTGAAGCGTTTCTTTACTCACACCAGAATAAACCGACAACTATTTTCACACTGTACATCTGTCTGTCTCATGTTCATTGTGCTGCTGGTCTGTCTGCCTGTCTGTTTGTATGTGTTCTAACTAGCTAGTGGAATAATTAAATCTGTTGTTTGCTAAAGGTTTGTATATTTCTCCTGTAAAAGGTTTTTTATTACCTTAATGTTAAATGAAGAGTAAACTAATGCTAGATTTATTTAACAGTGACTATATAAACTATACATACACTAAATAAATAGAAACTAAGCTGTGAAGCTTTGAACTACTGGCTTTTTGGTGGTTCTTTTAAATACCTAAGCATCTACACACAGTTTTCACCATGGAAAACAATTGTAAACAATTTGCTGTATATATGAAAAGTGAATGTGTTAACTATATATTGTCTGGTTAATAAAACCAAATCATAAAGCAGTATAAATTCTTAATAACAATATACAAAGCTTGTGCTGCTTTATGGTACCCTTTACTTCCCCAGGTGTTCCAGACCAAATTAAATATTCTGTCCACGGTCCTGCTTCAGGTCCGTCATTTCTGAACTGGTATTGATTCCTGACTGGAATAAGCCTTGAAGTCTCTACAAGGAGGTGCCCTAAAGAACCCTGAGGGCATCTCTGGGAGTGATCAAAATGACACATTGTTTAATCTGAACAGTCGCCTCTTCCTAGTATACATAAGATAACATCTGTTCCTGAGTTAGGATGCTGAATAAAGGCCAGAAAAGTGTTTTTTTACAACATCTAATGTCATCACTATGGCTGAAATAATAAAATGTCGATATGATCAGATTCACATCTGGTCTCAGCTTCAGTACGCACGTCTGAGTCAGCGTGAGCGAGGATTCATGAGATCATCCTTTGCGGAAGTCTTTTACCGGTCGACACACTGTACTGAGCCTCAGCGGTGCCTCTGTATTTCAAGGAATAATTAAAAGTTCGAAAAAAAAAAAAAAAAGAGAACTCTACAGTGTCACCATGAACACAGAGGGAAAATAAAGAAGTGTCAACCAATTTACAGAGAGAAAATTGGGAAGTCTCATAACCACATTTTCCAGGACTCCTCCTCACTCTGACATCACTATTTCACATAACAAAACACACAGTGACACACGTCACTGTTTCCATCATATCGAAACTAATGTTTCTGTTTTTTTCTGTACTATGACTGAGAATATGAATACTCTATTCAATGGGAATATATTCTGCTATAAAACCTTTTTTATACAAGACTCGGTTTTTTATCAGTTTGGACTTGAGTCGGAAAATTGTTTATATTCAACTATTGTATCAGCATCTAAAAAGGGGATGTCTGGAGTGGATAAAATGTCAAAGTCTTTGCTCCAAATTCATTCATTCATTCATTTTCCGAACCGCTTCATCCAGGTAATCCCGGGTCACGGGGAGGCTGTGCCTATCTCAG
>JAOWBC010001714.1:708645-722541 GCA_028566105.1 Hypoplectrus providencianus
ATTACATGAACTGATCAATCACTGTGAGCTAATTTACACTTTAGTGTAGCACAACAGGGACCAGCAGGACATGCATCAAACATGCCAACACTCACAATAGACACAAAAGACTAAAGCAAGCCTAACCATTGACACAGAATAAATGATCAAACAGCTAATACCCTGATTTGGTACATCCAAGGACATTTACCTGATTTGGCCATGCTTTCTGCTGGCAGGTGATTCTAGAGAAACCACCATTATCATTATTACTTTCCTACAAATGGTCATAAAGCAGAACAGGTTCATTAAAATAACGCAAAGCAGCAAAACTGTGAGGTAGGTTGAAATGAAAGGAGAAGGAGCATTGTAATTCTTTGGGGTAAGTTTCAAAACAAGATCATCACTTGAGCTGTATGTGTCATTGTCATGATGAATATGAAAAAGTAAAAAGAATATATTTTTTAAGCTATACTAGCTGCATGGTTCTAGGGATTAAAATGCCAGTATGTTGCTAACTTGCTTCATCCATTTGGGATGCTATTGTAGACTAAATGCCTATTTACCTCTCTGCCACATCTTCATGAAATTTAGTTTAGCAGTTTCACTGCTACGCAGATAACACCTAGCTCTATCTGTCTCTATCAGGTGTGAAAACATTTCAATGGAGATTGACAACCATCCAATTCCCATCTCTCAAACCCAACAGTACCACCATCTTGTCAATGCCCTGGTCATTTCCCATATAGACTTTGGCAAATTCCTCCTTTTTGGTCTACCTCTCAATAGTCACCATTAACTCCAACTCTTCTAATACTTAGGTGCCTAAATCATCACCAGAACCCCCTCCATAAATCTCATCACTCCAGTATTTCAATAACTGCACTGGCTGCTGGCAATAAGCCTTTCTCACATTGATTATATATATATTTCAGAGGGGTATGTAAGAATTGTTATGGCAGCTTTAAAATCTCAGCTCCTTGGCTTATTCATATATGGCTATTCTTAGTGAACTTAGCAAGCTGAACTGAATGCCGGTTAAGCACTGAATGTCTTGAAATGAATCTTATCTTTATTTTTTTTATAGAATGGATTCTATTGATCCAGTACATTTAAAAAGAGCTGCTGTTCCAAGCACTACTCCTCAGGCATTGCTAATGCTACATTAACTTTTAATTTATTTATTCATTGATTTTCACAAACACTTTTTAGGATGAATCTGAATAATAAAGATAATGTTATTTTACTTCTGCATAGTTAATTTTTTCTTCATGCACTAGAAAAAGAAAGTAGTTTATACAAATAGCTATCCTGCTTTAACTACATACCGTATTTTCCGGACTATAAGGCGCACTTAAAAGCCTTAAATTTTCTCAAAAAACGAAGGTGCGCCTTATAATCTGGAGCGCCTTATATATGGAGTGAAACTGTTAGGGCCGACTCGGGGATCGAACCTGCATCGCTGGCTCGGAAGGCTGGCGAGTAAACCACTGAGCTAAAGTTTAGTAAAATTAATTAATTTTGCTTCATGCACCTTACAGGCCGGTGTGCCTTATATATGAAAAAAGATCGAAAATAGACTATTCATTGACACTGCGCCTTATCATCCAGTGCGCCCTATAGTGCGGAAAATACGGTAAGTTAGATGTAGCGCGATATGTTTTTTGGTCACATGCAGTGTTCAGCCTCAGTCCTCCAGAAAACAGAAAGATGGCTCCTTATCGATGAAGGAGTGGAGATACCTTCACCCTTGACCTCCATGTCGGGAATGGAAAAGAAGGTTGGACACTGTACATCTCAGCCAGTTGCTGGGCTCCATTGATTTTTAATCTTCTCAAGCACTGTCATTATTGTGATAAAAACAAGTGTCCCCTGCTTTTCCTTGATGATCTCGCTAATGTTTATTGACAATAAGCGCAGATTGAGTTTGTGTGGATTTCAGTGCCCGCTCGCTCCATCACACCGTGTCCGTAAGTGTTACTCTATTAGATGGATGGATGGAGTGTCACTTGTGTGTGCATGCACATACTCACACATAACCTGCTGCATACGTACTCACACAAATGTACCGGTACACTGCTCTCTCTCCCTGTGGACGACCTCTGCTTTGCCCCCCCAGCCCTTCAGCGCCTGCCAGCAGCAGCACTTCAGGGTTAATAAATTAAGCCCAAATGGGTTTGACCTCCAGGAGAGACACAAAGCGATGAAAAATGGCACTTTGACACAGCACGGATACAGGTTCTATCACCGTATGGCAACCATGATATTTTAACCAAGTGCTTCGTGAGCCATAATTTACTTTCTCCTCTAAAAATCCATCCACTCCTAACAATCAGACCCTTCGCATGTTTCCTCTCCCTCTGTGTGTCCTCATCCATATGTTACAGGGGATCACTGCTCATATGCTGGAGGGGCCAGATTGATGTTACTGTTGAACTAATGTTGTCGTGCTCTATACAGGCTACTCTATCCATCAAATCCCAAGGGGAGGCACACAGGAAGCCCATGTGTCTAAAACAGCCCGATCTCACAGAATTACGTGAAAACACAAGGTTTGGCATTGACTCCGTGCTGCCGGCACGAAATTCCTGTTGAAACAATGTAAAGTGAATGGGGATCCTAGGATCCCCTAATTGAACAGGGTCACATGATGAAGTGGTAGTAGTGATTGTGTGTATGTTGCACACTTCCCTGACTTGTGAATCATGTTTTTTACACAATTAACAGAACTTATGAGGCTCATGGTTTGTTAATCACTTTTTTTTAAAAACCTTGCTTCCGTTCTTACTTCCGTGGTTTCACTTCTAGCATGTCTAGCATGCTATAATTACATACTTTTAATTTGTTTTATTACCCCTTACCGGGAAGTATTTAGTCCTAAACCTAGGTCAGTAATTTTGTAGCATAAATTCACAGAAATTGCCTTTTTTACAACTATGAACCATCTGCTTTTTTATGAAGGCCTGTGGGCTATTTTTAATTTTAGTGCCACTAGCATGTGGTGTTAAAGCATACATTTCGTATGATTTTGGTCAAAACAGTTTGACTTTGCTTTCAGTTTACAAAAAAACAAAGTTAACACGGCCAGTTGCTGAGACAATGGAAGAACAGATGGACATACAGCTGGACAGAGACTCATTCTGTTTTAGTTTGATGTTAATACGTCGCTGTGGCCACTGTTGTTTCACTGCTGTTTCCGCTGTTCGACCACAGTCCAGATGACTTCTTCTTACGTTACTGCATTGGTTTATCTAGACGTAATGAAAAACAAGAATACCTTGTAAAAGTTAGATAGTTCTTAACTCAACATGAGCTATTTAGACAAAGCTTAAATCCTCTTATGCAAACATCCACTGGGCCATAACAGTGGCTGTTAGGATTCTAATGGGCTTTGTTATCAAGCTAGGATGGATGATGATAGTTACTGTTTCACACTGGAAACAGCTAGGGCATGCAGGGGACTATAATTCTCATGATAATTGGGTTAATACCTGTCATGATATCCCCTATTACCACAGCAGTAAATAAAGGAGAGGTAGGAATTATCGTTGTTAATTAGAAAACATGGAGATCAGCAGCATGAATAGGAACTGTATATCTCAGCTTAATGCAGAGGAGAGATCACCTTTATTGTTATGGCCACATGAATGTGTCTGGCCTTTGTGTGTGTCGTACAAATAAGGGTACAGTGCACTTTTACATGTTGATATTTGGTTTTACACACATTCAGATATTCTTAGACATTTGTGCAGCTTTGAATTGCTGTGTGCATACGAGTTGCATGTGTTTATGCACCAGTGCACTGCAGATTGTGTATGAAGTTCACAGCTGTGTCAGCGTGTGTTGCAGTGTGTACATGTTCTGTACGTGTGTGTCTTACAGAGCAGGTGTGTGAGAATGTGACACGGTGTCTGTCCCCTGTCCGCTTCCCTTTTCTGGGCTGGTTACTCAGGGGGCACCTATAAAAGGAAAGGGCTCTGTCAGCCTGTGATGTAGCTGGCCGTGTGCTGCACACACACACACACTCACACACACACACACACACACACACACACACACACACACACACACACACAAAAGCTAAGGATAAGGCAGTAAGAGGATATGGGCCAAAGGGCCAGCTGAGTTTACTAAACTTTCACAGCAGACTAAAATAGGTCCTGCCAATTGGTAGAGTTTGGAACATCTCTGTGGATGCACGAGTGTAAAGGAGAGAATTACTTTTACAATTTTGTTTATGCAGATATCAACAGGCCTGGACTACAAAGAAAAATTCAAGCAAGATGATGCATCTCATCCCAATTTGACTGTCAGCAGCTTATACTGACACACAAAGTGCCATTTGAGGGGGGAATAGACATATTTAAAATGAGCTGGATAAACACGTAAAAGAAGCAAAGGGGGAATGAGTGGATGTGTTAAAGCCAGGAAACAAGAAAGAAAACATGATAGCACTCCTTGGGGAGGCTAGCAAAAGACAAGAGCGAGGAAGAGCAGGGAGGATGAGATGGAGTCACTGAGGGAGTAACAGGTTACAGGGTGGCTGTTATCAGCCAAGTGATTGCTGTTAAATTGTCTTTTGTCCCCCTGGCTGTGATGAGACAGAGTGGATGTCCCCGCCTCGTATTCCTCCTTCTCCTTTTCTCCCTTGCTCTGTTTTCTGCTCTCCTCTCACCACAACATCCTCAAGCTCCTCTTCCTCATCCTCCGCCCCTTCCTCCCCTCCTGTCGGTATTCCACATTAGGCCTGAGGCGAAGCCAATCACTCATGCATGAAGAAGACAGTTTGACTGATACCAGACCTTCAGCAGCACCCCCCACAACCAGCCCATCCTCTCACGCTCACGCAGCACATTCTCCTCTGAATGTTAATGCTTCGATCCGGCTGCTAACCATTGCATGTGCCAAGGAGGAAGAGCCGGAGAGGGCCGAGCACACACTGCTACTAAATTATGACCATGTGACCTTGTTCCCAGGTGATTTTATGTTACACAAACAATTCAATGTAAAGGGGGAACAAAAATAAATTAGCTGGTTGGACTTGTGGGCATTATCATCTCCATCAACCAAATACAAATATTATGAAAACCAATTTTCACATGGATAAATCTCCAGCTCTGGTGAAAAACACACTCTTCAGCATCCCCAAGGGTTGAATCCACAAGCTAAACTACAGAATGGACAGTTTGTCAACACCATCCATAAAGACACATGCATTTGCATTGCATTTGACATAAGCCTTTCATGGTACAGCAGAGTTTTCAAAAAAAAAAAAAAAAGCAAATGTCACTGTACACGCTCCTTTGTAGAAAAAGAAAAAAAAAAGGCTACCGTTTCAGCAACAAACCAATGACCTAGGCTTAGGGCAAATGTTATAAAAGACAGATAAGACAGTAATTAATGTAAGCAAATTAGTTCTGAAAAAAAAATATTATTTACTTTTGTTTTGACACGGGACATGAATCCTGCTCTCCTGGTGAGAGTTTGCCAAAGTCTCAGTAATTCATGGTAAACACTGAACTAAATTGACATTTCTGAGAGGTGAGCAGTTGGCACTTGTCCCTGCCTTGCTGCTATCTCCACCTCCTTCAGGTAATGCACTGACAGTGGATGAGTACTGACACAAAAGCTAAGGTGTTGTTCAGATTACCGGCCCAAATCCATTTTTGGATTGTTGGACCCAAGTTGGATTTTTTCTTTTTTCAGTCAGGACCTAAAGAGATTGTGTGGCCTATAGAGATCATATAACATGATTGATACGGTATAACCTGACTGAAATGCACATAGATGTTTTTGCTGTCAGGTTAGATCAATGAATTTTAAATAGGCAGACACAACATAGGAGGCTATTTCACTCTCAATAGTCTTTAATCAACTGTCTAATACTGATTTTACACCACCACCAACTGCCCCAACCCTGCCAGAGACCAAACACTGCCTGTGTTATAATTTCAAACATAACATTTAATCTTGACAAAGCCTAATTGGCCTGATGTGAGCTGGATGGGCTGCAGCCCCTTGTGACCCGGCGCTGTGTAAGCAGGATGGATGGATGGACTGATCGATGGTTGTCTCATCCCGAGCATGAAATAGAATTCAATCAAACCATGTAAAACACTTATTGTTACTTTTTCATGCATTGACTGGATGTTTTGCTCAATTGAACAACGTACAGAGCAACATACCAGCCAATCATGTTAGAATGAGATAAATTTCTTGTTCTGATAATGACATTGATTTGACAATTAAAATCTATTCATATGCCACAAGTCATACATCCAAATGGAAGTCATTGTGGGTTTTTTTTGTTTGTTTGTTTGTTTTTTTCATCAAAGATGAGTGGATTAAATATGATAAAGTAAAACTAATTATGAAACACATAAATATGGGTAAAAGTCAGCATGACCTAAGAAAAATATGATGGACCCGAACCTCTGAGCGCTGTAATATAGGGTAGGGGCGCCTTAAAAACAATGTTAATGGAATGTGAATTAGAATCCTTTGACATGAGACACAAGACAGTTTTTAAGTTTCCAATAATTATATATATAGTGGCTTTTCCAAGTAGCGTTCACAGTCAAATGGTTAATCCTGTTTAAAAGTTTCTGGCATGGTTGATGTAGGACATTACATTTGATGAGACATATCTATACCGAAAGTTACTTTACAAATTACAAAATGATGACTCTTAGTCAAACGGGCTTGTTTGTCCCAGCCACCACCCCTCCTGCAGCACCCTAAACTGACCTCCATGCTCTTCAAATTACACAATTTAGTGTCTATTATTGCCATCGATCAGGTGAGTTAATGGAAAGCCCAGTGTGTCTCATACAGATGCTAAAATGTGCCTAGTGAACCTCAGCACAAAATTACAACACAAAAGAGCAGTTACAGTGTCTTATCTATAGACTACAGTGATGTCATGACTAACTATATGGATGCAAACAAAGACTTGTGTGTGAACATGTGCAGTGACTGACCAAGCAAAGAGCAGCAAAGCTATAAACAGAGACAAACAGAAACAAAGGCAACAGAAATGCTGAGTGGGAAGGAAAAGTTTGCCAATTGGTGCTGTCACTTCCATCATCACTCTGTGAAAGTGAGACTCATTTGTAATCTCAGCTCCTCTGTTAATAATCACTGAAAGCAAAATTTGACGTCTGTGTTCTCCACGAGATGAGGCGCGCACACCGGGAGGCTGTACCCTCACCAGTTGGGACAGATCTCCTGCAATGCAGTAAACAGCCAATGCAGATATATACTGCCCCAGTGGCACACACACTCACACTAGCACATGCACACAGCAGCATGCACATTTATCATGCACATAACTGCGTGCATGCATCACACATATCAGTCACATCGTTCTGCATGCAGCCACCCACAAAGAGGAGCACGAGAACATATTTAAGACACAAAAAAAGGTACTAATGCAAATATTCCTTATTGCAGTCTGGTTTAGCTGCATTCAGAATGTGGAGGCCACAGCAGCCGCTGCCTGCCCCCATCTGACTCCACTGTATTACTCCAGCTCACTGAGCTGAGTTCATCTAAAAATGTAATAACAATATGATGAAAAGCTCTATGCATTCTGCACTTCAATTATTTTGAGCAAAAATAAAACACTTGATTTAAATAGCTGAAATGTATCTTGTGCAGTATTCCCTTCCTGTGATGCTTTCTAAAATAATCATTTATGGCCCGTTATGTGTGTAGATGTTTCAGTTTGGATTAATTAAAAAAATCCTGTTGCATTTAAATATATAACCTTTTGTTCACATTTTTTTTTCTGAATTCAGTGCAGATTCAGAGGTACTGGGAAGACTAAGCTTGTGTGTGTGTGTGTGTGTGCGTGTGTGTGTGAGAGAGAGAGAGGTGGAGGAGGAAAGACCTTGGTGGGAAGCAGAGGGCGTCCAGGAAAACATCAATGAAACTCAACTGATGAGGGCTAAAACTGAGTGAGAGTGAAAAACCTTGACTTTGACGAAGACTTGGGCAAAGATATAGAACACTTCAAAAAACAGACAGTAAGGAGAGTGACTGTGGTGAGGGAGCGATGGAGTAAATTGGAGGGAAAGGGAGCTGAGGAGGATGGAATGATAAAGACAGAGATAGATAGGTGACAGGCAGAGAGCATAAATAGACAGGCAGGCCGGCAGAGAGAGATTGACAGAGATAGATAGATGACATGGAGAGAGAGATGTTCATTTGGATGGAATGTATGTCAGTGCCGGGGTCACTGGCTGTCATTACTGGCCAGGCCCAATGTCAGCACAGCTAAGTCAGGCACAGTACCGGAGCCCTTAGCACGGCCCTTCATCCCTGTGTGTGCGCATGTGTGTTACATTTGCAGATACCCATCCCAGGCAGCTGGTGCATGCTGGACCCTTCCAGTAGTACAATAAAACACTGCAGTCATATGGGCTGTGTCTAAACAGTGTCATTTGAATTACGTGCTGGTGGAAAACACAGAAACGATGCCAGTGTCAAGACAATGGGGATCTTTTTTGTGCTGAACCCACAAATTCCCTAGAATTCCCCGGAAACAGGAAGGGAGGTGTAAACGGAGAACTTGCACCCAGGAGAACAGGCTTCCAGTCCCATGTGAAAAACGACTTTTAATGTAACTTACTTTATACACTTGACTTCTGTGGCTTGTAAATTCCATTTTTTCTGTGCTGCTTTTGTCGCTTACATAACATACATAACTTCGGTGGCTTGTGAATTAAATTTTTCTAATGTTTTTCAGTTGTCTTTTGTAACACCTTACCAGGAAGTATTTTGCCCACAACCCAGGACAGTGGTTTTGTGAAACCTCTATTTCATTACATAATGACATGTATGCTATTTTAAGAACACTCAACTGATTCACATATTAAACATTGTTTCTATGCTGCTGATGTGTATTTTCCACACATTAGGTGCCACTAGCACAAAACGAGGTATTTAAACAACGTGGTCTTTACACTTAATTAGGAGATCAGGTTGGTCTGACACCACCCACAATTATCTTTATAGTCAACATTAAATAAGTTAAAAAAATAAAAATAAAAATAAAAAAAAGATCTGTCCAAATATAGAGATACATTTTTTTTATATCCTATTTAGGAGATTACTGCAAGTATCCTGCAATGCATGGTGAAAAGCAAAGCACTATATACCATCATGCAATGTGCTGATGGAAAAAAATGATTGACGAAGAGTGATTGCAAAGATAATATGTTAAAAGGGTGAATCTTCATTTTTTTTTTTTTTAAATTTTCATTCTGCAATGTAATGAAGGGGTTAAAGGTCATCAACATGACAAAGAACAGTTTTAAATCCAAACCACGGGATATTTGTAAATCACCAGCAGTGTTAGATCTGGGCCACTTTTGATGCTGAGAATGATTAAAAATACAAACATCCTCCAAGGAGTTATACATCAAGGAGAGCACTCTGCTGCACTCACAGACAGGCTATTTGTGGAAAAAGCTGACCAATTACACGTCATCGCTGTGTAAGAACATACCACAGTGACAAACATTAGGGTGCCATTTCTCAGAGTCTGGGCCAGGGTCCAGGCCCCAGTCGCGAAAAGATTTAAAACCGTCCTCAAACTATTGTAAAATTAGTATCCAAAGCTATTAGCCGTATGACGGTGCCAAATTCTTCCCAAGACCAGGAAACAGGATGAAAAAACACTTCTGACACAGTAGGTCACGTCTCTGGAAAAAAAAAAAAAAAGCAGGGTAACATTTTCTTACACAAGCTTATAACATAGAATAAGTAGCGCAGTCAGCAAAAGCAGCAACAGAGAGAAACTACAGCCATCCTGCGAAAAAAAAAAGTTTGAAACCCCTTGTGATAAAACACAGGAGATGGAGAGGTGAGAGGGAGTGACAGGGAGGGTGAATGCAGAGCGGAGAATGATTACAGTGGATGTTTATCACTCATATTTCTCAGTAGCTTTATTCCCAGCCCAGCCCTGTCCTAACACACAGCTCCATCCTTCATCGCTAAGCAGCCCGAGTGGGTTAGTGTGTGCGTGCTCAAATTTGCCAGTCAAGAGCGTGAATGAGCTTCTGGCCTGTGTGCGCACCGCTGCTTTTGTGTGTAGTCGTGTGCGTGTGATTTGAGGAGTCTGTCAGTAATATGGACTGTCCTGAAAACCACTTCATTAATCTAGAGTGCTTTACATTCATCTCCCGCTTCCTGTTTAATACACGGGGTGCAGAGACATACCATCCTGCTTCAGTAGGGAGGCCTGATCAGAAGAGAGAGAGATAGAGAGAGAGAGAAGGTGAACAAGAGCAAGAGCAAAGGTCGGAGAAAGAGTCAGTATGTGTTAGAGAGGGAAGAAAGGGGAAAACAAGAGCAGGAGAGAGAGCAGAGTCAAGCCCGCTGATGGATCAATAGACGGATTAATGTAGGCAACGGAAAGAGGCAGAACTTAGCAACAACTGACGGCGACAGAAAGATGACACAGACAGAGTGAGCAGGCGAGAGATGAAGAAAGAAAGCGAGACACGGGCCGAGAGGGGAGAGACAGATGAGACGAGCTGAGAAAAGACATGACATATTGCTGTATATAAAGGCGGCAACAGCTGGCATAGTGCGCTGTTGCCAGGACCTTCGCCGTGCTGGAAAAGTAAAGTTCCCTGCCAATGCATCCTTGAATAGCCAGGGCTAAAGACAGACTGCCAATACAGCCTGCTGAACAGCCAGGGCTAAAGAAAGACCCAAACACTGGAGCCATGCAGGGACACAGCCGGGGGGTTTAAGGGTGGGAGGCGGTGGTGGGGAGCTGGGTGTTGGGTTGGTGGGCAGAGCCTGTGGGACACCCTGCCAGGGACAATGTCACCTTAATGTTAGGTAACAGCGGGACAGCAGCCTGTCACCGTACATATACCCTCCTCTTACTCTGTGCACGGACTGTACTTATCTCTGACATGTGCTATAGCTCAAATGTCTCCATGTTTAGGTTGTCCCTTATAGAAGCTATTTATCCTCCTTTCTAAATCATTTACATGAACATGAAAAGCTATCTTAAAGAGATGGTAAAGGCGTTTCCGAAATACATTAAATCCATTCGAAGTACGCTCTGCCTCTGTTGTTGCTTCTTTGTCCCGCCATGTTTTTCTTCTTCTCATCTTCCCTGCCCTTTTCTTCTCCTTCAAACACTTTTTAATTATTTTCCTGCCACATTTCCCTATAGCCAGCTATCAGATTAAATGGGACGTGGTGAGGAGAATGGGTGTGATGTGTTGAGCAGGACAACAGTGTGTGTGCAAGTGTGTGTGTGTGTGTATCCTCCCATATGTCTGCCTGTATGTTTTAGTGCTAGTATAGATGTGTGTATGTGCGCGCATGTGTGTTTGCGTGCATGTGTGTGTGCAAGGGATGTCATAGTGCTCATAGAGAGGTGATGAAAATGTTATTTTATCAACATTTTCTGACAGAGGAGCAGAGTGAATACTGATGCCTGCTGGCTGCTCTGCACTGAGGGGCTCTCCTGGTGTCTGTTCAGAGGGCTGGTAAACAGTTGTGAAGGCTGATCTCGGCAGGTGTTGGAAGCCTGTGAGCCTATTTGATGGAAACAGCATGGACGAGCTGAAATGTTTCCGGTCAAACCTGTCCTCTGCATTTACGAAGAAGGTTGAGTGAGATGCTTTTTACAGTGAAGGCTGCAAAAGCTAAAGGCTGGAAAGCCGCACAGCCAAGATTTACTGAACTAAGTTCAATTACCACAACAAGTGACTGATAATCCCATTAGACTGGATACACTGGAGCCATTAGGTCCTGATTGGTCACCAAGCCTGTCAAACTTTCTGTTCTCACATGGCACAACATGAAATGTTCAATGGATTTTCAAAATTTCCGACAGTCCAGTTTTTCTGGGACAAACGGCTCCATTAAAAGAAAAGAAAAAAAACAAATTATAGGTACCTAATAAAGTGGCAGTGTGCAAATTTCAGCAGGTCTCCTTCACCATGTCTAAATGTTTTGAGTTGCTGTAATGTGATTGATATTATATTTGTTTTCCGAAGTTAAACGTGCACACAATTAAGCTGCCTTGTGAGTGTGTGTGTGTGTATATATATAATACCCTGCAAGTAATTTGCTGTGCATGTAATGTGTGTTTAGGTCCCCAGCAACAGTGACACAGAAATGTAATGGTACAACACCTTGTGTCATTGGGTGCAGAGGCCAGGAGGAGAGCAGGACAGGAGTGTAGGGTGAGGCTAAGGACTCTGTGTGTGTGTGTGTGTGTGTGTGTGTGTGTGTGTGTGTGTGTGGTCCAGGGAGGGGTGCATGCAGGGTGAGAGGGCTGGTTATGAGAGCAGAGGAAGGTGGTGGTGTTGCGGCTCTGATATCCAAACAGCTGTCAGCAATTTGGCTCCGCCACTTGTACAGCTTTGAACAAATCTGCTTCAGCTGCTGAATCGCAAAGTGTATGTGTCAGTGGAGCGTGTGTGTGAGTGTGTGTGTGTGTGTTTGTGTGTGTGCATGCGTATGAGCATACAAACAGAATGTTATCACTATGCACCAAAAGTAATTTCAAGGTCACCTCCTGTATTAAAATATCTATTATCTCTGAATGTATCTGTTTATGTAATCTGACCTCATAAGATAATCATCTAAAAGTAATCCCTAAAACTGCTTTAAATAAGAATTTATGGATATAAATAATGTTCTTATTACATCCACCAAAAACGTGATGTTTTAGGTTAATTTGGATTGTCAGCTTGATAATGGAAAACTACTGCCCTCTTTTCATGAAACTGGCGAATTGTATAGGCCGCAGATGATCCCATTCAGTTTTGGAGCAGATTGGAACCACAGAGTGGATTTTAGGCTGGGGCCAGTATGACATTTTAATTCCAGTTTAATATTAAGCACAGCCCCAGAACTGTACCACCAGGGGTAGCTCTTCACTGAGCAGTTGCTCCCAGGGGAAACATAATAGGAGTGTGCTGATTCAGCAGGATTTTAGGTCTAAGCTGGTTTACCACATCGTCCAAACTGGCATAAACAAAAGTAAATCACTTTTGACTTAACTTACTTTTTTACTTGACTTTTGTGGCTTGTGAATTTACATAACTTCTGTTTTCCACGTTACTTCCTGTATGTGTATTAGATGGTACATTGGTGTATAATGCCGTGTGCTATTCTTAGAACAATGCTGATTGGAGTACTTCACATTGACATTGTTTCTGTGTTGCCGATTTTCCACAAGGACATAATTCTGTGTTAAAACAAATTTGGTCACTTCATGTTATTTTTTTAGATCAGGTTTCCGAAAAAGTCTTGCCCTTGGACAAATGTAGTCAAACATTGTTACGTGCAAATAAACCTTGCTGTCTGCACTGTATGCCTGTTTAAACACACATCACCATATGAACAAATTGCCCCTGCATTTAGTACAGATTTCTATCTGTCCCCAAACAAAGAACATCGACAACAGGTCGACAGACACCGCTGAGAGGATCTTTAAGTTCTAAATTGGTCTGGCAATTTCCCCTGTCGCATGTTGAGTGATAATAGTGAGGTCAGCCTCTGGTCAGCCAAATAGTTATGGGAGAACAGAGACGTTCCAATCTGTTTTACTGTTCCACCCCTATCAGCAAGTTTCCACCATTTCAGCGGGACATAGAATAAGTGAGATAGAGAGGAAGAGACGGAGGGGAAGAAGGGGTGGTCTTCTCTCTGCAACGGACGGTCGGCTCATTAAAATTAATTGTTTGGTAAAACGTTGAAAGTTTTGGCTAAGAGGATTCTCCGTTCAATTTGTAGTTTGGACAGTGTCCAGTTTGTCTTTCTGCTCCTGCAATCGATTATGATGACACTTTTAACTGCAAAGAGCCCGAGGTGTATCACTCAAACCAGGCCTGTCCCGATCCTTCTGTGTGTGTGTGTGTGTGTGTGTGTGTGTGT
>JAOWBC010001714.1:753539-763766 GCA_028566105.1 Hypoplectrus providencianus
TCCACAGGATGGAATATAGTTGTGGAGAAAAAAAATTATAAAATGAAACTGAAAGTAAAATTTTTAATCAAATATTTATTTTATAGTTAATATTTCAGACTGAAATTTTCATTACGTGTCCCAATATCATGAATGACATGAATGAAAAAATTGCCTCAAAGCGCTTTACAGGTTTTAAAGCTTTATAAAGTTTAAAATTGTGCGGTGAAAAAAAAACATTTTGTGAGGTGCATAGTCAGATGCCAAAGATGAGTTTTGGTTTTACAGA
Organism: Hypoplectrus providencianus; assembly: GCA_028566105.1. Classification (NCBI taxonomy): domain Eukaryota; kingdom Metazoa; phylum Chordata; class Actinopteri; order Perciformes; family Serranidae; genus Hypoplectrus; species Hypoplectrus providencianus. The sequence continues at coordinate 753,808 of JAOWBC010001714.1, forward strand.
CACAAACAGGCTCTTCGGTCAGAATCTCGTCCATCCCAATCCTGAAGTGGACTTTGTCATTCTTTATAGTATCTCATTTCCAGTTTTTTTAACCATGACTGTATCCCAGTCAGTCCATAACATTGACCAAATGTTTATTATTGTAATCATGAAAAAAATAATAGTTCCTTAAACCATGTACTTATTGTAACCCAAACAATGATCACTCACAAAACCTGAACAGTAATCCTTTGTACAGAAAGCTAACCAAACCATTACATTTTGCTTGTACAAATTTTGCCATGTATAATTTGGAGGACTTAACATGTACTGTATCAGGGATGACATCCAAATTTTAATATCTGACACTTAACTTTAAGTCAAAACCTACGTCCCAGGTTTCTACTCCTGTTTACCCTTTGCCTTAACCACTGGGGTTTAAGCGGCTCCACAATCATACCTCACGAAAGCCAGTAAAGGACAAAAGCAATCACAGACACTGAGGGACACCAGGGATGAAGACCTACTCAGTGTGGTCGTTGAGGTATAGGACCATAAAATGAAGACAAAGGGAGACAGCAGAACTTTGTTGTGTGATCACAGTCCTCCTTACATCTCTCATTCCTCCTTTTTATTCTTTCTATGTGTGTATTCACATGTGAAAGCCCTGGTATCTGTTAAAACCCTGTGACACATGCAGATACACCCGCACAAACACAGACACACACACACACACATTCTTACACACTGACTCGAGCCTGACATCCCATGTCCTCTCAGAAACAAAGGCTGATTGCTGCATTCTTCTCATACAACGTACAGATAACTGTCTTTACAGCAGCTGAGAAAAGTGTCTCAAATGCAAAGAAGGAATAAATAGTTCCAGCCAGCTCAGGCAGAACAAGGGACGGGGCAATCAAACAAATGGCCCAATTCTGTGAACCCTTCTCTTACAATCATTAGGTTGTTTGGCTGAAACGGCTTGGACTTCAGCAGCATCATCTACAAGAATGGATACAAGAAGGTGTGCCACCGGTGCCTGTGTTCAGGGGTCTAGCTTTGTAAAGAAAGGGGTTGTTGGGTCTCAATTTGAAACATGTGACACTGGGATCTCACTCTCCAACGGATTTGTTTTAAGTGCAAATCAGTCAGTGTTATAGATGATAGATCAAGAAAATAGTCACAACAGAACTTCCCTTTGATTAATTTATAGTAAATTAAAATTTGTGAATGTTTTTTAATGATTCTGCCTCTTCTTTGAGAAGCCTGGGATAAGAATGTAAAGTGCGATCGATGAACACACGCCTGTAGTTAGCAGCACCCTCTAGTGGCCAGTGTAAATTTGAGGGACGCAAAGGCGGAAGTGGCAAGATATAGAGTGTAAAAGTGTGGATAGTAGTATAAATAATGAAAAGGTCCACTTTGGGAGGGTAGAAGGGTTATATATATATCAAACAAACAGCGGCAACTATTGGTGTCCTGTGTGAAACCAAAAACTAAACTTGTTATTTGAAGTAATGCAGTTAACTAACTCAGCTAAATTCGATATTCATTTTCTTAAAACATAAATCCAACAGAAAACTTTTATCATTTATGAGGGACCCACAGTGATAATAGATATTATTTTCATGTGTGTTAATATGACTGAATGTGAGTGTGACATACATTTACTGTAAGATAGGAATGTGATGATTGATTCACGTCTACACTGGGTGACGTATGACCAGAACGTGTACAGTGAAGGGTGGAGACGACTCCATGTAATCAGGGAGGTCATGTATCAAAAAACAAGCAGCCTGTCCATCCGTGTGTGTGTGTGTGTGTGTGTGTGTGTGTGTGTGTGTGTGTGTGTGTGTGTGTGTGTGTGTGTGCAGGCGCATGTTGGGATTCCTCATGCCTGTCTCATTGTCCTGGGCCCTGTAAGACAAAGGGTTAAGTAAATGTTTGGGGAAGATAAGGCCACTCACCCTGACAGGCAGCAGGCCCCGCTGCCCAGGGGGACCCAGACCTGAATACATCACACACACACCCTGATACATCACACACACACACACACACACACACACTCATACACACACACACACACACACACACACAGAGAGAGAGAGAGAGACTCACTGTATGTTCATTAACATAGACATTCCGTATTCCAATCATCTATAGCCATGTCTGTACCTCTCTCTTTAATGCACAGATATCTTTATATGTGACACCTAAAAGAATCACTGCAAATCATCCAGGTTGGAAGAAAACCACTTTCTTTCCATTTGTAGGTGCAAGCCTGGCAAACACAGCACACTCATTCCTTCTTTGCCTGCTGTGCTGGTGAGGGTTTTAGTGTTCAGAGGCACAGAGCTCAGCCTTACATCACAGCTCTCTGATAAGGTCTGCAAGGAGGCTGCAGGCTTACAGTGCAGAGGAAGGCGATGCATTCTTTAACTTTGATGTCCTGAGCCAGTTTGAGAAATGTCCACGTCTCTGTGGCTTAGGACTGTCTCAAGCAGACAGTATTTACAACAACACAGTTGCTGTATCTCTTTGGTGTCTCCCTTTTTTTTTTCTTTTGAGTGTGGTGTGCCAGATCATCAAACTAGTTTTTTTATTGGTCCCTTTTCAAAAGAAAGAAGACAGAACAAAACATAAGGAGTTAAGCCAGATAGAGTTAAAAATGATCTTGGTAAATCAAAGTTATGACAGTCTAAGTCTAAATGCTGACTTACCGCTGTTTTTCCTTTTTTTTTCTTGAATGAAAAAAGGCTTCCAAAGCAACACATATCACTGGCTGCATGTCAGAGCTACAAGGCCACAGGACATGATGGACTGTCTATTTATCACCTTCACTCTTTGCTTGGCTTTTAATGACTCTCAAGGAGGGCATTTTGGTATACAGAGAGACATTTGGTTTTTGTAACAAATTAGCCATTTAAGTAAACAGTAATGCGGTAGATATGTATGAGCCGTCAAACAGTTTACGAATCCCCATTCTTTCACCGTGCCCACAGAGCGAGAGAACAGAAGCTGAGGGAGAAAATCCTCATTTGCAAAGAGAGCACTAAAAAAGGAGCTGTTCGTCAGTTTGATAGCACCTTCACAGACTTAAGCCAAAGGGAATTTGCACATAATTCCTAAGCTTTGTTTAAATTTGCTTGATTATCAGATATCTTAGCTGGAGTTAAATAAATTGTAGATGACCTCATTTTTTTAAAGTTTTAATGTAAACCTGCATCACATTGTTTCCACTTTCAAAGTATTTTTTGTGCCTAACCTTTGCCAAACTGTTACTATTGCATTATCCCATCATAAAACAGATTTACAGAGAGCATATTTTTATTTCCTCAAATAATTTCCAAAAAGAATCGAGAAACCCAGTGTTGTCTATAATATTTATAACCTGCTCTAGATGAAACTTCATCTGCTTCTATCAAACCAATGCCTACACAGTGTGTGCAAGTGCCCAAAAAAGTGTATTATTCTGTTTTGTGACGAGTGTAAGGATGAAGCATGGTTGATCCGTTTTACTCATTTAGTGGCTGGCTAGCTATCGAGCTAGCTTGCAAATTCAAGCTGCAACCTTCAGAGCCAAAAAGTGAAGCCTATGCTATATCTGCACTTCCTCCACTGGCCGCTTGCAGCTGGCTCCAAAAGCGAGTCCGTCCTCTTTGACACCCATCTAAAAACTTAACTGCAGAAAAAAAAAGTGATTGTGAGTGGTCTATTTAGCAAACTGTGATAGGGTTACAATGTTCTCTAGAGCTGTAAATGAGGTTCATTTTACTAAAACGAGATGATAGCTTTTAATTAATAACGTATGATGTCCTATGAATTATAATGGTGAAAACATTGATACAGACGTGACCCCAGTTGCCCCAATAACACAAAGCATCTGCAGCAATCGACACCCCTTTCCCCAGACAATCTAATACCAACCGGATCATCTGTCTGCACAGACTATGAGCTCATCAACAGAAGACAGACAGCTGTATTAAACCATGCCACCCACTCACTGCAGAACCTCTACAGATGTGCTCATTAGTGAACACTGACCGCTGGAGATTGGGAGTTTGTGGGGGTAATAATAAGCTGAAAGGGCCTCTCCTCCTACTCCTCTCTCCTTTACTGTTGCTTTCTCTCTCTGTCTCTCTCTGTTGTCTCTTCCTCCCTGCTGGGCTTTATCAGTGGTCCTGGTCTATGTTCTACTGTCATGTCTTGATGTGATTTATGTCAGGGGCTGTGAAGTCAACTTATCCCCCCACCCCCTCACTGCCCTGCAGAGGGTTGGCTCCCTCTGTCTCAGCCAGCCTGGCTCCTCCAGCAGGAACAGGGAGAGCTCTGGGTGGAGGGAGGAAAGACAGTGGAGGTGAGGGAAAAATTCCTTTCAGCGCATGCACCTGCCTTGTAAATTATGGGCATAATCAAGGTCTGTCTCCAGGAATTCTGCATGTGTGAAAGAAGTTAAAGATGGTGACAGTGTGTGGAGTTAGAAAGCAGTGAGGCTGACAACAATGGGGACTTTTTCTTCTTCTTAAAAAAAAAAAAAAGAAAAGAAAAATCTATGCTATGCTATTTTTTAACAGACATAAAAAGAACATTATACAATCACAGGCTCTGTTATTTCTGTGCATCATTTCCTATTCCTGTGTGTGTGTGTGTGTGTGTGTGTGTGTGTGTGCGTGTGTGTGTGTGTGTGTGTGTGTGTGTGTTCATCCATCCACATTTCCCATCCTTATGCCTCTCCTTCCCCGGGCCTTTGATGTGCTTTTTAAGTGGCCCGTGCTCTCCCTGCTTTCCCTCTCACTTGACAATGTTTATTAGTTTTGAAATGGTCTTAGAGGACCTCATGTGTCTCTCAATGGCATACTTAAAGAGAGAATAACTGGCTTTGAAACAAAGGGAGACTCAAACGATAGGAAGCGGAGGAGAGGCAGAAAATGAAGGAGCGCAGCAGAAAGCTGTTTATGACTTTTATCTTGGTTATTATAGTGTAGTTTGCTAGTTGGATAGGCATGCTTGAGGAGGAATGGCTAAAAAGGAGGCATGGAGAACCAGGGGAGAGAGAATGAAAAGAGAGCAAGGTAAGAGCGTAAAAGAGAGAAGGAGCAATGAACAGCAGAGGAAAAGAAAGAAAGACATACAAGGAGAGAGTGGGTGAGAGGGATGCCAGACCACCCAGGTGTCCTGCTCCTCGCTGCACTACGATGGATGTGTTTCTGGTTGGTCCATTGCCAGCCTCAGGTTTGATGTGTGACTCAGCATCACACCACCACAACTGAATCAGAGGGTTAACATTTTGTGCAATAATGATTGTATCCAGTGCATGCATCTCTTATTTTCATTTTCAAAATGCAGTCTTGTCTGGTGCATCACTGAAAATGAAAAAGAAGTTCAACTGGAGTGGGTTTCATCTTAAGTGACTTCATTCAACATAAGAGACTGTGGGAACCAGTTACCTGATTTGAATTTTTTGCTTCTTTGTTGCATTGGTAAACATGAAGCATTCAACCTGATATCACAAAATTACTTTAAATGACCAAGTTTTTGCTGGTGGCACATAATGTGTGGAAAATAACTGAATCAGTGGTCTGAAAAGCACACACAAGTCATTATGCATACAGGCTCGATTCAGTGAATCTATGCTACATAACCACTGACCTAGGTTAAGGCAAAAAACTTCCTTGCAAAAGGTTATAAAAGACAATAAGAGTAAAAGGGATACATGCTGGAGGTAAAGCCAGGAAAGTGAGTTGAAAATTGTTTACTTTTTCACATATGGGACATGAACCCCATCATCCTGGGTGAAAGTCGGCCATTTGTTCGACATATCCACCTATCCCTTCCCTCACGCCTCAAGTTTGCCTCCAGCATGTAATGCAATGTTACAAAAACTATTTCCATGGCATGCGTTTTCACCCAGGTTTTCCCTCAACTATATTCTTGCATTTCCCATGCACGATATGTCCAGATATTTAGCCTGCTAAATTTCAGGAATTTTGTCTGTGATTACTTGGCGATGACTGTTAGCTTGTGTTTTTGAACAGCTCACACTCCCTTGTCAATCAGACATTAACTCCAACAGTTGGTGAATGGAAAATCAAAGCTAATGTGATGTAGGGCAAACTAAACATAAGGGACACAAGTGCTTCATGGAATTCAGGACAATTTAAAACTTAATTGTGACAAAAAATATATTGTGTGAAGTAACTTAGTTTTCAGCAAGATGATAACGTACTTTCATTAATCTGGCATTGTCACTAGCTTTTTAGCTGGTTGATCGTTGTTCTACCTTTTGAACTACGCAGTGCAAATGTTACTTTTACCCTAACCATCTTTCTTTCTTGACTTTCTCCTTTCATCTGAGCTCTATCATTCACCTTCGCCTCTCCTTTATACCTCTGCACTTCTCTTCCTCTTGTCCCCCCTCTGTCGTCCAGCCTTTCCCCATCCCTCTTCCCTTCCCATTCCTCTTCTCTGCCACAGGTCCTTCCACTGAACATTTTTTTTGCCGTGCCTCAGCCGTGACAGGGGCTGTCCCTTATTGGCTCATGAAGAGGCTAAGAAAACAGCGTGATGTGGGATCCTTATAGGACTAGATGGTGTAATTGCCTAATTGCTTTTTTTCTCCCGGCATGGGGTTCTGCTTTGTGTCAGGCAGGCAGGAGCCCATAAACACTGTCCAGCTATTCCCTCAATGTCACCGTTTTGTGCAGTTTGATTGGCTTAGCTCTGAGCCAGGGCCTATTGCTCATTGGCTCCTCCCAGGATGAATGGCCCCGCTGACAGCCAATGGGGCCACAGCCGGGTGAGAAGGGCGAGGGAGAGAGTAAACAGCATTTTTCTGGAGTCAGGGACATGCAGGGCTCTCTTAGTTGGGAATTCCAAGAAATGTTTCCAGAGTTGGTTCCCAGGAGACTTAAAGATGATCTGACCTATAACTAAACATAATAATACTTAGCCATTACTGTTAAGAAATAAAAATAAATACAAACAATAGGCCTGCAAATTGATGGTAAAGCATCTGAGTTTGGTCCGGCCATGGACACAAGTTTTGTTTTCGGGCATTTTAAGTAACAATTACTCCTTAAGCCTTACAGAAGACAGGGAGATTGGAAGTTGTAGGGTGTTACATGAAGGCTGTGGCCTAGAAACAGTGCATAAATCAGGGTAGAGCCTCCACTATTCTCTGTCTCCCTCCTCCAACGTTCCCTCAACTCAAGCACACTCACTCCATCCAAGGCCAAGCAATCGGTATGCTGAGGCAGAGGGCTGAGTGCGAGAGGAGCCCACCGTGTGATCAGGAAGAAACAACTGAAAGAAGAATCCTTAATCCTGGTCATCTCAACGCCATCCTTTACCCTCCTCACTCAGTCTGTCCTCAGTCCATTCATCTGGCTGTAACCAACACGGGATTGATGTTCTTTGGTATGTTCTCTTTCAAATGCCCATCTCTATAAGCTTGAATAAGAGATACCAAATATAAACATAGTAAACCTGTACCCTGCCCAGCCAGGGTGGGGTATATACTTTAAGAAAGCCTTCCTGTAAAAGCAGGTTCAAAGCAATGCACTGACTTTGTTTCCTCAGGTAAGGCAATTTTAAAGAACTAAAAATGGAGTCAGGTAGTGACGAAAAAGAGAAAATGTAAAACAAAAATAGATTGGGAGCGGGGAAAAAAAACACAGTACTCCTGTGTTTTTATCAGCGGAGCCACACACTTATCATGGGGAGGAAGCCTGTAGGCGTCCTGTCATGGAGGCAAACGCACACAGGAAACAGGCTGGTACTGACAGGAAGCCAGCAGCAACGCAGCAACAGTCCTGAAACAGAGGCTGCTTATTGTAAACTACTGATACACAACCAAACAAATCAAGTGAAATGCAGGGGGGTGTCTGCCTGTCTGCACAGTACAGAGCAGCAGGTCTGATGGCGGGCGCAGGGCATACTAAGGTCTCACACTGTAAATATGAAGCAGGAGAGGGCGCTTTCGAAGTATTCTGATAGTTACGTTGTACAGGCAGCAAAATCCGACTCATAATTGAATTTTAGACATATCTAAGCCTCCATCTTGATGATGTGGTAGTAGTGATTGATATTGATGTGGAGTTTTAATGGTGGATGCCACACTCAGGGGCGGGGGGGAAAAGGGTGGATGAGTTGACCCAACACCCAGGAGAAAGCAACTTGTACCCTGTGTGAAAACAAAAGAAAATGATTTTAACTTGTGTTCATTGTTATCTATTTTCTATAATTAAATTTTGGGTGTAACATTCATGTTTTGTGGATCAGGTTTTTTTTTTTTAATGTGGCTCATGTCACAATTGTAACTATTCCCCACCCAACATTTCCTACATACTTATTTTATGTTTAAACTGTCATTTTTGCCCTAAACTTTGGATGGTTTTGCAGCTTGCACTCACAGGAACTTCAGACTTTTTTCCTGTCAAATATGCATAATGACGTGTGCTATTTTTTAGATCAAGCTACTCATATTTGTTGTTATGGGTGGTGTTTACGAACTATTCTGTAGTTTAGGGTGGAGATCTTGCTTTCCGAGCTGTCGGATTTTTTTGGTCCAAAGCAATAACTACATGTTAAGATTTTGAAAAATGCTTCCAGAGAGCTGTAACTGTTATGATGGTGCAGAGAATGCAGTTGGCTCTATAAAGATGTCTAGTTAGCAGTTTATGTCTGGGTTTGGATCATTAAACGGCAATAGAAACCAAATTGACACACAACTTACTTTGTGTGTGTGTGTTTTGGTCTTTGCTGGAGTGTTAAACAAGGAGAAAGAAAGAGAGACTTGCAGGTATAGGACATGGTGTGTGACATTGCTTAACATTGAACTGTATAAGTCTTAGAATGCTGGCACAAGTGTGTGTGTGTGTGTGTGTGTGTGTGTGTGTGTGTGTGTGTGTGTGTGTGTGTGTGTGTTTAACAGAGAGCTCACGAGGACTGACCTTGGGAAATCCTCAGACTTTCCGGTTCTTTCCTGTATTGTTACTGTATACACTCACTATTGACTCTAATCTGATGGCAACATGATAAAAACAAATAGAGCAATCACACACACACACAAACACACATACACAGATGCACCTTCATCGAGAAATATCAAGATCTGTGCTTTTGTCCCGTAAACCTTCGAGACAAACTCAGCCTATGAATACACACAGCAGCTCAGTCATTGGCTCTTTGTTCACACATTGTCGCAGCCGTCCCTCTCACCTCAGCCTGTTCGCTCTCTCTTCTCTTCTGTCTTACAGGGGTTTGAAATATTTATCCTACTTCTCTGCTTGTTTGACATCCCCGGTTTATTCATCGCTCTGGGTGGCCCGGGACACGCTGCCAGCTCCTGATGCTCTGAGGCTCGACTACGGAGAGGACACTACATTATTCTGAGTCACACTAATATGTACACCTACATCAGTGCTTTTTACAGTTCAGCATGTAAGCCACAGCTCTGGGGCTGCTTGAGACAATCGTATTTTCTTCTGTCAAGTACAAATATTGCAATTTTGGTTGTAACTAATCATCAAACAAAAGGAGACTTTATTGTCAGTCTACTGACAATTGAGAAAATTAGCCATTACCTCAAGACAAAATCATATCCACAGTGTTCTGATATAACCTTTTTAGCGTAGCTCAGCAGCAAACAGTTGCCTGAATGCACAGCACAGTCTCACTTCAAACTTTTCACAAACCCGTGCATAACGTACCCTATAGTGTCTGTATGAGAGGCACTTTGAACCATGGACTTTGTCCCACTAGACCGATGTCTGTGTGCTTAGGAAAGCCAAGAGTCAATGTCGGAGCTGAAGCTATCACAGAAGACATTGGGTTAGAGGCGGGGTACACCCTGGACAGGTCTCCAGACACATAGCCACAGGGCAGACACATAGTAAAGGACATCCATGCAGTCACATTTGACTTTTATTTATCAGATGGTCAGGAACTTTGATGAGTGATATTGTTGCTGTGTCTGCTAC